>BCIO01000002.1:3609882-4109622 GCA_001599975.1 Cystobasidiopsis lactophilus
TACAAGTTGTATGCAAGTCCAGCCTTCTCGCACAAAAGAACAGACTTGGAGATGCCTTGGAGGTGCTGACATCCGCTTCCTAGATCGCCCAACGCTTCGACTTCGACGCCTGTGCAGTCAGCGCCAGCATATCTGTCCACGTCCGGCCCGCTGAGTGAACATCGAGCTGTTCCAAGGATACTGACCCCGTAAAGCTCATTCCAGCCAGGCGCTTCTCGATGACTGGAGCAGCAGCAGCGAAGGAGGCCACGGCTACGAAGACGGCGGCAAGGCAAAGTCGCATCACGTCGTCGAGAGGGGATTTTATAGTGGCGTGAGTGATCGTGGAGGCAAAGGAGGGGCAGAAAGGAAAGGATGAAGCCGAGAACAAGAGTTGCGTTTGGATCTGCATGAAGCTGCACCGGAGGAATTTGGAGGGCGCAGAAGTACCCACATGACCGGCCGAAGACGCCAGGCAAGGTTTCCAGGACGTCGGTAAAGGCTACTAAAGACCAGATGCATTCGCAAAACAGACAGGGGCAGGCGCAGTTCGAGGCAGAAAGGCTCGACTGCCTGCGAATGCTGCTCGGCGGCAAAACGGGCGCAAAACCAGCTGCAACGTCGGTTTATCGCAATACGAGAGGCAAAAGCCATGCGTGAGGGTCAAGACCGGCGCCACGTAAGACGGCTGGCCATCGCGGCCGCGTCGGAGCTGTGGCGCCTGAGGATTCAGCATGCGGTAACCGAGTTTTCTCGAGAGTCAAGCAATGCATGTACGATGATGTACGTGAGACGAACGGGGTGTGGTCAAAGTCAGAGGAGATCGCGACTGTTTCTGGCCCCCCGGTGGCGACAGTGGCAATTCCCAGTGATGGTGGCGCCCGCACAGTCTAAGCCTTATTCTTGATGGAAAAAAGCACCTCTGCATCGACGATGGAAGCTAGAGGAGCAGAGGCAAGAGGCAGAATACATTTCAGGAAAAGCCCTAAAAGGAGATAGAAATGAAGTGAAGGGAAGCGGGAGAAATTGGTTTGGAGCAGGCGGAGTAATACAATGCGACCTCACAAATCACAGCAAACCCAAATCCAAGAGGAGAGAAAGAGAGCCCTATTGTGTGCGATCCCACAGAGTTTTCGTTTGGTTGTCGTTTCCGTTTTGCTGCTACTTGATTGCTGTTGGCCAGAGAAGGACGTCTACACAAGCCAGGAGAAGGGAAAAAGAGAAGGCGACGACGTGTATTAAACTTTGGTTGCGAGGAAGGGGGGTAACAAGGGAAAACGAGGTGATGAGGGAATATTTTTGACGGAGCCGGAGAATGAGTTGCCATAGCGTGTAGGGGAAAGTGATGTCTAGTCGTCGTAAATGGAGACAGCTCGGGAAGGTGGCATATTCGCTCGTCTGAGCCATGGACAAATCAAAAGCGGCCTGTTCAGAAGTGGATTAGCACAATTCCAGTTTGGAAATAAGCGAAACCACAACGAACCCTGAGGCGACATGCCCTCTCCCTTTTTCTCCACGGGCGCCAGCCAGATACGTGTCTTGTACAACCGGAACAGCTCTCTCACTAGTTCTCGGCTGAGAAATCGAATCCTCAGCTAAGCGAACAGCTTGAGAGTTGAGGAAATCCGACCCACAAATCTATGCGCTTGTCCGCAATGTAGAACAGCGTCAACTTGCGGCGATCTGCGGGTGCGCGTCGAACTTAGCACTCATGGATGGATGTGAAGCCGAGGCAAAGAGCTCACCAAATTGCCACTCGGCGTCGGTGATCTCCATTTCTAAATTCTTCTGGATGACCTTGCCGCGGCACAGCATGAGCGCCTTGTACTCGTCTGCCGTTTTGGACGAGAGCAGCTGGAGGTCGGTGGGCGTGGCCTTGGACAAGATGCGCTTGGGGTAGACCTCCTGTTCGCGAAGCGTTCACCACGAGATGATTCGTTCAATAAGCGGAAGAGCACGAACCCTGGTCAGGCGAGAGATGGACTGCTGAGAAGGTGGCGGATTGTTGCCTCGAAAGCTCTGGGCACCAGCCAGCTGGCCCAAAGCCTGCTCGACCTGATGCTTCTGAAAGGCCTGGACATCCTGCAGGCTGATGGTGTCGTGGATGATGGTGCCCAGGTCCTTGCCGCGATCGGCCTCGACGATGACCACATCCCCGGTGCGAACGTCCAATGTCGGGTCGCCGAGGTAGAAGATGTCGGTGCGGCCGGCCTTGAACTCGACGATGTAAAGAGAAGAGCCCACGGGAACTTGGTGCAAGGGGATACCGCGGCCAAACTCGGCCAAGTCAGGCTCTTGGTGGGACTGGGCGCCAAAGTACTCGGGTCGGAGGCCCGGCTCAAACTGGGAGTGGGCATTGGACGAGTTGAAGGTTTGTGCGGTGGCCGAGAGGCTTTGGTTGGGCTGGGGCGGCCAATTCCGAGACTGCGGTTGCTGCGGCTGCTGGTAGAAGGTCGGGCTTGCGAGCGGGTGTTGGCCGAGCTTGGGCGACGTCGTATAGGCTGGCGCTCCAATTGGGGAATAGAAAGAGGACGACGGCATGCCGAACTGCGCCTGCTGGACGGCCGAGGGCGAGGGTGGGAGGCGACCATCGAAGCCGACGTTGGGCGGGGGCTGCTGGCCTCGCCTGTAGGCCAGGTGCTGCTCGTCCGGCAGGCGGTGATTTGACGTCTCGAGCGAGAGCTGGAGCGAGTTGAGGCTGTCGGCCAGCTCGTCGTCGTTGAAGCGGAGGCTGTTGGGGCCGGGCCCGCCAATCTTGGAGGCCAGCGGCGAGGGCTGGTCCATCAGCTCTCGCGGGCCGGTCGAGTAGCGGTCGGGCATGGCGGTATGCGGGTAGTCGGGCAGCTGGAAGCCGATCTGCTGGCTCCGGCCGGGCACGGTGGCGAGTGAGTGCCGCCTCGAGGTGGCGCCGCTGCGAGTAGGCGGCGCCGCGGCCGCGTCCTCGTCCGAGCCGTCGTCCACCTCTGCAAACACGAGCGAGCGGGAGGCGTTGCCCCAAATGTCTTCTCGCCGACGTCGGCCGCTGCCAACTGGGCCCAAGCTGTGCTCTCGAGGCCGAGCCGCCTGCGTGAGGGAAGGGAGGCGGACGCCGTCTCTGGTGAAGGGCTGTTCGCGCAGTGCCGTAAGACGGTGGAAGTTCGCACGAGAAAGGGATGACTAGAACGCACTGAAACGTTGGTGGACGCGATCCCGCCTTCAAAGCCTTTTGACGGGTCGGCAGTGCGAAAGTCGTTGCGGTTGGTGGTCGCCCAGCCCATGCCACCTGCGTCAGGATGGCGGTAGGCTGAGGCTGGCGAGGTTCCACGACCGCGGTGCGGGGTGGCGGACGAGTCGAGCATGTTGGACGGGCGCCCTTCCCGCTCCCAGGCCTCGTGCGGCAGCTCCGCGGGCATGGAGGATGGGTGCATCTCTGACGGGTGCCTGGCCGACGGCATGGACGCCACGGTGGGCGAGAAAGACTTTTGGTCAGACGACTTGGCGGGCGCTGGCAAGCCGCCGGCCTGGATGGCGATGGACTGCGACCTGGGCCGCAAGGACTCCTCGACCATGGTGGCCAAGTTGTGCCGGCCTACTCTGGAAGGCGAGGACGAATAGAGGTCGTCGGGGGCCCGGGACAATGACGAAGCTCTGACGGTGGTCGGTCGCTCGCCGCTGGTGGCCGCCGCGAGCAGGTCGAACAAGTTGTTGCTGTGCTGGCGGTCTCTGTGCTGGCCCAGGGGCTGGGCAGGGACCGAGTTGGAGCGGAGCCTGGAGGCGGACTTGGTGGGGGCGACGCCGAAGAAGGACTCGAGCGCCTCTTGCTTGCTGCAAAGCAGGTGGGACGAGGTGGATGGCAAGTCGGGCCAAGGGTCGTCGCCGTCGTCACTGTGTGAGAACATATAAAGTTTCGAATCAGTACATAAGTCCTCCCGCAATGAAGTGAGCCCCGACAAGAAGAAATCGGAATGAGGGTGGTGTGGCCAGCTGGGCGGGCGGCGGAGACATTGGACTTGGCCTAGAGGCAGCAGACGCTTACAGCAGCGAGGCCGGACTTAGATGGTCTTCGTCGTATAGCGGCGCCCTGCCAGAGGGGGAGACCGAAGTGCGCGAGCGGCGGAGGAGGGTGGTGTCCTGCAGATGCATTCAAACTCTGGGTCAGATCTGCGGCTCTGGCTGGGCAATTGGGCAACGGCAAGTCAAGAGGCTGTCGGCATTGGGCCAAAGCAGTGCTTGGGAGATGCGGTCGGCTGGCCCCAAGGAGCGAGGCGAGCGAGGGCAGCAGCAAATTTGGGGGCAAAAGAGTGTTGTGCGTTTGTGTGGGGTTGGCCGCTTACAGCAAAAGGGATGGACCAGAGAGACGATGCGGTTACAGCCGGTTGCCCATTCAGCACCTGGCCGTAGTCCTGCCACAGCGCCGCCCCTTGGCTTCAGCGTCGGCTGCCCTTTTGGGAGGAGGATCGCCCCAGCTCACCACAGGGTGCATAAGATGGGCCCAGCTCGCTTCGTGCTGCGCTCTAGTTGGTCCAGCTTGGATGCTTCTGTGTGTCTAAGCTGGCCTGCGCTTGCCCTGTTGCGTCGTCTGAGCAGTGCGAGGTGTGGAGGCCAGGGAATGGCGGGGCAAGATGGTCACGGGTGACTTGGCGGAGAGAGGCTCGTGGGAAATGTGCGTGGGTCTTGCTCAGTATCTCCTCAAATTGCAAGCGAGATCAAGTTGTCTAAGAAAAACCTGGGGACAAGCACAGCAAGGTTCGTCTAGATAAGGGCTTGTTGGTTCCAGGCCGGGTCTGGACGCGGGCTCCCATGGCCTGTGCACGACTTGCAGAGCTGCGTACTGTGTCCCAAGACTCTGAGCAGCCACGGGCTTGGCGCCGACTCGGGTCGAGCGCATCCCAGCCAACTGACGAGCGAATTTGGCCGGTGGCAAATCAGCTTTGCGCTCGCCATCAACCTGGACGAAGGAAACGCTGTGCACGTCTGAGTCAAAGGTTTTACCAGGCCTATAATACGAGACGAAGTCAATGTTTGACCGCCTTGTGCCGAGTCCGAAGCGGTTTGTGGACCTACCGAACCCGGTGGGATGAAAGCCGACATTGGCGGAGCAGCCGGCAAACCTTCGCGTAGTTGCGAGCGCTTGAAGAAATTGGTCTCGAAGCATCGTCACGACTTCCTGGTTGGCATGAGCGGCAGTTCTAGAGTGGCTGGCAGCACAGTCTGGAAATCCGCCGAGGAGAAGAGCATCGCTCTACTCACGCCCTTTGTGTCGGATCTTGAGGTGCACTAGGCGTCATATCAGTTTGAACCGTTCTCAGAGTATCGAAATACGTGCAGTACGGGCCCGGAGCACAAGCCGCCAAAAGATGCCTGGCGCATTGGGGACCTTTGCCAAACCAGCCAGTCCAAAGAAGCACATCTACCGCGCCCAAACTATGTATCACACACTACATTCAACAAAAACGGCAGAGTTGGAGACAAGAAACAAGCCAGTCGGCGATTTGGTGGAGCGCGGCTTGAAATCCACTGAACAGCGCGTTTTTGCTGAGGAATGCCAGTTGTAGCAGCGCTCTTCAGTCACCAAGCATTTTGGGAAGACTTGAACAAAGCAACAAGGGCAATGCAGAAACCAAGAGTCGCGGTAGACGGACAAGGGCTGCCCGACTCAAAGCTCAAAGCTGGCCGGAAGCGGCCACATTGACAAGCTCCGGTCCCGATTTGCCTCGTTGCTCGTTGAGATAAACTACTAGAAAGGATATACCCCACAACGGCCTGCCGGACGACTGTCACTCGGCAATGTCTCCGCACGCAATCCCAGCTGCAAATGACAACGATAGGGCGGGGCAGCCAGCCGATGGCACTATCGATGAGCGAGCTGCTGCGCTGTGTCTCTTGATGTATTCTGCCTGGCTGCTTCGGATATCGCATGGGACGGCGCAGGAAGTGGGCGCAGGCGACCCTGCAGTATTTTGCCACTAAATTGCCTTCTCCTCCTTTTTCGGTGTTTGCTCAATTGGTGCCATGCGTTCTCCGTATGCTGACAGCTTACCAATGACCAATCTCCCGATGCTTCTTGGACAGAAAGGACCGCACAATGCTGCCTTCGCTCTTGCTTTGCAGTCTCGCATTGGCGCTAGATGCCTCTGCCTCGCCATTGAATGCCAAACGAGCTTCAGATCCTTCCGTGACTATTGCAAATGGAACCCTCAGGTGAGACTAACAGCTCCCTTTCTCTCTCTGCCGTCCTTACCGGTGACATGCCGTTCTCTGCCAGTGGTCTCGACCAGCCTCAATTCAAGCAGCAGCTATTTCTAAATATACCTTATGCCCAGCCTCCTGTGGGCGACTTGCGTCTGGCTAAACCTCGTTCTGTGTAAAGCCCACAGCATTGCGGAAACGATACCACAAACTGATTTTCGACGCTTTGCAGAAATGCGTCTTTCGGCACTCGCGATGCGACATCGTATGGCCCCCATTGCTGGGACAAGTGGATTCCTGATGGCGCTTATGACGACAACTCTGGGTTTTCAAACTCTGAAGACTGTCTGTCGTTGAACGTGGTTCGACCTTACGGTGTTTTCAAAGGCCAAACTCCTGTGCCCGTTCTGTTCTGGATTCACGGGTTCGTGAAATCGATTTTCATAGTACTCGACTGACTCTGTGATACAGTGGCGGATTGACTACTGGAGGAGCTGCGGATTATCGGTATAATGCGACGGGCCTGGTCGAGTCCTCCGTCCTCAACGGGCACCCGATCATTTTCGTGTCCATCAACTACCGACTTGGTCCATTCGGCTTTCTTGGAAGCAAGCAGCTCAAGGACGAGGGTCTTCTCAACCTGGGCTATCTCGACCAGCGACTGGCGTTGCACTGGGTCCAAGAGAACATTGCCAGCTTTGGCGGTGACCCATCCAAAGTCACGATCCAAGGTCAGAGCGCCGGAGGATCGTCTGTACACGCGCAGATTGTGGGGTATGGAGGGCAATCGGGGCTTTTCGTTCGCGCCATCGCAGAGTCGGGCAGCCCCTCTCGCCTCTACGGAAACGCCTCAGCTTCGACCTACCAATCCAACTGGGATGGCCTACTCGCTAATACCAGCTGCTCCAATATGGCCAATTCTTCTACCGCCGCACAGCTCTCTTGCATTCGCTCGCTCTCGGCTGACGACTTTCGTAATAATACACGAGGCACAACGGGCGCCACACAAGATGGGGTCTTCCTGAAAGACGTCTCTCCTTTTGTTTCTTACAAGAAAGGCGCCTTTGTCAAGGTGGCATTGTTGGTTGGCGCCAACACAGACGAGTATGTTTTCCTGCGCCAAATCAGGCTGCCACTGATGACTATGCTCAGAGGACGGTCATTTGCGGTACAAGGAGCCAACACGACTGCTCAGGTCGAGACAAATCTTGGCCTCCGCCCACTGGTCGACAACGCCACCATCTCCAAGCTTGTCAGTCTGTACTCGCCGGACCCGGCGCAGGGATGCCCTTATTACACCGGCGACTACCAGCTGGCACCAGTCCAGAATGGAGCATTTGCCACTCCCGGAAAACTCAACAAACTTTCATCAGCGGTGGTCGGCGACCTGCAGCAGACAGGCCCGGCTCGCTGGATCGCTTCATTCTTGTCGAAATCCACTGACGTTTACCGCTATCACTTTGCTCACATTCCTTACAATGTCTCGTGAGCAATGCTGTCACCTTTCGCCGGGTAGCTGCTGAGACTTGTGTTCCAGATTCTCGGTGGAAGACTTTGTCGGACATTTTGTAAGCCGTTCGGGCAGTCGTCGCTTCTTTATTTAACGCTTTCAAAGACGGAGGTCGCCTACGTCTTCAACACCAAATACAACGACGACCGTCAATTTTGGGCCGATAACCACTTTACAGCCACTTACCTCGGCGACGGCGCTCCAATCGAGGATCGCTTTCTCGGTGACTACATGAGTCGATCTTGGGCTGCGTTTGCCGCCACAGGCGATCCGAACAACGCTAATGTCTCGGTCAAGTTGAATTGGCCCAAGTATGCCGACGGCGCCCAGATCATGCACTGGTCGACTAAAGGCTCTTACATCGAGACTGATGTGAGCGTTATCTTTTGGTCTGAAAAGGTTATGCCCTTCTCATGCGTCCGTATGATAGAACTATCGCTCAGAGCAGATCAACTTCATCTTCGAAAACATCTATAATAAATTCTATAACTGACTTGCGGTTGAATCTCATAGTAATGCCTCTGATTGTACATAAACGAGTCGCTGTGCATGCTCACCTTCAGCATTTTGGCCACAAGCCTTGTCCGCTTCGCCGACCGGCCAGATTAGTGGCGTCGATCGCCTTCTTGCTCCGTGCCCACGGTGCCTATCTCTTATTTTACGACTCTCGTGTGGTTCAGCTTTGTGTTCGGGGTATTTTGAGACTCCGTGCTGACCCGAAGCTGTCATTGTCCCCAATCAGGCATTCTCGTTCTGCCCCACGATGTTTGTGAACTTGCTGTTCCCTGCCTTAACGCCCTGCCTAACGCTCTAACGTTGTGGCGACACGTGTTTTGTCTCATTTCAAAAGGCTATTGTACACAAAAGGTTTCACATGTGTTGGCAGCTTTGGCCTTCAGGATTTGACTTTCAGCCAATTGCCCAAACCCAGTCCCTTGTAAATCTTGTCTAGGCCTTCAACACACCTCGTATCACCACAACGACTATAAAGGAGGGAGGGATATCTAGCCTACCTGTGGCGGAGATGATTCCCTTAAGTAGAGAGTCGAGCCCGAGTCCGGAGAGCAGGCGACCGACCAGATTCAAGACTATCCCGCTCTTTCAGTCAGCGTCCACTCACCAGTTCGATGGAACGTGTTACCTCCAGCTAACAGCAGGCCCTGGCTCCCTGATATCAGCCTGCTTCTACCCAAAGACCGAATGATCTGACTTACGACACCGCCGACCTTTACACGATCTTCATGAGCAGAAGGCGTGTGAACAGTCGCAAGCTCTTACAATTTGGGTCAATGGCTGACCAAGGGCATCTGGCATGAAGGTCAGTATCGCTGGGCTGTGTCAGCTTTGCACCTGCGGACTAACCCAGCAAAGGACCAAGATCACGCTTGGCTTTGGGGAACGAGTCGAGCTTATTTCGAGCCCATTCAATCGTGCCTCCAACTGTACAAAGTCTCGTGGGTTGATCTGGGTGAGGTGGAGGAGAGCGCCTACCTTCTTCGATGAGAATCTTGAGAGCTTCAGCGAGGCCTGACCAATGCTTTCAGCGTCATGTTCACAAAGCGCTTTAGACGCTTACGCTGCTCTTCGGGCGACGCTTTGTGATCGGCGACGTTTCTCTTGGCACGATTGGAGAGGCGATTGTCCGGATCAGCGCCCTTCTCTTCCTTCAGCCTTCATCGATCCTCAATGCAGAATGCTCATACCTTGATAGTGCCTTCAGTGTGCTGGAGGACTGTCGTAGCTTGTTCCAGCAAGCTTCGAGGCGCATGGTTAGGATCATGCCACAGCATCGTTGAACTGCGCAACTGCGCCACTTACGGCTTGACTTGTTTGACAAGCTCATTCTCGTCTCTGTCCTCTTCCTTCTGTGCTTGGAAGGACTCGATGTGCTGGGACAGGCAAGTCAGCTAGCGTAGACCAAGCTTGAGAGCGACCCTCACCTGTCGGATCATCTTGACGAGTGGCATGACACGTTGATTGGCGTCCTCGATCAAGGATGACAGTCGCTTGGCGAGCTCGTCATCGGCCTTCTCCTCGTCTTTGGTGCGCTCTTTGGCAGGCGCGTCGGTAGGTAGAGTGCCGCCGCCACCGGCTTCGCTCTCGGTGTCGCCACCAGCCACGTTCAAGACCTTGTCAGGTCGCGACTGTGCTTCGTTTTTTATGTCTTCCAGAGAGCTGGACATTGTGGTTGGGTTGCAAGAGCTCTTGCCCTGATGACATCCGGTCCTCGCTCGTCGTCATGCCCTCTGACCCATGACAGCATCAGAAGGCAAAGAAGGGCCAGCACGAATAGATTAGGTGGCACACAGCATGACCTTTGACAGCCTGCGACGCTTCGGTCCTTTCAGGTCCGCCTCCCGCCTTCTCGGTACGTCAACCCATCGCATGCGCGTCAAGGAGCTCCTACATCATTTTTTCGGTCTCTCTTCACTACCACCACACTCTTATCCATGGAAGGCCACTCCTCCGACACCTCTTCGCCCAAGCCACCCCAAGAGATCCCGCTTCCTAAGGAACAGCCCTCCTCGCGCCGCCCTCGAAACCGTCGACGTGGTTCTTCTGAATCCATGGCATCCGCAACCGAATCGGAATACGCCTCGGAGACCCCTTCCTCGCGACGCAGGAACAGGCGCAAGCCTCGTCAAAGCGGTGGCGGACTGGCCCAGGGCGCCCTTGCCCCCGTTCAAGAGACCGGCAAGGCCGTATCCGACACTGTCGGCCAGACTGTTGGAGGTGTAGGATCCGCTGTCAAGAATTCTTTGGCCAACCCAAGCCGCGGCGGCGAGTCTCCTCTGAAACTCCGCGTGAGGATTTTGTTGTATTTGCTGCGCGGCCTCGCTGATCCTCGCTTCTGATAGTTGGACTTGAACCTTGACGTCCACATTGAAGTGACAGCCAGGATTCATGGCGATGTAGGTTCGTCTTGCCAAACCCTAGGCATAAGCTCAGACAGATTGCGTTTCAGGTTACCCTTTCCCTCCTCGGCTAGGCTGCGGTCGTACTCCAATAGCGCCTCGAAAACGGACAGCTCCTAAGCTTGTAGATAACAGAAGTTCTCCCGGTAATAGCTAGTCAATGTGATCAAAGCCTGTCTAATTTCATGGAGACCCTCATTCGCGCGACGCCTCCAGCAACGCTTGTCCTTCAGCGTGGCCCAAATAGAAACTGACCCCTCCTCCAGCGATAGCTCCCTGAGCCATAGCGCCAGCGACCATCTTCATATTGGTGGCAGCGTCGCCCGCAATGAAAATTCCGGGTACGCTGGAGGCACCGAATGGCTCCGTGCGCTGAGCAACAGTTCCCAAAGGCTCGGTCTTGATCTCTACACCCAAATCTGCTCCGAATAAATGAGTTTTGCGAAAATATAGTCAGAGGAAGCTTCGTGCGCACCCTCCAGGATTGGCCTGGCGTTGATGTCGCACACGGGCTTGTCAAAGAGCATGCCGAGCTCCACAGAATCGCCATCGACAAGCTCCACGCGCAAGCCTTCTTCATTGCCCAAGTTGATCATCTTGGAAATCTTGCGCTCTTCGAGCTTGACGCCCATGGCCTTGCAAATGGCCAAGGTGCTCTGAAGCTTTTCGTTGGCGGGGTCAACTGGGACTGGGCCATTGAAGAACAAGGTCAAGGCGGGGCAGCCCATGCCCTTGAGGATGCCAAGAATGTGATCCGAGTTGGGTCCAAAACCAGCAAACAAGACACCGGCGGGCTTGGCGCTCCTCTCGATACCGTCGCAGAACTGGAGGGTCCATCTTGTCAGGACTGGAGGCCAAAAGAGGACGCTTGATTGCTCACTGGGCACTGAAAGCTGGCCTCCGCTTTAAAAGCGGGATGCGACCGGAGGGGAAAGGGCTCACATGTTCGAAGGCCAGTTGTCAGAGTAGCCAGCAATGTCCCTCATGCGGTCCTTGCTACCAGCTGCAAAGATGATTGTCTTCCCTTGCCACTCTTTGCCATCCTTGCTTTTGAGGGAGAAGCCTTCGAGGCTGCTGTCGGCGAGCTTGAACCTGGAGCCCGCGACGAGTTCCGTGTCGTCGAAGAAGGTCGCCGTCTGATACTTGGACAAGAGCTGTTGTCTGCCAATCTGACGGATTTCCGCTGGGCTCTGGTGGTCTCGCGAGAGGATGTTGTGAGCGTGATGGACGCCATCGTTGCGAAAAGTGCCATTGCTGAACACAGCGGCCGTTCTTCGAATGCGGGCCAGTGCCAGAGCGGAAGAAAGGCCAGCAGGACCAGCGCCAATTATAAGAGCGTCGTACACGGTCATCTTAGACTCTTGAGTGCCGCTCTAATTAGTTTGTTTCTTGGAGGTCTGATTGGACCCGACGTCGACGCCTTGCTCGATTAGGCTAGGACGAGGAACCAGCACGAGCAGAGTAGACTACGCTGTGGTCTAAGAGCAGGTGGCCGGCCAGGAGCAAGAAGGCCGAATTCCCCAGCGCGCTACAAAGGGGTCTGAGCTGAGGCATTTCTGGTCCGCAGCCGGCGAGTCTTGTCGTACGTCAGAAGGCTGCACATCGTTGTTACACCAAGATCTGCTTGAGTGTCCAGCGCCAAGAAGTTGCAGAGCGCAGGGGCTTGAAAGTTTGCCACCCGCACGTGAAATCACGATTTAACGATTTCGAAGAGTTGCAGAAGGGTTGCCGTCTGCAACTCTCATAAAATGCGCTTCCATGGCCATGACAGGGATGCGTAAACATCATTATTCCATCCAAATCTACCAGGAAAGCCTTTTACACCGATTAAGCCCAAAAGTGAAAGCCCGTTTCTATCGCCCAAACTTCTTGAGCTCGAAGTAACGAGCAATGGGGTAAGCCACGGCTGCGAAGCCTCCAGCGAGCTCGAAGCCAATGTCGGCACCGAATGCCGGGAGGCCAATGAGCTTGGCGATGGGGCCGACGAACCAAATTTGGGACATGCCCAGAGCAGCACCAGCCTGAACGCGAATCGGTCAGACTTTGTCAGCAACAATAGAGTAGAGCACCCACCCAGCCCACGCCAATAGCCAAGAAGGCGGCCAATCCAACAGGCAGACGCTTGTAATCGGTGTACGCCTCCTTGTCGTAGTTGCTCCACTTGCCCTTGCGGAAGATGAGGTGCTCCTCAGCAACAATGACGGTGTAAATTCTGCATGGCTGAAATGAGAAAAGCAGAGAAAGAAATGAGCAGGCAGTACGCACGCGAGCCAGTAGGCAATGAAGACCAAAAGCGAATCGAGGACGTGGGAGAAAGAGTCGGCGCCAACACCGGCGAGAACAGAGTACACAACGGTAACGATGATGGCAATGAAAGGGCGGGGAATGGCCTGGGCCCAAGGGTGGAGCACTCTGTAGAGGGACGACATTAGCACAGCTTGTGAGGTGAAGCATTTCGAAGACGTACTGGAAGGTCATGCAGAAAGAGTAGACGTTGGGGGTGTTGTTGGCAATGACACTGAGACCGAGGATGACCATGAGGAAAGATCCGCCACCATGGATGGCGTCCATGCCGCTGCGAATGAGTTGACCGAAACCGCCAGCTGCGAAGGCATCGGCGAAGTCGGGTCGCTTGGTGAAGGTGGTCATCATGGCGGCGCCCATCAATTCGATCGAGATCTGGGGAGTGCAAAGTCCGACCATGGTAACAGCGAAGAGCTTCCAGGTAGGGGTCTCCACGGGCATGTTGACAGTGCTGCGCGACGATGCATGAGCTTGGGGCACAGTACAGCTTGTGCGGAGAGGAGCTTACTAGTCAGCAGCGAAACTTGCCCAGCCAAGACCGAATCCGACAATGGCAGCTCCGAAAGAGAGGACGCTGGCGGCCTCAATTGGACCAGATCCTCCCCAAGGGCCAGGTGTGTCCATGTATTTTGCCGACACACCCATGAGGATGAAGAATGCGAGGTAGACTGGGATGCCAGCGTACTTCTCGAAGATGTGGACGACCTTGTAGCCGAAGAAGGAGATGACGAGAGTGGGGAGAGCAATGACAATGATGGCCACGGCCAAAGGAATGGTGTGAGTGTCAGAGATGGCGCGGAGCACGTTGGCGCCGCCAATGGTGTTGATGGTGGCCCAACCGCAGCACGCGATCATGTTGAAAATGCTGTGGGCGCGGATGAGTGAGGACGTGGAAGACAAATTGGAGGTTCAACCTACACAGGAATTTGCACAGCCCAGTAACCAAAAGAATACCGTCCCAAAGTCATTTGGCGAAGGCCCAAAGACTTGCCGAAGGTCGCGAACCAGGCGACGGGGATAGCGGCCATCAAGTTGAAGAAGACGATGGTGAGAGCAGCATCGCGGAAGCCCAAAAGCCAGATCTGCGCGCCGTGACCTTCTGTGAGCGAAAGGATTATTGAGATAAGATGGAGGGGACTGACCTCATTGCCCAAAGTGCCAAGACCGAAAGTGGCAACAGAGCACTGATAGGCATGCGCGTTAGTAGCTGTCCCGGCTTTGCAGTGCATGAAAAAGCAGAAACGCACATTGGCAGATGCCCACATGGTGGCGTTGTCGATGTAGTTGGCGTGTGTCCGCTCGGTCTCTGGCACTCGCTCGATACCTCTGCAAAAGATGATCCAAAAATGGGAGCCGATCAGCGCTCCTACTCCACACTCAGATCAGCGGACTGCGGACTGACCTGGCCTCGACACCGAACTTGTCCAGCTTGCGCATCATCTTCCACAGAGGGGCGAACACGCCCGAATCTCTGGGGACATGGTCGTGGGCCAACACGACCTCGTCGATAACGCTGTGGGTGTCGGCACCCTTCTCGGGGTCCTTGAAATCTTGCGAGGTCTGCGACATCTTGCAAGGATCGCGGCAAGGGTTGATGTTGATGGAGCGGGAGCAAGAGGAGGAGATTGGCTAGGAGCGGGCCGGAGTAAACTAAAAAAATTCTGACGGAACCCGAGATAAGGATGGAGAGCCAGGAAGCTTTGGAGCTCCAGGGGGTCAAAACATCCAAAGGGGGTCGACGAGCCCAGATCGAAAAAGTTTGGGCTGGCGCTGGCAGGAAAAGGGACAGCAGCTCCGCTCCGCATGTACAGACGGGCAAAGCAGGCGAAACCCCTTGATAAGAGGATTCCTGGACGAGGAAGTGCTTCGGCTGCTCGACGTTGGTCCAGGGAATTTGGCAGGCCAACAGCCAGGTGGCAAGCTCTTCAATTTGGTTGAAATGCGAGCAAGCAACCCCAGAGCAGACTCATTTGCGAGACGCGCCGACTCTGGCTCTCGGACGCCTCGAGACGCCCTTGCCGGGATGTGACCCAACCTTTCAGCAAGGCGGGGTTGCGGATCTGGCCCAGAGTGACCCCTCCTGCAGCAGCGCTCCTCGCAGGGTGGACCCCTCTGCATGCCAAGCCCAACGACGCAGATTTAAAAAGTTGGGAGGGGTTGCCCGGCTCGTGTGAGCCTTTGCCTGTCCGCGTGAAGGCCAAGCTCGTGTGGCCAACCTCGTCTGGTGCCAAACAGGAAGCTTGGGCCAAGCCATAGCGATCGAAACCAATGATGGAGCGTTTGACTCGTGAAATGAAGCCAACGCTGGCTGCTCATTTGCGCTTACTGCTAGCCCTTCAGCTGCCTCCTTCTTGCGTTCCAAGCCAACTTGGGAGAGCAGCAGCACAAAAGCAGGGTGGAGAACATTCAGTGCCACCCTAAGTAACGGCCAGCATGACAGTTTTAATGGTAGCCAGTGGCGCCGCCGGACGGCCTCTGGCATGTGAAAAGCAATCTCGCACAAATGGGGTTTGCCAGGTCTCAAATGAGCTTTCAAGCAAACACAGAGCAGCATCAATGGAGCTTCAAGGTCGTCGAGCGAGAACAAGCTGGAAGCAGGCCAAAAGTCCCTGTGCGCAAGGTGAAACTTGTGAAGTCATGGCAGTGCCGACAACTATGCTCTGCTGGGCTGCCCAGGAGCCTTTCAAAGCCGCCAAAGCTAAGGAAAGCCTCAAGTGGTGTGCAAAACCGTAAAAGTCTGAAGATGCATGCGAAATGTACAAAGCCCGAGGACTCCTCTCCCATTGCCAATTCATATGTCGGCAAAGAAGTGGCCCTCGACAAGATAAGAAGACGACCACCGGGAAGTCGGCGCCGCTGAAGGCGACTTATGTTGAAACGGCGAACAGAGGCCTGGTCCAATCTTTCGCCACCCCCAACTTTCCGGCCCAACTCCCGTTTATCTGTGGGAGACCAAATCCGCTTAGCTTGCTTGACAGCGGCCAGCAAAAGGAAGAGTCAATCTCACCTCAAAAAGAGGCCCGTTCACATTCGCTGCCGGGTCCTCGCCACCACGTTCCTCAAATTGCCATACACCTGCGCACAGGAGAACAAAATTTAGCTCCTTTCCAAAAAGGGGAGCTAAGTAGAGACACCACGCACCTTCCCAGGCGGCGAGCCCAGGATCAGAGCGCACACGGCGTCCCGGGCGATCTTGATGGCGGAGAAGGTGCCCAAGATGTGGATCTTGGAGTCGGCGAGGACGATGCGGGTGCGAGAGGCGTTCTCGATGGTGAACCTGGTCTTGCCGTCCTTTCCGGCGATGCGCCCGATGGCTCGGGAGAGGTGGTCGCCGTGGAGCATCTTGACGTCTTTGATCTGTGCGAACGGCGAAGTGAATCAATCAAAAACTGCTGGAGTTGATCAGGTGGAAGTAAGCGCTGCGCACCTCGAAAGACTCGATGTACAGGTCGTCCATGCGCAACAGGGCCACGGCGTCGTCCGCTGCGAAGCCGAGCCCGTAGGCCTGGAGGAAGTCGACGGCTTTTTGAAGGATGGTGGACGCTGGCGCCGGTGTGTGCTTGCTTGTCTGTTCGATGGCACCCCAGTGAAATTCAATCCAAGGTCGGATGGTGGAGGGTGCAAAGCGACGAACCTTCATCTCGATGAGCTTCTTCTTCGGGTTCATCCGCACCTGCAGCCCGCACTCCTCGACCAGCGGCGTGTACAGGGCCATCCAGTCCTTCTTGAGCGGCGTCAACCTGTGCGGCGGCACGCCAATCTTCCTGGACAGCGTCACATTGGTCTTATTGTGCGCCTTGAGCGGCGGGAACGACAGGGGCTGGTCGGCGTCCACCTCCATGGACTGGACCGGTACAGAGGACAGGATGGACGAGGGGTCGACCAGCAGCATCTCCTCGTCGTCGTCGTCTTGCCCAGCCGCAGAGTCCAAAGGCTGGCGCTCGTCGAACTCGTCCTCCATTTCCACATCTTTGGCCGCCGCTGCCAGCTTGGGCTTGGCCGACGTTTTGGCTTGCTTCGACACGCTCGAGACAGTCTTGGAAGTGGAAGCTGTTGGCGCCATGGTTGATGCTCGCCGAAAGAAATTTTTTGAAGCATGAAATTGCGTTGGTGGCTCACAACCTTGCTCTCCTTGGTGAGGCTGCTTTCGACCTGGGCCCACCATCTGCTCTTCATCCACTATGCCCAGTCTTGCTCGTGAAGACGAGGCCGAGCGCCCTACTAAGCTGCGCAAAACGCATCATATGGTTGGCGAGCCGCTCTCGGATGACGCCGCGGCCGTTCTCCTGCAGTTTGCAGCGACTTGCCGCCTCTTTTTTGATGAGGGAGGAGAGCCCCACCATGTCCTCTCGCTCATCCAGTCGTCCGCGGCCAATGCAGCTTTGTCCTCTGTTTCCTGGGAGAGAGCTGCGGATGTTTTTGGCCTCGACCCCGGAGCAGTCGACTTTGAAGAGGCCCTCCCGGACAGCGTGTTCGTGCCTCTCCGTGCTCGTCTCCCTCCCTCGGTGCACAAGGAAATCATCAAAGCTGCATACCCCTTCATCGAGGTTCATGGTCTGCCCTACAAACATGAAAACGAGGCCGCTCGTGTCCGTTTGTTGGAGCCTGTAAGGCCAAGTGTCCTTTCCGCGCTTTAGCTTTACGATTCATGTTTGCTGTCCCAAGTGGATAATTTCGGCTGTCGGCCAATTTGGCGGAAGGCTCCTCGACCGACCGGAAAGCGCTTCGCCCGGATCCTCTGGAGGTCGAGTAGAACACTCTATCTACACCTGCCACAACATCATTCTTGTCGTGATCGAAATGAAGCTTCAGTTGACGGGCGGCGCCAAGGAGAAGCAGGCGTACATGGCGCAAACCATGGCCGAGCTCTTGGGTACGTCTTTGCTTCAGTGCTGTCCCAGAAAGCGTCTGAGTTCTCAGGCTCATCAGTTGGAGCCGAAGTCAACTCCAAGGCTGGATATCCGAACCTCTCAGTATATGCCGTCCTGACCGACTTGGAAGATGTGTGGTTCGTCAAGTATGACCCGACCGCGGACGAAGGCCAGGACTTGGCTAGGGGCCCCCATTTCAAATTGGTTGCTTCGAAGAGCCGCCTCGACTTCTTTGTGCACATGAGTCGAGGTAAAGCCTTCCCCCCTTCGCCTTATCGAATCCCGTCCTTGACCATTTACCAGTGGTCGACACTTTATTTGCCGTCCTCCTGGAAGCCTTTGTTCAGGTTGTCACCCAAGTCAAAGAGCGTAGTCAGGAGCGACCCGACCAAGTGAGACCAGTTGCGGCCGACAACCTCAGAAGCTAATGTTGCTTTCATAGGATGATGCTCAATCTTCCCCGTCAAGGCGGACGCCCGTGGAGGCTGAGAACAAGATCCGCGATCCCAGCATCGCCAGAGCCACCCAGCCGCGACAGTCTCTCGACTCATGGACTGAGATCGTTGCCAATGCAGAGGCGGCCAAGGCAGAGTTCACCTCAGTCGAGAACTTGGAGGACGGCAAAGCAGTAGAGAGAGCGTTCGCGAAGGGCAAGGTGTTCCTGGATCAGAGGTGAACCATTTGCTTGACGCCTTGGCGCAATCCTTGATTTTGGTGACAGCTTGTCCAAGATGGAGAAGGCTTTCTTTGCGGGGACGGCAAGGGAGAAAGCTCAAGAGGTCGAAGAGGTGCTCAAGCGACTCTGTGTGGGAGAAGGGAGCAGCAGTGCAGCCTGATCTCTGTGATCGCTTGATTGTGGCCTCGAAGTGGCGAACGGGCAACAAGTGGCATGACGAGCGACGAGCGCTCTAGTACTTTCATGCCATAGTGCCAAAGCCTCTCATTAGTGTGCAAATGCTGCCAGCTCTCAAAGAGCCTGGATTCCTCCCACTTCCTCGCCATATCGTAGTTCGAAGGAATCTGGCCCAGCATTTTGATGTCTTTGTCTCTGGCCCTCTGAGCCGCGCAGGTTGCAAGGTTGGCACCAGTTGAAACGCCGTAGGTCATGCTGCGGGAAGGATCGATGCTCAGCTCGGCAGCGTCCTCTCGGACCTAGAATAGTCGCGTTCTGTAAGTGGCCAAAGTTGACTCCCTTTGAAGTAAAACGCTCACCCAGACTGTGACTCTCGGGCTTCATAATTGGAAGAAAGGTGGGACAAATGTCTGTACTGCCATCGTTGGCCTCGGTCAGACAAAAATGTTCGCCACCCGAATTGGAGCGGTGGCGTCTGTCTTTGGTGGCGAGAGAGTGCTCATTCCGTATACAAACGACGCATTCGCAGTGTACAGAGAGACGAGATAGAAGGGAGAGGGCGAGAGCATAGGCAACTCGGTAGGGAACTACAAAGTCTGCTTCACATCTAAAGTCTTCTGGCCTGGAGTCGCATTGACTCGGGTAGGTGCTTTGTGTGGGTCTTTTCCATGAGATTGAATAACTGTGCCTTTCGGTCTCGTTCTTTGAAGAAGGTCAGCCACCGAAACCTAAGAATGGTACGAGACCTACTTTGTACCGCGCTTTCGACTTGTTGCAACGCGGCGTCAGCGTGGTCTGAGAACGCCTGCAACTGCAGCTGACATTCTGTTTCGTTACGGATTGAGTCAAGGAAATGCAAGCTTAAAAATGCAGAAAAAGGACAACCTTCGAGACGCTGTTTGAGGCGCTGGTAGATGTATACCTTGCCTTCAGCTAAAAACTTCAGATGTCCATCGGGTTGCTCCTGTCCGAGAGCATGTGTGGCCTCTTCCGTCGCCAGGTCTAACAGGGTTCCAAAGTGTCCATATAAATGGAGGTCAAAGAAATCACAAGTCATTCAACTCACAACGCCGTTCGTGGTACATCTCAATAGCGATCGCACGTATAAGCTTAGCACAATGAGTCTCATCTGCTTTACTACCTGAGCAAGATGATGGGGACTTGGTGTCAGTCTTTGATACACCAACCCAAGCCTTGACGACTGCCAACAAAGCCATTGAATATGGTGTCTAGTCTGCCCTTAAAGACATCTGTACCTCAATTAGTGGGCTGCCCAGAGTCGATAGAGACCGGTTGACTGACCTTGCACGGTCGCTCGTTCTTTGCGAGTGGGCGGCTGCAGCTGCGCTCTCGTAACCACCGGAGTTTGCATCATGGCTTTTCTTGTAACAGCGATCTTCGCTCGAAGATCCAAAGACAAGCGCCCTTGCAAAGGGCCAAGTCGCCACGTCCAGGAAACAAGGCTTTCGCGGCCGGAAGCTCTGTTGGCAGAACGAAGACAAGAAGCGCAAAGCCCCTCTCGGTGGTCAATACGAGCCGAAGAAGTGCAGAGATGGACTCTTTCGGCCTCGAACAGATACGCGCGACGCCGAAAGACTTGAGCTGTTGTCGCCGACTCGACAGCTGGACCTCGGAAGTAGGAGCCTCGCCAGCAATAAAGCACCTCATTTGGAGACGCAATTAGCGTCAAGATCGGCTCCTGGAGCGGATAGCAGCGACAACACGAGCCTCGGAATTGAAAACCTGTGCTCCTTTAGGGCATCGTTGGCACAACGGGCGCACTGTGCAAGAAGCCAACAATTCGACTCTCTCTCTCTCTCACTCTGCATGGTGCGATTGCTCGTGCACAAAGCGTTTTTATCAATGGTCAGTGAGTCGACGAAGAGACCGCATTGGTGCATCAATGTGCCGTGGCAGGCGAGCTCGCAAATTACGGCGACCCCGGGAGATGTGGGTGGCGACAGTGCTTTGGCTGTGCAAAGACGATCTCGTTATGCACAAAGAGACTAACGTGAAGGGAGCGAGATCTAGAAGGTACGGGGCTGGTACAAGGATGGTGGCAAACTGATCTCCCGTCAGGCCGTGTGTCTGTGGTCTGAGCTCATTGAAAGGTGCCACTGTTTCCATGCACTTGCATACTGCTCGACCAGCTCGTGGTGCATCGATTCTGAGGAAACGAGTGACGAAGTTTCGATTATGAGCGTTGTGAACATACCCACGTTCGATGGCCGCTGTCCTCATCGGCGAGTCTGAGGTCAGTGTCCACACTATGGCTTGAGTGAGCAGAGGTGAAGACTCACCGAGCTGAACATGCTCTTGGCCGTCGAAACATTCTTTGCGAGTGAGTAGACAAATGATCGCCTCATTACCATGTTGTAGGATCTGAGACCTCAAGGAGCTCTTGGGTTGTACGGTCTGCGCTTCAGCTACGAGATACGGGTAATACTGAGAGAGAACACAAACAATGTGGGTGGACTCGCCCAGGTGGCGGAGCATATAGTTCAGGGCAGGCTCAAAGAAGTGGGCCAGCCTAACGTCTTGAGCCTCCTTCGATTTTGGCTTGAGGAGACGATGATAGTGCGTCGGCTCATCTGATTCCGCAATCTGGAAGCGAGTCGCCGTTGTCGAACGCACCGGCGTTTCTCGCGGTTGTTCCTCTGGTGGCACCTGCATTTCTTGGTGGATCGGTGGCGATCTTGCAGGAGACGTGCCGAAAAGTCCCTTGATATGAAAGGCTTGGAGGAAACGAGTCTTCGTCCCCGCTGTAGACACATGAGCGTGCGCTTGGATGGCATGTATGAGTGAAAGCAGCCTACGTTGTGTACGGGCAACCAGGCCTTCTGACTCCTGCAGCTTCATTTCACTTTCAAGTTGCTGCCGAAGCTGCTGTTCCTCGCGCCGGAATTGCTCTTGCTTTCGTTTTTGATCCGCCTGGTGATTGTAGAGCATACGAAGGGCGACCGCGTTGATAAGGTATGCACACAGAGTGGGCGCATGCTTCCCCTCTGTATGATTCCGAAGTAAGCAGGGTGCCTTGCTGGGCTGTTCGGCAATTGATCTTTACCGAAAGATAAGAGTGACGCGGCAGAGGCGAGGGTGATGTGGTCGGGATTCCCTGTTAACCCCCGGAGCATGAGCAAGACTCGAGGTACCAGCAGCCAAAATGCCGTTAGGTCACTCGCATTCGTAGTCGAGAAGAACGGAATGAATTTTGGCCAGACTCGAGTCCAATGCCGCCAGATTAGTTATTTTGTAGTACTCGCGATGCATAGTCTTGTATAGCATTTCGCTTTCGTTCAAATGGGCGCGCCACAGCTCGAGATACGCATGGACGTGCGTCATGAACGAGTCATCTCCATTGTCTAGAAGGTGCAAAGGGTCAGAAATGAAAGGGGCAACACAAGATACGCACGGGCGTCAAAATACCGATCATTTGCGATCATTTCTCGCGCGTGCAGGAAAGCTTGAATGTGAATATGGAGATCGTGGTCGTCAGCTAGCTGTTTTCCTCCATCTGAACAACGCAAGAGCAAAGCCTCCTTAATGAGCCGCGCGACACAAGGATAGAGCTTTTGAGGCCACGGACCAGGCAGATGAGCTTCCAGGTAGGATCGGGCTGCGTTAAACAAAGGCTCTGTTCTGAGCTGCGCCGTTTTGGCTTGCACCGGAAAGTCTGCCATCTTCACTCTCCGGTCCTTCAAAGTCACGTAGCACAACCGAGCAGCTACACCTTCGATGAGAGCAAGCCACTGATCTGGATCTACAGACTCTTGCGCTCAGCATATGATGGCTACTTCTGTATAAGAAGAGCTTACTTAGCTCGTTGCCAGTGAGACCGTCGAGCATCATATACCCTCTGCACGAGACACAAGATTTAAGCCCAGGGGCAAAGGAGAACTATCTGCCATGCTCACGGGGAAGCCTTTGCCCCTTCGTGGGATGGATCTCGGGAGGGATCTTGAACTCTTGAACGACCAAGACCCAGTCCACCAGCGTGAAAGCCGGACTCAGAGCTCTCAGATCAATTTTGAGCTGGTGACCAGACGCCATGATTCTTCAGTAGTCAAGTTGCAGAGGAGACTCGGAGAGGACTCGATCAGGCCAGCAGAAGGCGAAGCGACAAATCCAGCCAGAATGGCCTGGTCGCAAGGAACAAAAAATAGTACGTCTATTGCGTTTTCGAGCCGACGAATGAGTTGAGAGCGAGCTCGATGAGGCATTGTCGACGTGGATGAGACTCGCGCGGCGCCGGGCAGACTCCCTCGGGCTCTCGACTCGACAAGCGAGCCCCGGAATCAGGATTTGCCAGCAGACACAACACAACAAGCAGAAAAGAACAAACACAGCATAGAAAGTTGCACAAGAGCAAGGATGGCAGTGGCACCCAGTGGCAGACCGAACACACGACGCCTCGAACTTGGATTGCTCGCGCGCCGCCAGTGCATTCGGCGTCAGTCTTCCCGCATACTTCTCGACGCTGCTGGTCAGAGACAATCCGGCCGTCCCAGTCCAAAAGCCATATCTCGCGTGAAATTTCGAATGTCACACGCCCGAGCTCTGTCACTGGCCTGGCTCTGCGCCACTTCGACGGCACCTCTCCTGGCGACGGCGAAGACTGCTAGGCAAGTCGCTCGACATTAGCCGAGATCTCGGCTTACTACAGCCTGTGTTACCCAGCAGCCCTCCTTCCTAGCAACTCACCTCGAGAACCTCGAAACCTCAGACGACATGGCGAGCCGGAAAAAGATCCTTCTCAAAGTCATCGTTCGTGGCCCTTCCTCTAACTACTCTAGGAGCTGGTCTCAAGGAGGCGAACAGATCCTAGGGGACAGCGGCGTTGGCAAGGTTCGTTCTCGGAGGGGCAGGCGAGGGACAAAGGTGGCATGAGCGGCTGACGATGGCGCGGAACAGTCCTCGTTGATGGGCCAGTTCGTCAACAAGCGCTTCTCAAATCAGTACAAGGTATGCGGCTGCCATATGAACCTTAGCAATTGGCCAGTTGCTAAGCCCGGAAGCCTCATACAGGCCACAATCGGCGCCGACTTGTGAGCTCTCGCCCCTGTCCTCCTGTTCCCTCCCAGTCCAGGTCATTGAGCACCATGAGTGCGCAGCCTCACCAAGGAGGTCATGATCGACGACCGGCTGGTGACCATGCAGCTCTGGGACACGGCCGGCCAAGAGCGCTTCCAGTCCCTCGGCGTCGCCTTCTACCGGGGCGCCGACTGCTGCGTGCTCGTGTACGACGTCAACTCTGCCAAGTCCTTCGAAACGTTCGTTCTTGAGCTCTCCTCTTGATCAATCTAGCTACGGGGGCTGATGATTGGAGTAACCGATGAACAGGCTGGATTCGTGGCGGGACGAATTCCTGGTGCAGGCCAGCCCGAGGGACCCGGAGAACTTCCCCTTCGTCGTCATCGGCAACAAGATCGACATGGAAGAGTCCAAGCGCGTCGTCTCCCAGAAGCGGGCCATGACCTGGTGCCAGCAAAAGGGCGACATCCCTTAGTGCGTAGTTGTCCGCTTACCTTGAGCCTCTTGCTATGGTGGCTCAGAATTCCGGAGTACGTCACAGCTTCGAGACGTCAGCTAAGGAAGCGATCAACGTCGACCAGGCATTCCAGGCCGCCTGCAAGAATGCGCTCCAAGCCGAGGCAGAGGTGGACATGTGCGTTTGCCCTTGCCCTTCTTAGCCTCTTTATCTGGGCTCACACCTTCTTTTCTTTCGGTTATCGCACAGGTACGCCGAGTACACGGACCCGATCAGGATCAACTCGGACTCGAATGCCTACGGCAACGGGTGCAACTGCTAAACGCCACCTGACCCCACCACTTTCTCTGCTCAAGAGTTTTTTTCGCCACCTGCCACACCACTGCCATCCTCCACAACGACAAACCACCCTCAACGCTTTCTTAGAGACACTGTGGCACGCGCGCGCACATCCCATCCAAACTCTTTGTAACACCTCTTGCCTCTTTCTCCTGAACGCCTGCTTCTCAATAATCTCCGTCCCTTCGACCACCAACCAACATAGACAGCTTTTCTTCCCCTGACACCTCCCGCCATGCCTTCCTTCGATCTTATGGCTTCCGGGTTCTCATTTTGGGACATCTTTGGGGGGAACTCCTCGGCTTTTTTCTTGCATCGTTCTCTCGCTTTCGTACCTCGAGCGCGGCTTTCGCTTTCAAAGTTGTAAATCTCTTTTTGCCCCCCTGAACTCTCATCCCATCAAGCAGATATTAGGTCCTTTTTGCCCGCCAATTGCCCCCTCGACGACATTTTGCCACCCGATGCCACGCGCGGGCGAGAGCGCTAGAAGCAGGTAGCAAACTAGCTCGTTAGAAGGGCCAAAACAAGGCGGTCTAAGTGCGGCTTACCTTGAGATCAGAGCGGCGGTGACGATTAAGGGAGGGGCGAAACTTAATGCGCGGGCCGCTCAAGCTCGGCCTCAATGCCCCGACGGCGAACCTCCGCAATGCTGTCAAGGCCTTTGGTCATCTGTTGATACCCAAGCGCATCACGGGGTACAGTCTTGGGACTGAATTTGAGATAGTGGAGCGCTGGAAGCCGAAAATCTTGGGCTAGTAGGCGAGCAACCGAGCGGACGAGAGAAAGAGTGTGCACATGATGTCTGCAGTAGGATATGACCGTGAGGTAGCGGAGGTTGGGCAGGAGGAGCGCGTCCAAAGAGAGGAGGTCGCCACTGAGTGGTATAAAGCCGGCTGTCTGCGGCGGACTACCGTGGTCGTGGAAGCCAACGGCAAGGTTTCGTAAGGCCGAAAGACCTGACAACGCTTTCCAATCATGTGAGCCCGAGAGAGCGATGGTGTCTAGGCTCGACAGGAACTGGAAGACGAGCTTGAGCTCGACCAGCGTGGGTGGCAGTGTGCCCAGTGTTCGCCACCAGTCCCTTTGGTGCCGGACTTGGTCAGAGAAGATGAAAGATAGTACTGCAGGGCCGTATAGTTCGGGCTTGAGCATGGCGTCCCACCATGCTTGCCCATCCGGTTGGAAGAGTGGGTGCTCATCATCGAGATCCCAAAAGTCCAACGCGACGACCCGAACCATCCCTTCCGCCACATTAAAAAGCGCCTCCGTTTCTTCACGGGTGGAATAGATCTCCTTCCCCCCGGAACGGATTGAGCAGGCGGGCCGAAGCACCCGCAACGTCCGCAGTCGGACGCAGTGGTCGATGTCAATGACCAATGGCCGCCGATTGTCGCCTAGATCTTCCCCATGAATGTCCAGAGTTGTGAGCCACTTTTTGGACCAATCCTTCTGCAATGTCAGCGCGTCAACTGACACGCGCGTGCACTTGTCCAGCTTGATGCGCAGCTCTAGCTCTTCTCTGTCTTTGAACGCTGGCGCTGAAAACAGAACATCCAAGTAGTCTAGACATTCGTCGTAGTTGAGTAGAACGGCGATGTCTTGGACGAAGCGAAGACGGCGGTCCAGTTGGTTGAGGATTTTTCGGAAGGACTCGATGTCGCCAGTGTCGCGCGGCAGGAGAATATCGATGGACCGCCAGATAACGGGAGCAAAAGCGTCGAAGAGTGTGCGGCTCGTAGCGAGAACTGCCAGACTCCGCGCCTGCGTAATGCACTGCACTTGTTCACCACAAAGTCTGTCGAGGTCGTTAAGAGCAGGCCTGCGCCTGTCGACCACAAATCCCGCGATTTGCTCGAGAATTTCCATGGGCATGTCGGTAAGCAGCATGCCAGTCGATGGCGACCTCCTGCTAAAAGATAAGTCGTGAGTCCGAGTACAGCGAATGGATGTGTGAACTCACTCTAGTTTCGGTCGAACTGTAGCTTGAAAGTCCATAAAACCGCTGTGCCAACCGGAGCACGCCAAGGCAACGCAAAAGATTGACAGCAGTAAATCGCCGCTCAAAGACGCGAGGAAGAAAGGCGAATGTAGGAAGGGCAGAGGGGGAAAGCGCCGGTCGTCAAGAGAGTTCTACCAAAGAGAGAGCGGAAAGAGGGCCTCTAGAGTTGAGACGCAAGGGCAGCAAGCAGGGTGCCAGTTTTGGTCGCTACGGTGCAGGCAAGTTGGTCACGGTGGCGATTTCCGCAAATTCGAAGTCGCTCTGAAGGATATGGCTGCTGGTTCGTCTGGCACTCCTGAAAACCCTTCTGAAGCCCTTCTGAGCCCAAACAGCGCCCGCGAGATGGGCCATTGGTGAGTCGACCACGGCCGACATTTCCTTGCACCCAGTCGACCTGTCAACATTTTCAGACGATGCTGATTTCATGCTCTTTCGTCTCTGTATCCTGAAGCCACACTCTAGATTGTTCTCCTCTTCCGTTTTCAAAATGGCATCCAAGTCATACAAGGTGCCTTCAACCTCCCAAAAAGTCGACGCCGTCAAAGTCTGACTTCTCGCGCGTCTGCCCTGCGACTTCGCACAGGAAGCGATTGATGCACTCAACTCACTGCAATCCAATGCGGCTGTCATTGCTGACATCCGCGCCAACTGGAAGGCTACCAGCCAGTTTGTGATCCCAGAGTCGGTCGAATATTTGGAGCGCATTGGCTACAAGGTGCGCTTTGTCTGCCTCCTTCGACAGTTTAGCGCACTGCTTGAGATTATTTTGCACAGCCGCCAGAGCTCAACGCCTTGAACGTGATCCACATCGCGGGCACCAAAGGCAAAGGCTCGACATCCGCTTTCACCTCCAATCTGCTCTGCCACCTCTCCTCTCCTAAAGCTAAGATTGGGCTCTACACATCACCTCATTTGGTTTCAGTTCGAGAGCGGATCCGCATCAATGGCGAGCCCATCTCGGAAGAGCTGTTTGCAAAATATTTTTGGCAAGTTTGGGACAGGTTGCAAGCCAATCCTACAGTATGTGCTCTGTTCTTCGTACAGAACAGCATTGTTTTGACGGCGCTACACAGAGACAACGAGAAGAAACGCCTCTGATGCCCGCCTACTTTCGATATTTGACTATTATGGCGTTTCATGTTTTTCTGCAGGAGAAGGTGAGTTCAGCCCTCCCATTCATCATCTTAATCACTAAGAGTTCGTGTGTTCCGCAGGTGGATGCGGTCGTACTAGAAGTGGGGATAGGTGGCACTTTCGACTCAACCAACATTGTGCCCAAGCCTCGGGTGACAGCCATCACTGCTCTGGGGATTGATCACGTTGCTATTCTGGGCCACACCTTGCCCGAGATCGCGGCGCAGAAAGCTGGCATCTACAAGGTCGGTGGCGTTTCTTTCATCTGTCCACCCACATCAAATGTCAAACGCTTGTGTTACCGACAGGAGGACGTCCCTGCTCTGACTTGCGAGCAACCTCCAGATGCTCTAGAGGTAGTGGAGAAACGAGCAGCTGAAGTCAAAGTTCGTCCTCACTGCCCCTCCCAAGGTCATCTCTGATTTTCTTTGATTTGCTTCGTATCGAACAGGCCGCCTCTTTCCAGGTCATCCCCACTTTGCCTGAAGTTTCTCCCATCAAGCTCGGTAAGCTTGCGAGCGATTGAAGAGCGAGTGCTGAAGAAGGGGGCGATGTAGGGCTCGCTGGCCTCCACCAAAAGTCCAATGCGTCTCTTGCTTTGGCCGCCGTCCAATCCTTTCTGCAACAATCGCAGCTGCCGCCCGCCTTCCAATGGACACCTGAGAAAGACTCTGAAGCCTGGCGCTCGGCGGTCCAAGTAGCTCTGGAAGGCACGACTTGGCCCGGAAGATGTCAGAAAATGGTCGACCCCAGGCGGCCCAATGTCACTTGGTTCTTGGATGGCGCGCACACAGTCGAGAGCTTGGTGTGGTGCGCAGAATGGTTCGCTGGCGCGTGCACAAAAGGGCACAGAAGGTGGGCGCAATTTTAGAGCTAAATGAGAGGGCCACCTGATTTCACGTGCGTGGCGCAGGGCGCTCGTCTTCAACTGCACCTCAGATCGCACCGGCACAGAGCTGTTAAGCACGCTAGTGCACAGCCTGATCGCTAGAGGGTTGGCTCCCACCCCCGCGGAGCTGTTTGACGACGTGTTCTTTTGCCCCAACGTTACCTACTCAAGCGGTCATTATAAGAAAGGTAATCGCCTTTTCCCTTGTGTCT
The DNA here is from genome assembly GCA_001599975.1 of Cystobasidiopsis lactophilus. Lineage (NCBI taxonomy): Eukaryota > Fungi > Basidiomycota > Agaricostilbomycetes > Agaricostilbales > Chionosphaeraceae > Cystobasidiopsis > Cystobasidiopsis lactophilus. Next base: position 3,638,544 of record BCIO01000002.1, read on the forward strand.
CCCCTATTTCCCACGTCGACAAAGACGCCATCATTCCATCGAAGCATCGACTGGCCCGAATCGCTTTCTCCTTCTGCGCAAACTTTTTTTTTTCTTACCCCACGACTTCCCGCACTGCGGCTCCATTCCATGCGACAGCGACGTCGACCGACTCAAAACCTTATGTGATGAGATCACAGATCACAGAAAGCTGTCTTTTGTTTGGCCTTTTTGGCTTTTATTAACAGCTCTTAAATGGACAAAACGCTAATTGCAAAACGGGTTACTCGTCTAGATCTCGACAGCGTGGCGGCGACAACGTCTGGCCTAGAGCCCTTGGAAGTTCAGCGCGGGCTACAATCGGCTTGGCTGCGGTTGGTCAAGCCTTCATCAGGTCAGCAACAACCGCCGCCCGTGTCTCAGGGCGACTTTGCCACCGGCCCAAATCCGTCCTCGACCGACATCACGAAGACTCCCGCGTCGCGTGTACTGGCGATTAGCTCCATCCAAGAAGTGGTTGAGGGCCACATCCTCGCGCCGGGTGAGACAGCCGAGGTGGACGTGTTGGTCTGCGGCAGCTTGCACCTTTGTGGAGGCGTTCTGGAGGTGGTCTCGCCGTCGCAGGCGGCCTGACTCGAGCGCCATGCCACCGACGACCCCGGGATCTCGCCAAATTTCGAAAAGAAAAAAAGTCTCACTCAAATTTCAGGCTCGGTCTCTCCCTCGTGAAAAGAAGCTGGAGTAGGTTCCTTTTCCGAAACTTCTGACAGGCACTGCCGGATCCTGAGCACCTTTTGCCATCTTGATACAGGAGCGAGGGGGGGAAACGAGACTAGTTGCATAAGGACGCCAGGCTGGGGCGAGCAACTGACGTGGCGCGAAGTTGGCGCCTAGAGGCACACGATCGGGGATTTTAAGATTGAAAGCAAAGCATGCGCGGCGACGCAAGATCATCCTTCCCGGGTCCTCGCCCAAGGTCAGAGACCTTTGTTGCCACTCGACACATTTCCTGCGCTCCTTGTTACCTGACCTGCGCCCGCGACAGATCAATTTGTTGGCGAGACCGATGGGTACTGGAAGGCTGGAACGGCGCCTTTAAAAGAATCGAAGCCCGGAGGAGCGAGGAAGCCCGTTGGTTCCAGTTGGAGCGGCCCCTGCTCGTAGATTCGCCTGGCTTTTTGTTCTCTGCTGCGTGGACGACCACCAACTTCCTCTTCAGCCATGGGGCCGCAGCAGCAGCAGTACTGGCAGCACCATACCAAGGCCCAGCTGTCGACCACGTCCAGCTCTGCGTCGAGCAGTCCCTTGATGCCCGCCCTCTTCTCACCGCCGGCGCATCATCGGCTCTCCTTTGACTCGACCAAGACGAGTCCGGACGACAAGGACCTGGCGCCACCAGCGCCGCCGTTGGCCATGCCAGGTCTGGCCGCCGAAGACGTTCAGCACATCTCTGAACTGGCAGACTCGGCTTCGTCGCTCATCACCTTCTTCTGGCTGGCCGATGACTTCTCCCGGCCAAGTCCAGCCAATGTTCGCAAGAGGAGCGCCCTGCCTCGCTTTGCCCGCTTCATGCACGACGTGCTCGCAACCAGTTCGTTTCGTTGTTGCGCATAAATTTTTGGTGTTGACTGACACGAATGCCTCGCAGCTCAAGTCTCCCAAGCCGTCATTGTTCTCTCCCTGCTCTTCATCAATAGGCTACGGCTGGCGGTCTCGCCGGTCAGGGGCGAGGCAGGGTCCGAGTTCTCGATCGCCACCACCAGCTTGATGATGTGCGTTATACCCCTCCCTTGCCGCCATTGCCCTCCTGACCACGAAAGCGCAGTGCCAACAAGCTCTGCGATGATCATACGTACTCTGCAGCCACTTGGGCTTCGGTGTCCGGCATTCCGTAAGTTCGGGTTCTGACAGGTCTGAAACAAAGGTCAGATCCAGGGAGCTAACTAAATTCGGTGCGAGCACAGGATGCCAGATCTGATTGCGGCCGAAAGAGAATTCTTATTGGGGCTCAAGCACAACCTGCATGTCAAGTTGGAGGAGTACACGCGGTGGCAAATGTTGCTCACCGGCCTGGGCATGGCGCAAAAGGAGACCGGCCTAGCGAAGCGAAAGTGGTCTCAGTCTCAACACCAAGCTGCCACCACGCCCACCGTGCGCTCCTCGGTCCAGTTTCCCATGCTCGATCAGCAACAGCCGCCAGCGTCAGCGAGACCAATGGCCCCGCTGCCGAGACACCACCAGCAACCTTATGCTGGTCAACTTTCTGCCGCCTATGTCCCACCTTCTCTCTACTACGGCCTTCACCAACAGCCCCTCTCGGCTGTGCCGCCCGCTTTCTATCGCAAGCGCTCGTTTCCGGACAGCGCGCCGCCACCGCCTCTGCAACCCGCAGCACCAGCGAGCAACAAGCGCCAAGCGACCGAGCTCCGCACCTTCTCCAGGTCACAGCCACCTCCTGAATCAGCGCCGTCGTCCGTGGGGCCGACTTCAAACGACAACGGAAATCTTACATACTTGTCAAGGGGCCGCGCTTCGCCGCAGGTTTTCGTGCCTCCGCACGTGAGTCCAAATTTGCTTTTGTCGTGCTCGCCTATTGTTCTTTCTTACTCAACGCGAATGATGTCAAACAGTTGCACTTCTACTCATTGGCCGCTGGACAACGGATGGGCATTGCGCATCAGGTCCGACCGCAGGTCATCATCAATCCGCCCCAGCTGCCCGTCATGCCCGAGCGGCCGCGGCTGGAGCGCACACAGAGGGACAGCTTCTCTCTGTCGCCCATTGACTTCAAGCGGAGGACCACTTTCCACCTGGCGCCGTCGCACCTCCACTACTCGCCCGCGTCCTACCTGCTGCCATCAAACTCGCTCCCACCGCCAGTCGTGCCCTCCTCGGCCTCTGTGCCCATTTCCACTGTGCCGCTGCCACCGGTCCCGCCACAGCAAGTCTATGCGCCTCCACCTCCTTTCTCGACGTTTTGCAACGCTGGCCACCCGGGCGTCTTCACGGCGCACCAGTCCTACCTCCCACCTCCGCTAGGCGCGACTTCAGGCCCCATGGCTATGCCACTTTCCTATATTCAGCCGCAGCCGGCTCTCGCGGCACATCTGGCGTCTTGGCAGTTCCAGTTTCCAGCGCACCCCATTCATCCGCCACCGCACACGGTCATCCCGGCCCTGACGCCGACGCCTCCCAACTTTGTTTCCCATTCGCTTTCCTCACCATTATCGCATCATCAGCATCAACTTTAATCGGAAATCTCTTACATCCTTACTTTTGTTTGCATTCGCCTCATCCGCGCCTTTTCGCCTTACCAATAGCATCATCCTTTCCACGCGCTTCTTCTACCCGAACTGGCCTCAACACGTTATACCCTTCTCTTCACCCGTTGGACGCCCATCCATCTCTCGCTGTGCGATCACCCTATCCCTCAACGATACCCTATCCCCCGCCTCCTCCAATCTTACCATGTAGACAACAAGAAGAGACAGACGTTAGAAGCAGACAGCGTTCGTATATATTTCTGGTTCAAGAGAAGCGCAATCTTTTGGGGGCGGTTTGCTCTGCTGGCTTGGATGCCAGCGATCTCGCCTCCTTTTTTCATGGTTCTAGCATGCTTCTCCAGCTGTTTGCATTTCTAAACACGGAAAACCCTGAAATCTGGCTTTGTCGGCTGCAATTTGCCACCATCATCGATGCATGAGCTGCCCCCACGAGATTTCGGTCTTCTTCTCGGCGCCCGTCGTTCTCGTTCAGTCTGGGTTGTTCCTGTTTATAACACCTTTCATTTCAGTACCCAGCGCTTTTGGCGGCAGCGAGCGAGACGGCTGCAAGAGCGGGAGCACAGGCCTGCGCAGGGGCTCATTCGCTTTTTGACCGGACAGCTCCTGTTTTGTTGTCCGTGGACTAGCGTCCTCGCCTTTGGGCTCTCCGGCCAGCATGGCAGACGCCTCTTGTGAGTGCCTTGACGATTGCCCTGGCTGGCAACCAAGCTAACACTGGCCCATCAGCGACTTCAACCTATATAAAGTGAGCCCGCTGTTTGCTCGGATGTCGCGCATCGGATGGCTGCTGAACGGCACCATCCAGCACCTACACCACCGCTCCTCAGCAAATCCCTACCGTTGCCCTGTCAGGAAGCCCATTGGGCAACAGTGCTAGAAAAGGCTTCCCAATCGTGGGCTATGTGATCATTGGTGTGGCATGCGCCATCTTTGGCGTCTACTTTTGCTACAAGGCGTACCGGTGGGTGTGGCTGTACCGACATCGGGAGGGCGCAGTGTCGTTGGGGCAGGCGGAAAAGTATGGGAGCTCAAGGCCGACGGCGGCAGCGTCCGACTACTCGCTCTCAGTGCCCAACAGGCCTTACACCCGCTTTCGCGATTCGTCCTACAGCCGGTCCAGCTACTCTGCCCCGCCGTCGTCCGACGAGAAGGCGCAGGACCTTGTTGAGCAGCTCGAGTCCCCCACCACCCCCAACTCGGCCACCCTGTTGGCGCAGCACCAGGACCACTCGACCCTGTCCACTAACTACCTTCGCACCAACGGCTCCCGCAACTCGCTTACCAGCGCGGCCATGCTCTCCTCCACCTCTAGGAACTCCTTGGGCAACACCTCCAGCTCAAATGTCAACCGCCGCTCGATCGGCTCCATCTCCGCCCTCAGCATGCATGGCCCTTCCAGCCCCGTCCAACCTCGTACACAGCGTCTATCTGGTGCTCCTCACTCGCCATACTCAAGAGTGGACATTGTGCCACCAGCGCCTCTTGGCGTGGTTGGCAACTCGGTCGTCGCAACGAACAAGAGCACGCTCGCCTTCTCCACGCACTCTGGCATCTCTGGCGGTGACGACTCGGATCGGGAGATGCTGTTCAACCCGGAAGAGTTCGAGCAGCGGAATAAGGCGGCCGACGAATTTCAGGCGGCCAAGGCGCACTACCTGGCTCAAGGGCCACGGTTCGCGTCTTCTTCGACGATAGGGCCATTCCAGGTGCGTTTCATCGTCTCCCATACCAAGCTGTCAATTGATCAGAACGCTCTAATGCGCAGGACCAATTCGAGGCCAACTCGCCACCAAGCCGAATCGGCAGCCTGCCTGACGTGCAACAATACGAGCCAGCACGGGCACCCACTCCCTCAGAAGCCGGGTGGTCCGAGTCGGAAGAGTCTAAAAGGGCCACCTCGCCCAACCGGCAGTCGCAGTCTCAGCGCAGCCCGCTCGAGCACTCCACCTCGCCTCTCGACCGATTGACATTGAACCTCCACCGGGAGTCGCTGTCAAGAGGGCGAGACTCTACTTCTACCTCCGACCAGGGCTCTTCGTCCGGCACAAACCGGGACCAGTCCATCGAGAGCGGTCAATATAGGTGAGGCGAGACGTTCCCTCAAAGCGTTTTTACATGGCTAAGTCTCAGACAAATCCCTCTTAGAACGCCTCGGTCCCATCTAGACGACCTCTTGGGGGGCAGCAGTGCGCCCCAATAACGAACAAAAGGCTGCGTTGTACATCCACACCACCAAGTGGCACCAAGCTTTAATCACGCCAGGCTTCCTTTCGTTCTGTGGACAATGGACTTTTGCTTTGTAGTTATAGCAGCTCCCATGCATATTATCCCACATCGTTTTGCCCGCTTTCCCACGAGCTTTTGTCGTAGACTGTTTTGATGGAGCGACATCTTCCGTCTTGGCCACCGCCGTCCACCTCACCCCTCAAAAATTATGAGCTGCTCGCTTTGTCGGTCGCTCAAACACACCAGCACGCGCTCCTTGAAGCACTCCTTAGGTGCAGCACCGGCTCTGAGCAAGCGGTATGCGCAAACAGAGGCCGCTCCTGCAAATTCGACGCCGCCGCCCAAAGCTCCCGTTCAATGGCGCCGACCGCTTCCCGCAGGCAAGCTGGCAGCCTACGATGAAGCGCTGAAGCTCATAGAGCAAGATTCGCAAGAGAAAAAAGCTGAAGCTGCCAGCCTGCGGGCCCAAATTGCGAAAAGTCCAGAGGCGGAAGCGAATGGGCAGTTGAAGGCACAGGCAGAAGAGCTGGAGGCTTTGGCCGAGATCAATGACCCAGAAACCCGGTTCCTGTTCTCCAGAGGGCTAGGTGAGCCTCATTTTCAAGCGAGGACAAGGCTCTTCGTCCAGAGCTCAAAATTTCTGAGCAGGCGACTTCTCGAAGCCCGTCTTCCGAAAGCTCTACGACAGCCGATGGCGCAAGGACGGGGCGCTAGCGGAATTGGTAAGTGTCGCTGGTGGTCGATCCATCGCTCGGCTAAAGGCTAAGGGGTGGTCTCCAGATGCTGAGGCTGCGAAAAGCCCACATCTTGCCAGATCTCCTGCCCTCCATTGACCCGACCGTGGATCTCATCGTAAAGCTACAAGATGGAAGTATCGTGAAGCCTGAGCGCATCTTGGAACCCAAAGAAGTGGGTGCCAACTCTCATCGCGATTCGTCTTTACTGAAGTCGGACATCAGACCCTCTCTGGTCTTTCAGTCGAAGCCAGAATCTTACACGGTGGAGACAAGTTGTACACACTGGCACTCGTTGATTTGGGTAGGCCCATTTCTTGCCATGGCAGCGGCAGAAAAGCTCACAGGCGACACCAGATGTGCCCAATGAGCACACCGCACGATATGACACCTACTGCCACCAACTGATGTGAGTCTTGAATCTTGTTCGGACAGCTGGCAGTCTCATCAGGCCCCCACAGCATTAACGTTCCTCTCAACGCCTCAAAGTCGCTTATTCCCCAAGACGCCGAGTCTATCTTGTCCTATATCCCTCCTCATCCGCAAAATGGCTCCGAGCTACATCGATACACCTACGTGTTGCTAGAGCAGCCGGCTGCCCTGGCCGGCATCCCGTCCGACTCGGTGGCGCGTCAAAACTTTGACCTCCGAGCTTTCCAGGAAGAGCACGAGCTGCTCCCCGTTGGCATCCACTACTTCAGGGAGCAGTGGACGCCCACCGTCTCTGACATCTACGCGGAAGTGCTCAGTGGGTCACCTTTTAATTTGATCGGCGCGTCCTCCATTTGTTTGTTGATGTTGACATTTCGTTTATCTCTGGCAGAGACCAAGGAGCCCAAATACAGCATGCGCATGCCTCGTATCAACATGTACAAGCTGCTGCAAGGGAGCAATGCAATTTGACTCCGCTTTTAGGCTCCCACCTACGTGAACCGAAGGTGACGCTGGCTTGAGAAACGTTCCGCTGCTCCTTCGTCGGCCATCACCACATTCTGTTTGTTTCTTGTGTTCCACCACCTCGTTCAGCACACCTGTTTGTATTCTTATAACCCAAACCTGCTTTGGTTCCGCCCTTGAGGCAGCGCATCCGCATCACCGATCCTCCCCAGATTCCTGCCGAAGGGAGCTGGCCGCCTGTTTGGCAAGCGGACTTGGCTCTGTCGCACTTCCGATAGCAGTTCTAACACATCAGCACCCCAGTTGGATGCAGTACACCGCGCCAACGCTGCACGATGCGTTCGGAGCGCGCTCGCTGACCGTCTTCAAGGACATCCTGCGGCCGCCCTCCTCCAGCCGCAAAAATAACCAAGGCTACGCCAACCTGTCCTCATCTCTGTCTAAATCACCAAGATGGGAGACTTACAGCACTCACGCACCGGCGGCAGTCGTGAACAGGAGGGACATGAGCGGCCGAACTGTTCTGCACCTGATAGCCAATGCCGCCGACGCCCTGCTCTACCTTGAAGCGCTTCTCGACTCGCCCAATGTCAACATTAACTTGCAGGATGCCGAATCGGGGTGGACGGCCTTGCACAGGGCTCTGTACGCGGGCAACTTGGTGGCGGCCAAGATTTTGGTGTCTAGGACGGACTGCGACATGTCGATCAAGGACCACGAAGGTGTGTATCCTCATTTCATGGACTTGAAAACTCTGGTCTTACGCCGGAGGCGCATCAAGGGCTCACTGCGTTTGATGTGTGGAACGGCAGCATCGAAGGTACCAACCCAAAAGACAACCCGGGCGAGGCCAGCCGGCTAGAGCTCTTCACCTGGGGCACCAACCGGGATTTTGTGTTGGGGTTCTCAACGGACGGCGATCGGCAACTTCCAGAGCGGGTATCTTTACGAAATCGTCAGTCTGGCAAGCGAGTCTTGGTCGATCGAGTGGGCGCCAAGGCCATCGCCATGTCTAAGGTTGTTACTGGCATTGTCACCTCAGAGAACCAGGACAACACCCGGGTTTGTGGGCTCGGTTACAAGAGCACGGTGGCCAAGTCTGGAGGTGGCCAGAAAAAGGACAGCCGCAGCCAGTTCGCCTTCGAGCCGCTGGCCGACTTCCGCCACAAGGTCGCCCACATTGCGCTGGGGCTGGACCACACCGTCATCTTGACCACTAACGGCGAGGTCTTTACGTACGGCCTCAACCACTTTAACCAGCTGGGCTACGTCTTGGACCCCCCAACGACGAAAACTAGCGAGGAGCCGATGCAGCAGTCGCCGCGCAAAGTGGCCTCTTTGAAGAAGGAACGCATTCTTGGCGTCGCGGCCAGCCGATATCACACCGCCGCATACAGCTCGGAAGCCCTCTACACCTGGGGTGGCAACAAGGGCCAGCTCGGCTACAACTCTGGGCTCACTCAAGCTTCTCCGCGCATAGTCTCCAATGCACCTACCGGCGTCATTCAGGTCGTGGCCTCTGATCTAGCGACGGCGTGCCTGCTGGACACCGCCGAAGTCTTCGTCCTCTTTCGCAACGCCAGCTTCAAGATGTCCTTTCCTCTGAACCGCTTTCCTGGCTCCATCAAAGTTTCATATCGACCGCCTACACAAAAGCCGGCGATCGCCAAGCTCGCAGCCGGAGGGTCGGACTTGGTCGCCATCTCGGACATGGGCGACGTCTACGCGTGGCGGCTCGACGACACCATTATCGACACGGCGCAGGCTTCTCGCTCCGCTGTTCGGCTCTGGGACCTCCGGCGAAAGTTTACTGCAGTCGTCGATGCCGCCTGCTACAACGATTCGGTCATCCTTTGCACTCGGTCCGGCCACGTCTTCGTTCGCCAGCGTAAAGCTGAAGCCAAGTCGGACGTGCGGACCAACGTTCCGGTTCTAAATCGAAGGCAGTACAAGTTCCACCGCATCCCTTTCCTCCAGCGCATCACTTCGGTGGCCACCAATGGCTTCGGAGCGTTTGGAGCCATTCGATCAGATGTTGTCGTGCCCAAGATGGCTTGGGAAGGGACGCACTGGAGCGAGGATTTTCTCAGCATCCTCCCGCACTGGCAGCGGCTGCTGAAGGAGGACGCCAAGCTGCAGGAGCTCGACAGCGGCAAGTCGGACGAGGTGGACGAGGACGCCTTGGAGCGTGACGCTGTGGAGGGCCTGGCGCTGTGCTCTCTGATCGAAGAGTGGGACAGCTCTTTCGAAAGTCTGAGCCACAGTTGCGACCTGCACCTGGCTGTCCAAGACAGACGCATCCCAGTCCACCGAGCTATCCTCACCGCCCGCTGCCCGGCCCTCGCTGCCCTCTTCTCTGGCACTTCCAGCAACACGTCCTTCACTTTTGATGCACAAGCCAAGACCTTGGCCGTTCAGTCCGTCGACTTCATTGTCATCCTCTTGCTCCTGCAGCACATCTATTCCGACTCGTTCCCGTGCCTTTGGGACCCACGCATCGTCGCCCGCATGCGCACTCAGTATCCACAGCTGGCCTTAAAGATCATCCGAGACGAGCTCCAGCGAATGGCTCATCTCCTGCAACTACCAGTTTTGGGCCGAATTTGCGGCGCGCTCGAAAAGGTCACCGGCGAGATTCGGCTGCCATCGGACATGGCCAAGATCCAACCATCCCTCAATACTTCCAACCCGTCCGATGGCTTCTCCGCCCCAGACGTCGCAATCCACCTTGCGGACAAAGTTGTTCGGTGCCACGGCTGCGTTCTTCGCGCTCGCTGCCCCTTCTTCTCTGCCCTACTAGACAACCCAGTTTGGACATCTAGACGTCGAGCCCAGTCCTCGACCGCGATAGACATCGATCTACAGCATATTCCATCTCAGCAGTTTTCGACCATTCTTGCCTACATTTATTGCGATGCGGAGAACGAGTTTGATTATACAAGTGAGCGGCGTGCGGCGGCACTCCTGGTGACGTGGGACTGATGCTAGGTCTCGCAGCGTTTGAGTCAGCAGACAAGGCTATCGACTCCATCATGGCTGTCCTTGCGGTGGCGGATGAGCTCATGATCGACGGCCTCAAGTCGGATTGCTCTCGCCATCTGGTCCCATTCAGTATGTCCTCGGTCTGTATCCAACCAGGTCCCGAACTCACACTCTGGGGCACTGCCAGTCGATCTTCGGACCGTGGGCAGCATTTTCTTGGACGCCGACACCTTCCACGCAGACGCACTCGCCAACGCCTGCGCCTTCTACATTTGCTGCAACCTAGAGACCGCTTTGGAGAGCGGGTTCCTGGGCGAGTTGCCGACCTACTTGATGCAGCGGCTGGCCGAGTTCGGTCGCGCGAAGCAGGGAGCCCGCGCTCCACTCACCCGGTCGGGCCTGTTGATTAGCGAGCTGGTGGAAAGACACGCCAGCTGGCTGGAAGAGCAAGATTTGGCGCGACCTCCGACCGCCCAGCCTCACCGGACTCGCCAATACACCAGGTCACCCGTGCTCTCGCCGTCTTCGCTTCCAACATCGCCTCCCGTCTTTCCAAAAATGTCACCTGCGCCTGGGCCGACATCTAATTTCATTTCTCGCGAGCCGTCCCCTGTACTACTCCCCGAAGCTTCCGGCCCCGATGACACCATGTTTCCCATCGACGACATCGACATTGGCGTCTCCGACCACCCTCTACCCTCCAAAAAGTCATGGTCGCTCTCAGAGACCCCACCGCGAACCGACGATCTACGCTCCATCATGGCATCCCAGGGTCGATCGGCATCAAGCAGCAAGCAGGGCGTCTATCGACCGCCCATCGCTTCGCAACCCGAGTCTTCCAAGGCTTCGCCCGCGCCAGGGCCGCCCATGACCTTCAACAGCGGTGGTTGGCGCAGACCATCCGCCAACAAAGCTTCCTTGCTTTCCATTCAGGCCCAGCAGGCCGTTGCGCCAGCTTCCGTCAGTGCACCTCCGGCCGAACCATCGCCGCCGTCCTCTTCTGGAACTAGGACTCCGATCAGACCACTCTCGGCGAGGAAAGACTTGACGTCTGCCGTCGGCGCTCCCGTCATCTCCCCAGTCCGGACGCCTTCAGCCACCTTGTCTGCCCAGTCGCAACGGACGAGGTCTCAAGAAGCGTGGGCCAACTACAGCCCTTCCTTCTTCGCTCCGGCTTCGCCTTCTCCACGCGGGTCCACCTCTTTCTCCGCCATTCAGTCGGCACAGCAGGACGAGGACGACACCGTCCGCAATGTGCGCAAGGCGCCGAAGTCGCTTGCCGAGATCCAGCAAGAAGAGGAGTTCGAGACTTGGTTTGCGAACGAGAGCAAGAAGTACACGGAAACCCAGCAGCGTACGGTAGACCCGAAGCCGCGTCGAGGTCGAGGAGGTGGCGGAGGCGGCGGCGGCGGTCAAGGCAAAGGGAGGTCTCGCAAAACGAGCGCCAAGGGGCCTACGTGATGTCTTGTACTGCTCCCGTGTGACATTTGCTGCTGAAGGTCGCGAGAGGTTCGCCGTCACCTGAGCCTGAGGCCCTGACCTTCTTCACGGCTTTTCCGCACACCGTCGTCGAATGACTGAGTATGCGTCGCTCATCTTGTGGAGCGCGCGATAAGGTAGCTAAGTTATCTCTGGTAGCATCTCAGACCATGACGCTGTCCGTGGGACGGACGACGACGCTGCGACGAGTCGACTTTCTTGCGTCAATCTGGGCTACCTCTCGGACCCATTTGCGCAATACTTTGTCGCAAAGCCGGAAACCAGGCCTCCTCTCATCAATGTCGGAACGCATGCCAGGACCTACGCGGTGGATCGGATTGTGGAATCGTTTCTGGCGGCCAACAGTGGCTCGCAGAAGCAGATCGTGTCCCTCGGAGCTGGCACCGACACGCGCTATTTTCGTTTCTGCAGCAGACCAGACCTGCTTGAAAAGATCGCTCGCTATGTGGAAATCGACTTTGCCGAGTCAACGCGGAGGAAAGCTGGGATCATCGCCCAGGAGGCCGCCTTCGCAACGGCGTTAGGCTCAGAGCGCTCCATTGGTAGGCGGGCAGGGCTGCGGTAGTCTCACTCTCTAATCAGTTGTCGCTAGACGGGGATGGCCTGCGAGCAGGAAAATATGCCCTGCTGCCGGGTGACTTGGGCGACTTCGACAAAGGCATTGGGCAGGCCCTCATGGCAGCGCCTCTCAACCTCTTGAGCGCGGACGTCGATACACTCTTCATCGCGGAGTGTGTGTTCATCTACCTAGATCCAGCTGTTTCCGCCGCGGTCATGCGCTGGTGCTCCGCCACATTTTCTTCCGCCATGATTCTGATGTACGATCCCATCAACTTCGAAGATGCGTTTGGTCAGATGATGGTCAATAATCTGAAGGTGAATTCATCTCAGTTCCGAGAGCAACGCAGTCAAGGGCTGAGCAGTGGATCAGCGTCGTAACATTTCTTTGCCTGGGAGCTCCATCAACCGGTCGACTGAGGCTGTTCGACTCCGAGCTCTACAAACTGGCTTTTCGACCGCCAAATCTCTTGGACTCGACGCTGTTCGTAAGAAACGTATTTCGCGGCAGGAGCGGACGAGGTGTGTGCGCAGTCTATCGCGCTTGTCATCTAAGGCCTCATATTCCATTGCTCAGGATCTCGCGCCTTGAGATGCTGGACGAAATCGAAGAGCTGGATTTACTTTTGTCTCATTATGCCCTAACTTGGGCAACAAATTCGACGCCATTTCAGAACATCGACCTCTGACCCTGAAAATTTGACCGACGACCGGAACTAACGCCACTCAGATGTCCTTTCTCAACGCTAAGCCGACACGCTTGCCAGGCGTCTCTTTGTCTCCGTGGCTTAGAACAAGATAATGGCCTACCATTACGAGGTCAGAGTTTGGCATCTTCAAATCGCAAGACTCACTCTGAATAAAGGCGTCGCCCAGCACCTGCAGGTCTTGAAATCAATATGAGGGAAACGGCCATTAATCCAGAAAGGACACCGACAAAGAAGTTCTGCATTCCACCTTGAACGCTGCTAATGCAGTCGCCTTGGAAAGTTTTGTGGGGAAAGTCGGCTTTGGGAAGGAGCCAGGGGTGACCGCCAATCTCAAAGTTCAAGTCAAAGGGCGATGGAAAGCATGGGATCCGCCATGTCGAGGAAGTGGCATCGTAGGTGGCGCCCGGGATGCCAGAGTTGACTCGCGCAGCGACCTTGTCCGTCAACAGTATCAGCGTCTAAAACGTACATCAGATCGTTCAATAAGGTACAACGAGGAAGCGAACCGTTCCAGTGTCAAAGATGACACGCCGCGGCTCGGTTGACCCCAGCAGCTGGCTGCCCAGAATGGAAATGCCTTCGATGGACGTTCCCCTATCAACACTAGGGTTGAGCAAGGAGAATTGATGAAACATTTTCTCGCGACCCACCAGTATAGAGAACTGGTCACTGGGATCCAGGAGATCTCGCCCTTCACGTACTGGCGGTTAACTTGGCCAAATCTATACTCGCCACCGAATCCGTCCCGCCCTCGTTCTAGCGCCACGCCGACCAGGGGGTGCTCTAAGAGCCCTTGCGATATCATGGAGTCGAAGAGCGTTTGTGTTCCAGGCACTGCTGCCACCATCGCTTGCGCCAATCCGACCAGCCCATCGCGGGCAAAGTGCGCTGAATTGCTGACATTCGTGATAATGGCTATCGCTTGCTCGATCTGAACCGTCGGTCTGCCCACCTGCACAACGTCCTGTGCCGCAAACCCTTCGACCACTGGCCCGGTGTTGCCATAGGCGGCGGCGAAATGGTAGTCGGCCTTCTCGAAGCTGGTGGACGTTGAGTAATTGTATGGCTGCTGACCGGGGTTTTGGCAGTCAGGGCAAGCTGGATCAAAGACAACTAAATCGGCGCTGCCACTGTCCAGGACCACCTGCAACTTCTGGGGCGGGCTTCCGAGATCCAGATCGCTGTACCAGGCGTTGACGGACGTAGAAGATACAGGTGTAACAGTTGAAATCCCCCAGCCGGCGTCGAATAGGGTTGCAAGAACTGGGAGTTGAACAGAGATTGGCCCAATCTGAACAGAATTGCTGCCAAGTCGAAGGCCGAGCTGACGTCTGGTGTGCGGCGGAAGGTTAACAAACTTGCTCTGCTGCAAGAAGGGCAGGATTGGCAAAACGAAGTCGCTGTCATACCGCAAAGGGATGACGATGTCAGCCAGCGCCGCCGAAATGAGCAACGCCAATACGACCAACATGGCGGTGGCTGCTTGTAAGAATGATTACTCTGCACCAGCATGATCAGGTCGCCGAAAAGAGCCAAGCAAAGCCTGTAACAGGAGCTGTCCATCATGCGCATTGAGGAATTGTTCTGGTGGCTCGTAGACTCCTGTTGTCTCTCCTCTGGTCTCGCGGCGTTGCTTGGCTATAACCACCAGAGCGTGTTCGTGTCCTCTTATGTAGGCACGCTGGGATCATCGCCAACAACCTCGACCTCTTGGCATAGACGTTCTGCCTGTGTCGGCGGATTGCGGGTTTGTCGGAGCCGCTCTTGCCATCTCGCGCTATATATGGCATGTTTTACCGCACGAGGTTGCTGATGGACATCCTGTTGGTCGCCGACACCAAAAAAAGCAGGCGCTCGTCGGCTTTGGCCGCGTGCAGGTTGACCGAGATTCTACCGCCACCCTGTTGACCTCCGTGCCGGGATGTCGCTCTGTTGTCTTTTCGGCTCTCATCTCACCCAATCTTATTTTTCCAAAACAAAACAGCCAACAAGGAGTCTGCTTCCGTTGCTTGCACCTGCACCAGTACAAACAACTCTTAGCGGACTCCGATCTCACGCGGTCTCCATTGATTGGGGATCCAAAGCGGCCACTTGTTCTGCTCTAAAATAACAAGCCTCACACTCATTTCCCAACACCAAAGCCGACATGACTTCCTTCGTGTCTTCCGCTCTTTACCTTGCTGCTCTGCAGCTCTTGTTTGCTGGTCAAACACAGTCAGTGGCCCCTCCATCAACATTGCTTCGGTTGGCTGACCTTTCTTCCCGCAGCGCCCAATCCACGGATTGCAATGGCAACGCTCTGGCGGCAGCTTCTGTGTATGTTCGCCATCTCTATTATGCAAGGCTTCTCCTTATACACCATCGCAGCCTCCAGGGCTACCCGGCCCCTTTTGCGGTCGCCAACATCCAAAAGGGCGACACAGAGGCGCAAGCCCTTTTCAATGCCATCATGGCGACGAACTCCTCCACCCTCAACTATGCGCCAACGCGATGTAAGACCCTTGTCTCTGTCGTCTCGGCTGAGCTGACGACTGTATTGCAGGGTCGAACGGGAATTTGGTCACAAACTACAATTACAGTGCGTCAAGCTTGAGGCAAAGAGATTTAGCCCCATCCTAATTATCCTGCAGATGTGGACCCTAACTGCTACTGGACGGAGAGTGGCTGCACATCGCCAAAAGCACCGGGCTTGCCGGACGACTTGTACTTTTGCCCAGAAGCGTCCACCTGGGGGCTATCGATAGTGAGGCTTCATATCAAGGCCCGAAATAATCCCCTCTAAACCCGAATATCAGGACGATGGGCCAACCTGTGCTCACAATGCTCTTTGTATGCTCTTCCTCCATGCCTTTACCATCCCACACTAAACCTCTTGCAGACGACGATCTTGCTGCAAACAACCAACTCGCCAGCCTGTACTACATTGGGTCGAATGTGATGAACTACCCGGCAGAAGCCCAAAAAGGCTACCTAGGCGGTCGTAAGCGACCCCTCACTCTTCATCTCAGACTGACGACCCTGTCTAACCTTCCTCGTGCGACCTGCAGATCAAGTAAGTCGACACAGACGGTGCATTTAAATTTCACTGTATTCATCTCCTCGTAGATCTGCGTCCACAGCTGGAGCCACCAATGTGGGTTCACTCGGCGGCTCTGCAGAGGTTGTTGGCTGATCCAGGGCTGCACAGACACCACCAGCCTGACCAACGAACAAGTCTTCGCCGAGCTTTACTACACCAAAAAGTGAGTCTTTTGCCCAACTGATCGCGTGGCGGTACGCCGAGCTGGCTTTGGCAGGCTGATCAAGCAAGTCACCGGTGGCTCGACCCGGTGCTGGCGGCCGCCATACGGCGATGTTGATGGTAGGCGTTTCAAAGAGAGACAGGCAACAGTTCAGCTTACACCGGGATGCCAGATCGTGTCCGCTTCTTCGCAAACGCTTTGGACCTCCAGTGAGTCGTGCCATAGCTTTCATTGCTGGTCGCTCTGAACCCTGCTTCAGAACTCACATTTGGAACCACGACACCGATGACTGGGAAGCCGCACAAACGGGGACTGCTGTGGTCGTCAAGAACTACCAATCGATCTACAACGCGGATCACTCGACCTCTGGCTTCGTCGTCTTGACCCACGAGGTGGATTCCTTGACTTGCGGCCTTTTGGTATCACAGTACGCCCTTTCACAATATCTTTTCGTCGAGTGGGCCTAATCTCAATTGTCTGACCAGATACCCGAACATGAAAGCCAACTTCAAGCACATCACCCCGGTGGCAACCTGTAACAGTGCGTTGGCTTTGGATTACGTTCTAGCCGTCTTTTATCTCATAAATTGTTGGCAGACGAGACTGTGATTTGGGGCGAGCCCAGCGAGCCGGCATTCGTCGACTTTGCGGATTATGCTGCAGGCATCCGACCAGCAAACCGGTCTGCTACCAACTTCTGGAATACAGATGACCCTGTCTATGTAAGTGCCATTGCTCTTCGTTCGTGTGGCGAGGTCAGGCACTAACCCTCAGACATTCAGCTGGGTACAGGTGTCGCTGCTCGACTTCAGCCTGCCAGTGCCACTGCAGTCTCTTCAACCGGGCCACCCGCACCTACCAGTGCGCCAACTTCAGCGGCCACTGGCAAGCCCGGCGGGACCACTTCCGCTCAGGTGCCGTCCATCTCGATTGGCCCCGTCCTGGTTGTGTCCACTTCCTCCAGCGCTATGCCCACCGCCATCGCGTCTCTGTCACTCGCCCTCGCACCACTTCTGTGCCTATTCCTGCTGTAGACGTTGTAGACCAAGGCGGTCAAACCTTGAGGACATTATTTATAGGGCTCGATACCAACCGGGATCACATACTGTAGACACTTCACCATCTATTGCATTGGAAGAGACCCCGTACATCATCGCAAATGCGATTTTCCAAAGGGACGCCACCGACTCCTTGCAGTTGGCTCCTGGCAGCTCCCGCCTTGGCGCGTCTGAACGGTGGCGCTTGGCATCCAAAGCCTCCCGTCCTCCCGTTTGCGCAGTCTCTTTCTCCGTGTACGACCTCTATCTATTGCCTATAGCATGCTGTGAGCGTAACGCCCCAGATGTCGCGTGAATATTGGCTTCCGTCCTCGCCACGCTGCCAAATGGGCGCGGGTCAGGGCAGCTCAGCCGGCGTCGATCTTCGAGCCGTCTTCACCGCCTTCGCTCTTGCTTGCTCGACGACTTCTGGCCTCTGGGTGCTCTTGCTGACGAACCAATAAAGCAACTCCTTTTCACAAAGAACCGTAACAGCAATCACGAGGGTAGAGAGGGGACGTGCTCGATCTGCGACCAACGAAGAGTTTTCCCAGCTTTCTTCCCGTCCTACCATCTCGGCCTCCTTCTCACTCCCTTAATGTCTGTCTTGGTTCCGTTCCTTGCCGTCCTTTTGCGCGTCGTCTCCGTCCAAGGGTGAGCGAATAAGGCTTGGGGCGCTGTTCGAGAGTGCACGGTTCTGATGTGGTCTTGCGCGACGACCAAACAGACAAGTCGCTTGCGATGGCAGCTACCTCCCCGAAGCTTCAGGGTTAGTCTTATGGGAGCGTTCGCAGCCCTCAGCCGGCTCGAAAAGGCTGATCAATGGCCAAAAATACCAGGCTGGCCGGCAACTATCCCGCAACGTTCCAAATCGCTGATCTGATGCCTGGCGACACTGACGCTCAAGCTTTGTACCAAAAACTGCTTGCCACCAACGCGCCGGCCCTCCAATTCGCTCCCAGCCAACGTGAGTGTGGACTCCCCTATCTCGGACTTGCTTCGCGGCTCTCTTACCCGACGTCCTCGCAGTGGCGAAAGGCATCCCAGTCCTTACCGGTTACGACTATCGCAATGATCCCAACTGCTGGTCAGTCCGACTGGACGCATGCTGCCCAACCTGAAACTAATTGCAACTTTCTTTCATAGGTGGTCGGCAACCAATTGCTTTCAGCCCAAGCAAGATGAGCTGCCCGACGATTTCCAGCACTGTCCCAGCCCACAGACTTGGGGACTCTCCATCGATGACGGCCCGACGTGCGCTCACGGTGCACTGTACGTTTTTGGCTCCCGTCTCAAATTCTCCTTTGCCATTCCCTGAACGCCAATACCGATAGGTACGACGAGCTTGCCCAGAATAACCAGCTGGCGTCCCTTTACTACGTAAGGCCGTGCCGCTTGTTCTCAGTGCTAATTAAACCCAAACCGCTACGTATACAGATCGGAACGAACGTCTACCAGTGGCCGACCGAAGCGCAACGCGGCTATCTGGCAGGCCACCAAGTCTGTGGTGAGTGCAAAGTCAAAGAGAACGCCAATGTCTTTACCCTGACACCACATCAGTCCACACCTGGAGCCATCACTACTCGACGTCGCTCACGAACGAGCAAATGTTCTCTGAGTTGTACTACACCAAGAAGCTCCTGAAGGAGGTCCTTGGCGTGTCAGTGCGCTGCTGGAGGGTGAGCTTTGCCTATTCGAGATCCCCGCAAGCCTCGCTGATGGCGCCTTGAAGCCTCCCTATGGCGATGTGGACGACCGAGTGCGAACCATTGCCGACTTCTTGGACTTGCGAGTGAGTTCACCACCCTGTCGCTTTCCATCTCTGTTCACAGGACGACATCCAGACCCACATTTGGAATCACGACACTTTTGAGTGAGTTTGCGCCTCCAAAACTAGGCTTGAGCACAACTCAAATGAAAATAGCGCCGAGCACGCTGGCCTTGGAGTCGCCACCATCCAGAAAAACTACCAGGACATCTTCCAGACCGACCACTCAACCTCTGGTGTCATTGTTCTGACGCATGAGGTGGATCAGTCAACGTGCGACCTCTTGACCCAAGAGTGAGTTCATTCCAGCACGCCTGGCAACCATCAAACTCACAGCTTCTCTCAGGTACCCCAACATCAAGTCCAACTACGAATTCGTGACCCCCGTGTCGACCTGCCAAAACGACACCGTCATCTTTGCGGAAAGCGGCGCGCCGCTGTTCGTGGACTTTGATGACTACACGCAAGGGAAGCGGGGTGCCAAGCGGTCGAGCGCCAACTTCTGGAAGTCTGGCGATCTCGTGTTCATGAACGACTCCGACGGTCCAAGCGGAGCAAGCAGCAGCGCCTCGACTCCCGTCTCCACGTCCATGGCGTCGACTCCAACGTCCGCGCCAGCCTCTTCTACCATCAACCTCAGCAGCGTGATTGTCGGCAAGCAATCGCAGGCTGTATCAACCTCCTTCGGCATTTCCAATCGCGTGGCGGGCCACCTCTTTCTCACCTTGACTTTCGCCCTGGGCCTGGGCCTTTGGCTTTGACGATAGAGCAAGCGATGACGATCAAAACGCATCGAGCTGGTCCTTGGTGCGAAATAGACATTTTTGGGCATTTTGGTGACTCTCGGACACTGTCAGCAACCACCACCTCACTCGTACCTATACCTACCAACCGCCAGTATAATTCCTTCACTACGATCACCCGCACGAGCGTTGACACGCACACACTGAAATCTGAACTCACGGACACTTTTCTGACTCGCACTCGTCGCAACAAAGGGACAGCCGAGGTGGACCTTTCGCTCTCGGAGCGAAGAATTGCAAAGAAGGCAAATGTCCTCACCCTCAGTCCCACTCTGGCTGATACGGCAAGTTCTTCTGCTTAGCCAGGTGTTCAATGAGGGCACGCCCGAAGCAGACCGATTGACCCAAGGCTGCCCATCCTCCGTTTGTGTCCAGCGCGAACGGAAATTGCCATGGCCGGCATGGTTCGTTGACGTGGTGCCATTCCGCCTGGGACATGGTGCAAAGTTGGTAGAAGTCGGGGAGTTGCTGACGTAGAAACGCCAGCGAGAGTACGTCCTTGCAGCCGGCAAAGAGCTTGACCGAGCGCTCGATGGTGGTGGAGTACCGCAAGAAGGCATCGTACGACTTGGACGCTTGTGCTGATGTTATTGAGTCACTTCCGGTCACCGGTGGCGTGGGAACTGATTGAGGCGTGGTCGTGTCGTTATCTGCGTCGGCGGCAGCACTAACGGACTGCTTGTTGGCGGCGAGCTGCTTAGCCATCGACTCGTGTAGGTTCCTTCTATCTTGAACCTGCATGTGCCGGAGGATGAGGGCTTCGAGCAGATCCCTGCGTGGCAGAAAATTTAGTTCCTTGAAAGGGGGAACCAAAAGGTGAGAGACCCACAAAAGGCTGATTAGGAGATGCCACTGCAGCTTTTCTGCCCGACTCCTGACAAAGCTCAACAGCCCAAAGATGGTCTTCCAGTTTTCCACCATGCAGCCCGGCTTGGTCAGTCGCCCTTGAGGATCGGTGCGACCCGACAGCAAATCGTCGCACCAGAAGCTGTAGACGTAAAGCAACACCGAATCCGCTTGTTCGAGCAAAGAGGTCTCGATTTCCGCTCGGGGTGGGCTTTGGTGGCGTCGCATGCGAGCGTCGCCCGCGTGCTTCAACGTCCGCCCCCGCTCTCGACCCCTGCCCCTTTTCGTGAGAAAGAAATCGAACGATCTCGTCAAGCACTCACTTTGCAGACAGTTTGCGTAGTTTGTCTTTCGAAAAAGACTCGATTGGCTCGAAAGGTGGAAGCTCGATGGTTGGCGGCGCGGGCGGAGGTTGAGGTTGCGGCTGAGCAGCGCTACCGGTGCCCATCTCTTCATCCACTGGGACCATTTCCTCTTCTGGAGAGCCCATAGCATCCTCGGACGGCCTGTCCGACGACCACTTTCAATGCGCATGAAGGTTGGATTCAGCTTCGGACCGCCTACCCTTCCGCTTGAGCGACAGCCTCAAGAGGGTCCCGCCAGTCGCTTAGATCTAATGGCGGCAGCGTAGGAGATACTGGCAAAGGGTAGGACAGGAGGACCTCGTGCACTTCTTTCAAGTACTGAGGACGAAAGGCGTGAGAGCGGCTCAGCGAAGGGAGAGGCGGAATGCGCGTTACCTGCAGCGCGTGAGGCGCCATGGTTGTCTGCCCCTTCTTGGTCGTGACTTTAGCGGTCTTAGCATTCCCTTTCCGCACAATAGCTGCCATGTTGGACGAGGAGGGAAGACCCTTGCCGCAGCGAGAAGCTTGGCCGAGGCCGCGGCCCGCAGAGGCTCAACAACCTTGGGGCAGGAGTCGCCACCGGCAAGAGGTCAGAGGTCAAGGACGGGTGTAATGCTTCTATGAGTGCAGGTCTAGTTATGCAAGGATTATGTAGTGATTTCTCTACCACGCCTGGGATCCGCCATCGACGAAGAAGTCCTGGCCGGTGCAGTAGGATCCGTGCTCGCTGCACATGGACTTCAATTGGAGCCGTCGTAGAGACAAGCATAAGGAAAGCTCACCTCAGCAGGAGAAGGACCATGCCTGCTTGCTCTGAAGGCTCAGAAAAGCGCTTGAGAGGAACAAGATCCTTCTGCTTCTCTAGCAGCTCCGGCGCCATGTGTTGGGTTTGCTGTCAACTGGGTCAGCTTGAGAGCGAGCAAAAAAATCGAGGCACGCTTACATCTGTCTTGACGTAGCCCGGGCAAAGAGCGTTGACGCGAACACCTTCGTCCGCCCACTCGACAGCCAATTGCCGAACCAAGCTCCTGCAGTTGATTCAGCTTCTTTCTCATAAAGATCTGTAACCACTTACGAAGCAGCAGCCTTGCTGCTGTTGTAAAACGCTTGAGTGATGCCTCTGTTGACAATGTTGGTCGACATGGAGCTGGTCAACACCACGCTCCCTTTGGTGTATTGGTTCTTGACTGTGAAGCACGATAACCGACTGTGTTCAGTGATGTGCCAAAGCCAAAGAAAGCGTTGCTTCATTTACCAAAGACACTGAGAACGGCAGATGTCAGATCAGAACAAGAGAGCAACGAAGGGGAGGCTTACTCGTGCGCAGCGACGGCACAGCAGAACTGCCCCCAGACGTTCACATCGTACACACCATGGAAGTCTTCCAGGGTGAGCTCAGTGGCTGGCTTGACCACGGACACGCCGGCGTTCGCCTGATGGATTTTCTGAGGTTTGCTCTGGTAAGTTTCAATTCGAAGAACAACTCACAACAACCTTGGTGACATTCTTCATCTCCTCATTGATCTTGTGGAAAGTCTCCTTGACCAGCTCTTGCTTGGACACGTCGCATTTGTAGGCCTGGACGCTGACACCGTACTTTTTGGCCATGGCTGCAGCGACCTCATCGGCGTCCTTTGCTGATCGATAGATGATGGCGACATTGGCACCAGCTTGAGCACAGGCTTCCGCGATGGCATGGCCAATACCTCGATTGCCACCAGCTAAATAAAGCCGAGAAGGTCACTCAGCGCCTGCAGCGCCTGTTCGTGAGAGAGCCAGCTTACAAACAATGACAGTTTCGCCAGTAAAATCGAATGAGAAAACCATTTTGTTGAGCTGAGAGGTGGATGAGGAAGAAAGAAGTCCGAATGGGAATGATGTCTGCGGTAGGCAATGACGTTTGAGCTTGCCAAATCCTCGACGCTCGTGAAATGAAAATCGAGCCGAAGGCCAGCGAGGACCGTAGAAAGAACCTTTGCGTTTTGAGAATTCCAAGTTTTGTACATTCGGAAGCCTTATGGGGGGAGAGTGAAAGGAGCTCGCAAGGCTCGCCGAAAGGTGTCGTGGAATTTACATGCCGGTTCGCTCCCGCTCTTCAAAGTCGCCGCCCTCTTGACACAACAAGGACCAAGCGACAGGAGAGACGGTGCCCAGCGACGTGAAGGGCGGAAGGCGTCCCGAAAAAAAATGCTGACAATGGAAATGGGGGTTTTTGGCAGAGCTCGTAAAAAGTCGAGGCTGCCTTTTGTACACACAAGTAGACAACAGGGTTGGTGTAGGGCGCGGCGGGAGAAGGGGGAGGGTGGATAATGAAGGAGGGAAGGCCATAGGACCAAACGAGGTAAGTGGCGATGCCGAACAGTGAGAGACCATGGTTGAAGGAGGAAAGCCGATGTTGGGTATGAGATGCGGTAAAGAGCTTTTGTTGGCAAATTAAGAGGAAGGGGGGTGGGGCCCTTTCGTTTTTATCTTAAAGAGGTTGGTGATTCTTCGTCTAGGTTTGTTGATGTTGGAAACGAGACTGGTTTACAAGAAGGGTGCATAAGCACTTGGGGGCTGGGAGACGGCGCCAAAGGTGTTGCTGGGGAAGCCGTTGCCGAGGTACTGAGCATCGCCGTAAGGGCGCTGGCCAAAGTTGTCGGGCATGACCGGCGCGTTTTGGAAGGCCATCTGCGGGAAAGCGAAGCCGCCCGTCATAGGATAGTTGACAGGGAAGCGGTTGCTGGGAGGGGCAGCGCGCTGGATACGAGCAGCGATACGCTTGCCATATGGAGTCTGCAAACTTTCGGTATCAGCACTTGATCAGAGAACAGCCGAGGGTAAAACTCACGTTGCGAATCATGGGCAGCAATGGACGAATCTGCTGGATAAGCTGCTCTCGCTGAGAAGGTTCTGCATAGTCGCAGGCGGTCTGGACAACATAGTTGGCGACTAGAAGGGCAATTGTGAATCAGGAAACGGTCACAGGCAAGAGGGAAGCAACCAACAATTATCCTTGACGAGGCGCTCCAGGCGACCACGCTCCAATATCTCCGAGATCAACGAACGGCGGCCCTCAGCATCGGCAACGCGGATGCACTGTGGAAGACAGTTCTGAGGATCAGCGGTCCCTGAGCAGGCAAACAGTCCAGCGCACCTTTTCGATCACATTGGAACTGAACTTGTGGCAGCTGAGGGCGGCGACGTTGCCCCGGAACTGGCGAACGATGGCGTCGACAAAGCGGCGGTCGAACTCCAAGCAGTATTGAACGACGTAGTTGGAGAAGGGGTCTTGCACCAAGGTCAGGCACTGGTAGGTGATCTCCGTTACGAGCTGGACGCGCTGAGACTCGGAGGCGTGGTCAATGCAGCGCTGAAGAACGCAGCAGCCGTGGCGGTGGGTGGCCACTTCGACGCAGTTGGCGGCCACAGCGTTGTAGATGAATTGGTTGTCCTCGGGCTTCAGGGCGTTGAGGCACTTTTGGATGACATGGTTGCCGTTGAGATCCTTGATGAGGGTGACGACGTGCAAGTTTAGGGCGCTGATCAAGGTCTGAACCTGGCGCTGGGTCGTCAAGTGGTCGATGAGACGCTGAATAGCGCGAGTGCCGTGGCTGCAACCAACGCTCATGAGGCATCGACGAGCACAGAAGCTTGGGCATCACTCACATATTCAGCGAGATGTTGACCAGGTCGTCGTGCACGCTGGCCAGCAAGACGTCTTTCTGCTCGTCGGTCGAGTACTCGAGCAAGCGCTGGGCGAGGTAGTTGCCAAAGCTGTCGACCATGAGCTCGGCAAAGTAAGGGTACACCTCGGCGAAGATCATGTCGCGGTAGACCGGGTTGTTCTCTTCGAGCTTGCGCTGCAGGAAGCGGCAGCCGTGCTGATCCTTGCACAAGCTGGCCATATCGCCCTGGAAGTCTTCTAGTCGCAGGCCGGCGAACCGGTTGCCTGTGCGAGTTGGAAGCGACAGTGAGTGAAGTCCTCCGCAGAAAGCAGCAACAACGCACCTTCATCCACTCCACGTTTCTGAGACAAAGAGATGGGATCGACAGGAGGAGCACCTCGGCCGCCAAACGATTTTGAGCCGCCGTAAGATCCCCCGCGCTGGCCAAAGCTGCTGTTGAGCTGCCCAAACTCGGACGCGTACAAGTCCTGAGAGCCAGAGGACGAGCCAGAGCCGTTCGAGTAGGGCATATAGGCTCCGGGGAACTGTTCATAGCTTGAGTCTTTCGTGTCAAATGGTCAAGTGCAGAGACGGCCACCAACAGCAGAAGTCAGATCAGCGCCAAAGGGGCCAGTATTGGCAGGCGGCATGAGACCAGACGCTCGTTGAGAGCGGTAGTCTTCCGCTGGGTTAGAGGGTTGA
This sequence comes from Cystobasidiopsis lactophilus, assembly GCA_001599975.1. Taxonomy (NCBI): domain Eukaryota; kingdom Fungi; phylum Basidiomycota; class Agaricostilbomycetes; order Agaricostilbales; family Chionosphaeraceae; genus Cystobasidiopsis; species Cystobasidiopsis lactophilus. Next base: position 3,663,803 of record BCIO01000002.1, read on the forward strand.
GCCGAGCCATTGCCCAGCACGCCAACCAGGCCGGCGTGGGTGTTCCAGTTGGCCGAAGGAGAGCTGAGCTCGACGACGGGGCTGGTGCGGCCGCTGGCATTGCCGGGAGGTGGCAGGGTCCTCGACTGGGAGGGCGACACCGGCGGCTGGATGGGCGACGCAACGTGGTGGACGGGGCCGCCCGGAGGCGAGTGGCGCGAGTCGAGCGAGAAGCCCTTTTGCTGTTTGGGCACCGAAGGCTTGGCCGTCGCTGCGGGGCTGAACTGGGGCCATTCTGAGCCTCGGGTCTGGGCGCTCTGGATCTTGAAGCCGTTCGAGCGCGGTGGGGTCTGGGACAATGGCGCTAGATCCAAAGCCGCGGACGAGGCCGAGAGCTGTGCGCGTGCGAGACTTTAGACAGATATTCGAAGACAAAAGGGATCGACATACACGCACAATGCCGGGGAAGCTGTCTCGTCGGACCAAGATTGGGAACTTGTCGTCGTCCGTGTTCATGGCCAAGTAGCGGCCACCAAAGCTGGGGTCTGGGTGCCCGTGTCTTCAGTATTGTATTCATAAATAGATAAAAGAATGAGATCAAGCGCACTGTTGAGTTCCGCCTCCATCTCGTCGTCGAACAAAAAGCTGGTGAGCAAAGGCGCCTCGCCACCCGCTTGAGTTTTTCTGGCCGCTCCTCTGTGCCATCCGTATCACAAGGAGTCCAACGGACAAAGGGTAGTGAAGGTAACGCACCCGTTCATAGAGAGTTTGCTCATGTTGTCGGCCAGCTTGTACGCATCGGCAGGAACAGCGGCACCGTGGTCGTCGGCCTCGCTGTCTGAGGGTCTGCGAGAGCCAGGGACGCTCTTGGAGCCGAGCGTGTTGGCGGCGGCGGCGGTGGCCTTCTTTTGCCTGGCGCCGGAGCCAATGTGGCCATTAGTCGGGTTGAAGGTCGAGACGGGCGAGGTTGGGGCCGTCTTGCCGCCATAGTGCTGGGCCTGGGAGCTGGAGACGGGCGAGGCTAGGAAGGAGGACATGCCACCAGCGGCGCTGCCGAAGCCTTGGAGGTCGTTGCCCACCGACTTGCTGCGGGGCACTTTGGTGACGGGCGACTCGAAGGGGGCATCGAGGCCGGCCAAGGAGACAACCGAAGGTTGCTCGGGCGAGGCGGCGCCCATGAACCGGGACTTGGTGGGCGGGTGCAGGTCATTGACGCTGTGGGTCATGCGCTGGTACGCGGCGGCCCGGTCACCAGTGAGTACCTCGTCGTCGTCTTCTGACGAGGTGTTGCCAGCACCGTGGTCAGCGGACGAGGCCCTGCGGGCAGCCAGGGAGCCAGCAGGCGGGGTGGCCGGTGCCGAAGCCGAAGGTTTTTTGTTCGATGCAAAGTGCGGCGAGGGCGCCCCCGAATCTGAGGACGACGACGAGGCCAAGAGCTCAGCTTCTTCAGCAGCCTGCTGCTCCTCTAGCTTGCGCATCTGTTAACCGACGCAAGACAAAATTTAGCCCCGAGTTCAGTTTCAAGATGCGATGCTTGTAACGAATTTCTCGGCCTCGCCCGTCGTCATCACATCTCGCGATTGTGACGATGAACAGTGCGAGAGGAGAGAAGCGTCATGCAGGGGACAGGGAAACGTACATGAGCTTCAAAAGCCTGCTGTTGCCGCAGCCGTTCCTTTTCGTGCTCCAACCTCTTTTGCTCGAGCTTCTATATGATCCGAAGTCCCGCAATTTAGCGACTTTTGTTCGCGCCTACGCATCAGTGAGCTTACCGAGAGCATGTCCGGCGAAGCGTTGCGGTTGGAGGGCTGCAGGGGCAAAAACATTTGTGGTTGAGCATTTATATTTTTTTGAAGGACGGTCTTTGCGCGGGGCGCGGACAGGGGAAGCGGATTGCGGGTCCGACGGCAGGGAACGAACAGTGAGAGCACTAGAATGGCAACCTACGTGATCGGCCAGGTCGAGGTGGTCCATACGGCTGCCGTTGGGCTTGTCGTCGGTGACATCTGCGGCAAAGCGCACTTGAACGTTTTGCTGGGTATCCATGCCTCGCTTCGGTCGGGTTCTGGGTCCCGCTTTTCAGACCTGCCTGGCTTGTGGTGAACAAAGCAGGCGGCCAGCAAAGTGGGGGGAAGGCAGAGCGCGCAGAGTTCCAAAGGGTCGAGGGAATCGTGGCCCCTGAGCGTTACTGTCCAAGCTTCCGTGTGAGCACGCATTCTTGGGCGACGCATTCTAAGGGCAGTGTGGACCTACAAAAGACTTAGACCAGCTTCAATTGCCAGCGAACAGCAGCGACAACGAGCGAATTGGGGGAGAAAGAGCCGCTTCCAGAATTTCTTTCGAGCCGCTTGGAACCGAAAGCAAACGAGATCCTGGGTCTTTGATTGGCGTGTTAGCAGCGCGTCGCATCTAGCAAAACATCAGGGCTGGCCCAAGGCACCTACCAAGCCGAGGAAACGTCGTTGCGGAGCAAAATCGTTTCGCGGATTTGAGGCTTCCTGGCCCACAACTCGTGCGCGCGTTTTGGCAGGGGAGACTCCTCGCAGAAATTTTGATGCGCCAAAGCAACGACTCTGTCTGAAGGGGCTTGATGCTCACGGGCTTTGAGAGCCTCCTGTGGTGGCCAGCGAGCGCTTGACCCGGTCCGGGGGATTTTTGCCAGGAGCTGTCTGTCGGACGGGTGGCGAAAATTGTCACCATGTTCGCGCCGCCATTCGACCCGGACGCCCAGCCGAAGAACGCCAAGTGGAAGGGCCGGCTGTACGACAAGGAGTCCTCCACCTTGTACGTCTCCCTCGACCCGGCCTCGAGCCTGCGCAAGGAGCACCTCCGCCGCCTGCTCGACATCATCCACCTCTGCCTCCAGCGCCGCGACCTGCCGCGGGCTGAGCGCGCGTGGGCCATCCTCATCCGCTGCCCAGAGATCAAGATCCGCATGCGAGGCTGGCAAGACCTCGCCCGAGAGTTCAAGCCTGATCCCGCGACTGGCCTGCCCTCCAAAAAAGGCGTCAAGTCGCTCACCGACACCGTCTTATTCTTGATCAGCCAGGACAAGTCGAAGGACGCGCTGGACGAGCTCGAGTTGTGAGTGGCGGCCCCATCACTGTTTTGAGTCTTGGCTCAATGCCTTGTTACTTCCGCTCCCAGGTACATTACTTCCCACCCGTACTCTGAAGACGCCTCCCTGCATGTCTATGCCGCCATGCTGTGCCTCTACCTAGCCCAAGGCGACGTTCGCACCAAGCAGCGCGCCGAGCGCGAGTCCTCGACCTCAACCGCCTCCTCAGCTTCCCAGGCCCACACCCAGTCTATCAAGCACCAGCTCGTGCCTTTGAACCCAACCCTGCTCGCCAACTCGCAGTCCTACTTCCGCACTGCCTTGGATCTGTACAAGGCCCAGCACCAGGAGGAAGGCCAGGGCGCGAGCTTTGTTAAGCAGCTCAGAGCGATGGTGAGTTGGGATCCACTTCCATCTTCTTTGAGATTGTCCCCAAATTCCAATGCCTCGCAGCTACCTGGTCCCTCGCGAGCCAACGAAACTGAGCGTTCGGAGACCGAGAGCGACACCACTTCCGATTCGGATTCGGACTCGGTGGCAGAAGCGGCGCCAAGGGGCGAGCGGTCGGTTGGTGGTGCTGGCGGCGGCGGTGCATTACGGCCACCAGGTGCAGCGTCTTCCTCCAACACCACCACTGCCGCCGAACCTGGCCGCCAGAGCACCATCGTCATCACCGACTCGGAATCCGACTCTACGTCCTGACCCAATCTGCTTTTGGGAAACTCCGTTTCCCGGCCGCATATCGAAGCCTTGTCTCTGCACCCCCCTTTTCACCTCTCGTCTCCTTCGGGAGGCGATTGACGGAGAAATACAACCATGCGATTCGAGGTCAAAATGCTTTTACATTTCTGGCCCACATTACCAACCATCACCTTTATAAAGGTCGCGTGCCGTTTTTGTGCTTTTGCCGTGGTCGGGGCGCATCACCCAAAAGGCGAACATTCTTTCGACAAAGAATTACAAACCCTAATTACCCTCTGGGCTCGGGCTGCAAAGCCTTCGAGCTCGGTCTTTGCCTTCTTTCTCCTCCTGGTTGTTTTTGGAACACCCTCGTGTGTGCGTTTCGAAGACGCCAGGACGGATTTGGAGGGATCGCGCCGTTGATTTACGAATCACCCTTATCACAACGCTTCACTTCTCCCACGAAGCCGATTGTCATGTCAAGGGCGCAAATCGATTAAAAAGACAAGCTTTCGCTATCCTCATTCGAGCTCGATCCCTTCGTGGTCGACGCAATGGTGCGAGCATAGATGTGAGCAGCTTTCGTTCGTTCGAGTCGCCCCATCGCACGAAAATCTGACCCAAGTCGTGATTTCTCTGCAGAGTGGCTGTGGCTACATTTTCCCTCTCTCCCCCTCTTTTCTACCCCGCTCTTTCGTGGATTGTGTGCGTGCCTAGGGGGCCACAAGGGAAATTGTACGCAAACCGTCCGAGGGGCCTTTCGTTGTAATCGCAGCGCCAGCTGAAACCGATAGAGTTACTCTCATCAGACTCCCAAGCAGTCGCGTCGGCTAAACCGATGTTGCAATTGCGCAAGGCACCCTTACTCCACCTTGAGCCTGGGGCCTCTCTCACGAAACCCACGAAAGGTGAGCATCAGGCCACCTTTGGCGTTTGACCTGCGCAAAAAAAGTTTAATTGGATCGCCAAGGCTTAAATGAATGCTATGGGCGACGGCCAGCGCCAAAAGAAGCCGGCGCAGGCAGATCAGGCGCGGTGGGAGCACTCGATTAGTGCCTGATGGGCACTCGGCCTTCCGACTCGAGCCAAAGGGGCACAAGGCAGGACACTTTCGGCAAAGCTTCCTGACTGATGATGCATCATATGCCTTGCGGGCCCTCACGCTGATGTGTGACGGGTTTCGGGTCGGTCCAAACCAGGCCTTGACGAATGCGAAAGCAGCCTCCTGCTCATCCCTTTGTCTGCTTCGTCCAAAACACCTTGCACGACAGCGAGAGCGACGATCGACCCAGGCGGTGCCAGACGCCATCACGCACGCAAGTTCGGCAGCCTCGAGCTCCGCACCAAGTCTTGGACCCATTCCATCAATTTTGCCTGCTTTAGCTTGGGCCTTAGCTCTTTAACACAACTCCTCGAAAGCATCGCTCAAACGTTGCTTTACTCGTCCAGTCTTTTACCACGCTCTATCCGCTCCTTTTTGCCTTTCGTGGCCGTCCCAAACCTTTTCACGCTCTTCTTTTGTCTGGGGGAAGCATCTGGCCGGCCGACTTGAAGCTTTGACTTAAAGTGTCTTGTGCGGTTGTGGCAAGGGCAGGCAGGCCAACCCCAGGCGCATTCGAGCCTCGACCGGCTTCCAGCTAGAGTCGAACCCCTTTCCCAGGCTCTCCGTCCTCTCCCACGCCTTCTCTCGCCCACGCTTGCTCACTACCGCCGCCAATGCACACCAGCCAGCTCCCACCCAGACCTTCGACTTCCACCTTGGAGGACGAGGAGGACCTGCAAATGATGCCAGAGCTCGATTCGGATCTCGACCTGGAGGACGAGCAGCAGCGCTTCTCCTACAACTCGATGGTCTACCGCGAGTACTACCAGCGCATGCCGCACTACTCTGCCAGGCCCGGCGAGTTCTACATGGGCAACCCGGACCCGCTCCAGCACGCCTGGGACTTGCACCAGGCCAGGCTCGCCCACCAGCAGTACCACCAGGCCCACCAGCCCCCGCCGCCGGAGCAGCAGCACCGTGTCTACGTCCTCAACTGCGCCCACTGCCACACCTTCTTGTCAGACAGGGGGATGCGGGTACGTTTGCCCTTGTTGCAACTTGCGAGCACCACTTTGACGTTTTGTTGATTTTTGCCCCTGTCTGACAGGCCGTCTTGCTCTTGAAGCCTCACATCACCCTGTACAGCACTGACGCTGCGCCCTTGCACTCTGGCACCCACTACAACGACCCAGCGCAATCCACCGACACACTGGACCGGACGTGCGAGTGCCTCACCCAGTCCCTCTGCTGCTTCGGCTGCGGCACCACCATTGGCTGTGAGTTGGCGCTCTTTACCTTACAACGTGCTCGTAGCTGAATTCACGGCCTTTACAGACCATATCATCAGCCCTTGCTCGATGTGCACGCAATCCGTCTCGCAGCACGTAAGTCGCCCCCCATTCCTCGGCCTTCTCCTCGTTGATCATTCTCCTAACGATGTGCTACTTTCTTTCGCACAGCAAAAGACTGCCAATGGCCACCGCTATGTGTTCTACGACAACGGCGTCTACGCTCGCACTCGCAAATACCGCCAAGGCGAGGCCGGCGTCAAGCCCCAGCACAGCAGCTCCAGCCTGAACTCGTCCGCCTCCTCCTCCATGACGGCTTCATCTTCCACTTCGTCCTCCGTCCGAGTCGCTCTCCCCGGCCAGTCCTTGCCGCCCAGAACCGTGCCCTCCTCCGCCCCCGCCACCGGGCCAAGTGGTGGCAACATCCCTTCCCGCCCTCGCTCCAATACCCTCTGCGGCGAAACGGACCTCGCTGCCATGCACCAAGCCGCCGCCAACGCTGAGCGCGCCCACCACTCCAGGTCCTCGTCCCACCGGCAGCACAAGGCTGCCCTCAAAGATGGTGGTGGGTTCCGTTTTGCACTCCAATCTCTCTGGGATTTTGGCTCAGTCAATTCAATCACAGACGTGGTGTACTGGCACCACTTGAAGATGGGCGGCGAGCGGACCAGGCCTGTTGGTGAGTGGGCCTCGAACATGGAGCTGCCGTGCGAGAAGCTGATTTTCGTCCATCACAGACCCGGACGCCAAAGTCTTCAAGATGCCCAAATGCCTCCGCTGACCGCCTGTCACTCGGCCCCCGTCCTCCACCGACCTTGTACCACCTTCCGACGGCAGCACTTCAAACCACCTCGCACAGCTGCGCCACCCACTTCTCTGTCGTCCTCGCAATACTCAAATTGTGCCAACGCAATATCTGTAATCGTTCTACACCGCACCAAATCCTCCCTGCCCACCGGCCGCACCCCTCGCATTCTAGCAACCACTCTTTGTACAAAACCCGCCATACCATAGGCGATTTTCGGCTATGCACTCTCCACCCAGTACCTCGCATCAAATGGCAGGTCTTAATCGATCTTCTTCACTCAGCATACCAAGCATATTCCTTTCCCCCGTCCGTTTTCTCCCACTTTTCCGGCTCAGCAGCTGCCACAGCAACGCCTTCTGTAATCTTTGCCTCCACCCTCCACCAAAGCAACCTTCGCATTTCAATATCCGCGCCTCCTTGCAGTACACTCGCCCGCCCTTCACCACCACCTCCGGCAACTCTCTTTCGGTTCACCCTCGATTCTGGTCTGCGTCCACTCACTCGCTCGCGATTATAGCAGGCAGTCGGTGTCCAGACCTTGTTGGATCGTGTCAGATTGTCCGGAAGAACGATAGGGGATGTCAAGAGAAGCCGGTGTCGCCACTCGGGACACTTTCGTCTGTAGAACAAGCTTGTTAGCCTACGATGGACTCCAGCGAAACCGCAATCTTGCACCTATGACCAACGACCTCACCGCGCCGTCCCAGAACTGAGAGAGCGAGTCTCGCTGTGCTCACCACCGATTTTGACAGGGCAGACCGACACCACCAACTTTTGGACCAATGGCTACCCCAAGCAGCGTCGGTTGCGCTCTCTTCATTTACTCGGGTCTAGGCTGCATAGCGCTGGACAGGACGCATCGAGCAGCAACAACCGCCTGGCGCCCGAGGGCTTCATCTCCATCAACAATCCCACCGAGCTCTGGTCTGACCAGGCTGTCGCCATCTACGACGAGCTCTGCAAGTCGAGCGGAGATGACGATGAAGGCTCTGACGCCGAGTACGGTTTCCGTGCGTTGCTCCAACCTCTCATTTAAGGCGCGCAGACGGGCTGTTGTTTACATTGCGAGCTGTCAGGCATGATCCGCGACCAGGATGGATACAACGAGATTGCCGTGCGCCTCCTTGGCTTGCTTGACATCTTCTGGCTGACCTGTTGTGGGACCAGGCCATCGAAGAAGGCCTGCTGGAGTTCAACAAGCGATTCAACAAGGACAAGGTCGCCAAGAACACTTTGTACGCCTCTGCCGCGATTCTTGCTCTTGTTGAACTCGATTCAGGCTCTTCGCATGCTCCTGACAGCCACCAGCTCGAGGGTCTGACTCTTTACGTGGCCTCTCATGACTACTACCCCCTCGTCGATGACGGCGACCGCTTCACCGAGCTCGTCCAATGCTTTGGCGCCGCCTGGCACGCCCTCGTCTCCGCCATGGTCAAGACCGATGTCTTCAACACCAATCAAATCCCCAACTTGGCCAACGTGCTGCTCACCGTCGACAAGCAAATGGACGTGCTCGGCGACTATGCCGGCAAAATTTCCAATGCCGGCCAGTCCCTCCGCGTTTGCCTCTGCCGCGCCAACTTGTCCTACTCCAAGAAGCCTGCCCCCATCCTCGAGCCCGAAGAAGACGAGGACGCGAATGCGAGCGACGAAGAGGAGCGTCGGCGCCCCAGGAAGAAGCAGAAGAAGTCCGTCAATGACGACGACGAGATCCAAGAGCTCGCTGCCATGAGCTTCCGCGACGCTGAGAAGGAGATGCGCGATGGCAGCGCCACCCAGTACAAGTTCACCGGTGCGCGTTGCGTTCACGCCCTTCTCTTGAGCTTCTGCCACTGACTCTCGATGTCGCTTTTAGAGATGTTTCGCGCCTACAAGAAAGAGCACATTCGAATGGTCCGCGTCTTCACTGGCGGTCGGTGATCTGGAACGGTGTGGATCTCGCAAATCAAGGAACGGACACTCCCGCTTTATGACGCGCACGCAACTGCAATGGCTTTAACTTGTGAAGACTTGATGTTGAAGACCTGGCGGCTGCTTTCTTGCTTGCGTCAATCTCCACGCCACCGATGCGAAAGTTGACCGACGATGGGCTGGGGTCGACTTGCTTCATCCGCCTCAAGGCCTCCTTGTCCGGATGTGAAATAAGGATTTTCAAGACCTCTCATTGACTAAGAAGGCGAGTCCTATACACTCATCCTCTTGAGCTTTGAATCATTGGCCTTGCAAAGAAAGTGATTGCCAGCCGATCGGACGGGTTTTCTGAGATCAGACGTGCCGCGTGTAGCCGCAGAATGATGGGAAGACCCAATCTTGAAAAGGTGCTCCAGATTTGACGCTTGAGACATCTTATTAGCAGAAGTCGGTCGACTTCTCTAAAGCGGGAATTCAGCTTCCGGGGCTTGTTGCCATAGGTGCATTCCCAAAAGAAGGCAAATGGCTCAGCCAGACAGCACCCAGTAGTCGGGTTGTGGCAACGGTGGCAAACTTTCGAGTGGCGGAAGAGCCTGCTCCTGAACGGCCAAAGCGCGAGAGATTGAGAGGCGAAGCCGGCTCATGGCCAAAGACTCGCGGCCTATGCACTGCGCAAACCAGACCGCGACTTTACTTGGGCCTCCGCCCGTTGCTCGTGCGTGCGTGCGTTGCTATTGCAGCTAGAGCGGGTGAACACCTCCCCCGCCCTTGGACCCCGGCCTGCGACTCCTGCTTGACTTGAATGACCTGATCTTGTCCTATTCTCGTATGGATCTGTCTCGGGTTGCATTTGGTTGGGCTTCAAGCCATGAACGATTGGCCAATGTGAATCCAATCCCCGCCCGCAAATTTGCTGCCTCCCTGCCCGACTGCTGCTACGAGGTCTTTCTCCCAACTCACCAACGCTCTCAAGCAATAATGAAGGCATCGCTGTGTGCTTTCCTCTTCCTCGCTTCCGTCTGCTCCGGCGCTGTTTTGGGACCTCGCAAGGTCGTCACGCTCACCACTTCGACCCCGGTCGAAACCCCTACATCTCCAGCTAATCCGATTCTCACCCAAACTCAAGAGGGAGCTTTCTGCGACTTTGGCGTGACGTCGAGGTGTCAGCTTCCCTTGCGCTGTGTGGGCGGCGTGTGCCGGTTGGTCCCCCCGCTCTTCTGTTGAGCAGCCGAGCCGAGATCTTAACAACGATGTGCGGTCAGAGGTCCTGCATTGCCAACTTGCCAAGTGATGACTCGCAGAGGAGCTCCCTGCGGTGCGCGGATTCCTCTGCTTTGCCAGCAGCTGTCAAATTCCAACTCACTGCCACAAATTCAGATTATGGCAGAACTCAATGCTGCCAGTTGCCACTCAGGTATTTTCCTGCCTTGCCTAGTCCTCCTGCGTAGGCCAGCTTCTTACCGTTACGAGCCACCAGGTGCAACGGCAGTGTCTGCATCTAATCGGCATTAGGCTGGCACTCAAAAGCCCTTTGTATCTACATAGACTCAGAAGAGAAATGCAATGTGCCTGGCTCGCTTCCCAGCTGTGGCAGCTCAATGCTGTGGAAATTGGAAGCGCGTTGCCAGCCTCTTTCCAAAACAACCACTCCCTTCTGAAGCCATGGCTAGCAGCAGTGTCCGTTTCCTCCTTTTCGCGTGTAAAACTGCTTCAGCTCAACTTTAGAGCCTGTAGAATGCGTCCGAAGCCGCTCTTGCTGGCGTGCCCGAGGGTTTTGTTGCCGTGAACGGGTTCGAGGACGAGCTCTGGTCCAAAGCTGCCATCGAAATCCACAATGGCCTCTGCCGGGCCGAAGGAGAAGATGACGAAGACTCTGACGGCTCAGATGACTCTGAGTTTGGCATTCGTGAGCAGCTCCTGCCTTCATTTAGGGCGCGTCCAGCTGCTTAATGAAAATGTAAACAAACAGATTTTGGCTCGGATGAGAACGGCTACAAGGAGATTGGCGTGCGTCCATTGCACCTGAAGAGTGCAATAGGCTGACGGAAGCGGAGCAGGCGATTGAATCTGGATTGAAGGAGTTCGGCCGGCTTTTCAACAAGGACAAGACGGCCAAAAGCACTTTGTGCGCCTGCCTCTCATTGTGCCTTGTTCCTTGTCTGAACCAATCCGTGAATAACAGCCAACAGCTCGAAGGCACGACGCTGTATGTCTGCCAGCGCGAATCGTATCCGATGGTCGACGACGGCGACCGCTTCACCGAGATCATTCGCTGCTTTGGCGCCGCTTGGCACACCCTCGTCTCAGCCATGATCAAGGCTGACGTCTTCAACACTACCCACATTCCGAACTTGGTCAATGTCCTTCTCGCCGTCGATAAGCAAATGGAGCTGCTCAACAGCATTGGCGACACCATCTCCAACGTTGGCATGTCTCTGCGCGTGTGCCTCTGCCGAGCCGGGCTACCTTTTGCCAAAAAACCGAGTCCAATCCGCGAGCCTCCCAGCTCGGACGACGAGGACGAAGATGAGGACGAAGATGTGCAGCCCAGTGACGAAGAGGAAGCCAAGCGCCCGAAGAAGAAAACGAAGCTATCTGGCGATGCCGAGATCAAGGAGCTTGCTGGCCTGAAGTATCTCCAGGCCGAGAAGAGGCTGCTCTCTGGCAGCGCCACCCACTACAAATTTGTCGGTCCGTCGACTCATTCTTTCCTGCCACCGTCTCTTGCTCACTCTTCTCTTTTTTCCAGATTTGTTTCGTGCCTACAAGAAGGAACATATGCAGATGGTTTGGACCTTTGGTGGCAAATAAGTGGCTTCTCGTTATGTTCGCAAGATGCGGATTTGGTGTTATGATTCTCGCTCTGCTATTCCTGTGAACGCGCGCAATTCTTGGACGTTGGCTTTATGCTATTTGAACCTGCGTTTCAAGACGGACCGCAAGGTCCGGTTTGGCCGATTTTCTCGCCTGGCACACATCCGAAAGCAAACAAGGAGTCAGACCCCTGCTCTTCCAAGGCCCGCTCGTGTCTCTGTAGTACTCAGGCTGTACCAGAAGTTATGTTCGAGTTGTTCGACCCTTCAAAGAGAAGAAGAAGACCACAAGCAAACGTCATGGTGCAAACCTGGACCGAGCTAACGCTTCCTGTCCTCATACCACCACGAAGCACAACCCCATGTCCACTACAAGCAACGTTCGTCAGTTGCCAAAGTTTGATATTCGGCTCATCCACAATTTCAGGACGAAGTGGCCTTGCCACCCGAAGGATTTGTTTACCTCGGTTGGGAGAAAGAGATGTGGTCTGAGCAGGCTTACGACACCTACCAAGAGCTCTGTGAACTGTACGACCAAGCCTCTGGTAACGCTGATGACGAAGGCTTTCGTAAGTTGCTTCATTCAGGTCGCGTTGGCGCTTTGTTTACTTTTGGTCTTCCAGACTTTGTGACTGTCGAGGACGGCATCCGAGTGATGGGTGTGATTGAAGATGGCCTAATGGACTTTCATCGACTGCTGAACAAAGACAAACTCGCCAAAAGGACCTTGTAAGCTCTGTTTCACTCCCATAACTCGGGGCAAACTGAATTGATTGGACGACAGTCAAGAGCTCGAGGGCATCACCATTTTTGTCTGCAAGTACACATTCAACTGTGCCAAAGTTCGCTACGAAGAATGCTTCGCCGATCTCATCCGCTGCTTTGGCGCCGCCTGGCACACTCTGCTTTCGGCCATGGTTCGAGCTGATCTCTTGAACACCACTCACATTCCCAACTTGGTCAACGTGCTCCTCACTGTCGACAAGGAGATGGACATGCTCAACGACATCAAAGGCATCATCTCCAACGTCGGCCAGTCTATCCGCGTCTGCCTCTGTCGAGCGGGCTTGCCTCACGCTCAAAAGGAGGACTCAATCCTTGATGTGCCCGACCCGGATGACCTACCCCTGATCTCGCTATCAGAGGAAGATAAGGAGGAAAATCAGAAGCTGGAGATGGCGGAGGAGGCCGAGATCCAGGCGCTCGCCGCCTTGACCTTCCGCAAGGCTGAGAACGCGATGCTCTCAGATCTGGTGGGCTTCAGCAGCAAAGACTACAGATTCGTTGGTCGGTTTGCTCTCCATACTCCTTGCGCAGCGACGCCGAATAGCTCACTTCATCCACTTTGGCTGCGCAGAAATGTTCCGCCAGTACAAGAAAGAGTACATGCAGACGATGATTGCTGGCCACTTCCGACGACGCGGCTGCTATGATTGATGCCATCGCCGGGGATCGTCTTGCCCTTGTTGCGTTTTGTAAATAGCATGGCCCGCCCTTGATCTGTCCATAGAACTCAAATCGACAGCAAAGTGCACGGTTTGAAGAAGAACAAGAATGGCAATACAGTGCACAAGAAGTGAGGAGAGCGCGCAACATTGGTAAGGCAGAATACAAATTCTGCCTGACCGATGTTTGAACGCGTCCTTGAAAGTGTCAAGGCGTCCGGGCGTGGCCTTCGTTTAATAGCGAGCCGACAAATAAATTGGATGCTCGTTCAAACATCGGTCAGGCAGAATACAAGTCTGCTTGATCGATGTTCAAACATCGGTCAGGCAGAATACAAGTCTGCTTGATCGATGTTTGAACGCTTCTCTAGAGGCTTGGAGGCAGAAGGCAAAGCTCTCGTTCAAACATGGCCTAAGCAGAAATTGTATGCCTGCCTGCCAAAAGTTTGAACAAAGATAAACGCCAACTTCACGTACAGACCAGTCCCAAAGCCCGCCACACCGCCTCTGTACAACCAAAAGATGGCTTCCCACCTCTCACCCGACCATTGGAGCCTCCTTACTCTTAATGCCCTAAGTTTGAGCTCTCCGAAGGTGAAGCGGCAAAAAGTCGGACGAAGGAAGGGAAGAGAAGACAAGGAAAGTGGCAATGCAAGTACAGGCCGCGGTACGTGATGGCGAAGTCTCGCAAATCACTGCATGAGTTTGGAGAAGAAGGGGCCGCCCCACATGCGAAGAGTGGACCAGTCCTTCTTGGCGTCGTAGAACTCGAAGTCCTGCAAGATCTTTTGGGCACTGGCGTCCAACGACGGATCAATGTTCTGTGTATTTCTATATCCAAACGACGTGAGCACGTAATTGGAGAGAAGGCGTTCGTAAGCTTACTTGTAGATGAACAAGTCGCGGATGGAGATCCAGCCAATGTACGGGAGGACCGAGCCAAGTCGTCCGAGGGTCATGTCCCAAGGCCTGTTCATCAGGTGAGACTTGAGAGCAGTCTTGAAACTCTTAAAAGGACGCACATGATCAACACGCCGAGGAAGCCGCGCTCAGGAAAGTTGTTGTCTTGAAGCATCTCAATGAAGGTGCTGAGCAGCATTGGGAACGCCGGGATGCTGACGATGATCAAAGCGGGAATTTCGTGGCTCCTCCAAGTGGCCTTCATGAGGGTGCCAAAGTCGGAAAAGAAGCCAATGTTGTCAAAGTCCTCCTCTTGCGTCTCGTCAACCAGATCGGAACAGAAGCCAAAAAGGTGGGCGTGAACGTCATCATCGAAGTCTTCGTCGCCAATTGGCTCGGCGAACCAAGCTTGATAGGAGATCGCGAAGGTCCTAGTAGTGGGCTGAGAGGGAATGTTTTCCGCCACAGTCTGCTTGGCGACCTGCAACCAGCAAAAAAGTTCGAAGGAAGCCACTTCAAATGAGACGAATAAAAAACAGACTTCGAAGCGCTCCAGCATCAAGCTTTGAACGTATTCCACGTCTTCGACAATCTTGTAAAAGTTGGTAGACAAAGGGGTGCGGTCTTGCCACTTGCTGTGGGTCACGTCTCTGCCGTTGATGGAGTTGAACACGAGAGTGCGCGAGGGAAGCAAGTCCAGAATGGACACATCGGTGGGGAAGGTGCCTTGGAAGACGGGCGAGTGGTAGTTCTGGGGGACAATGCGGAGCAGCTCGTGGCAGAGACAAGTGGGCTGTTCAAAGTTGTATTGAGATTGCTTGAAGTTCGAGTTGAAGACGACGTCCTTGGCTCCTTCGAAGATGAGGCCCGAGTTGAGGGTTTCACGCGCATCGCGCCAGGCAGAAGTGCTGGTGCCCTTGGAGTTGATGGTGGTAGTCTTCGAGCCGATGAAGTCGCCCTTCAGGTCCTTGAAGCGGCCAGCGGGGCCAGGCTCGGAGACTGCCCAGTCGGCGATCAGGTCGTCAAGCTCGACGCTGTGTGCTCTGGTGTAAATGATGCTTGCTTGCAGAGAAGCGAGAGAGGCTTACACGGCGCGCTTGTCGTATTTGCATCGTGACAAGTAAGACATGAAGCCGTCCAGGCCTTCGAGGCCACTGCTGCCTTTGATGTCGCTGATTCGTTCGGCCGACCAGACCTGGGCGGTGCTGCTGGGCATGATCTGCAAGGCATTCAAGGTGCCGCCTCCGGGCAGCCCGGTCAAAAACACGCACCGGGCTTTTCGTCTTGATTGGGCGTGTTGTGGGAGGCAAGGACGGCCAAGGCAATCTCGTCTGAGCCTGAGTAAACGACTCTGTGAACCCTAGCTTCAGAGCTGGGCTTTGGACGATGGACGATTGAAACAAAAGGGTCGTGAAGGAAGGATAGGGGGCGAAGGACCACAACTTGCGAATCGGGTGGCGGTGCCTCTTGCCAATCGGAGGGCAGCTCAACAAACTCCTCAAACGCTGAACTAACGAAGGCGAAAAGGATAATCAGCCAGGGAGGGGAATGGCTCGCTGACCCTTGTCGGTGGAGACGTGCGTCGCTGTCAATGCTGTCAAATTGCAGACCATGTAGACTCCCAACTTCAACTGACAACAGCCTTACTTTGGCGCATTCGTGGCATCCTGTGAGCTCCTTATGGCCGTTTATAAGACCAGAGAAGATCGCAAAGAGAACGGCGAACTCACCCCTGCTCTCCCCAGCCTCTGCCAGCTCGCGCGCTCGTGTGCTCTCAGGCAATTGAGCCGTCTTGTGATTGGAGCTGTTGGTATTGAGCAATGATTTTAGCCAAAGAAAACAATGGCTAAAAAGGGAGACGAAAACCAACCCGCGAAAGTTGTGAGTGCCAGTCTGGGGCGGCCGACTTGAGCTGATTGCGCTTCAACTCAAAACTGGTAGAACTCAAATACCCTTTCTTCTCCACGGTTGCCTGAGCGAATGAGTCCATGATAAGCCCACAGAAGAGAGCTTGAGCAAGGAAAAGCGAACCAATTGGGTCAAGCCCGATTCATCCACAGAGTTTTCTGTTCACAGTCAAGTTCAATATTAAATTAGGTCAAAATGTCTACCCAAGCATGAACATGCGAACCTTATTGGTATTGAAGAAGTGAAAGGTCGACAGAGGTGGCGACGCGATCAGCCAGTTACCGCTGCGCTTCGAATAAGGGATTTAAGCTCCGCTTTAACGGCGCTGTACGTTACCATTTCAGCTGATTAGCTCTTGCGTTCGGGTTATTGAGCGAGGAGGACAAGAGCGAACGATTACTTGAGCTTGAAAAGACCTTGAACACATTGGTCCTCCCCGCTCGCTCATTGCGCTTTGAACCCAACCGGTGCCCGATCTCGCCGAGAGCCTCTCAAGCATGGCGAAATTGACCCTGACGCTTCCCAGCTCTTGAGCGAAGTGCCACCCGCCCGCCCCTTTCGACTCTGTCCACACCCAAATTGCGCATCAACCATCGGTGGCAAGGTCGATGGGACAGAAAAAGCGGACGAACCTAGCTGCCCGAGTGCTCGCAAACCCGTCACTCCCGCCCGCCGTCCATCAAAACCGCTTCTGGGCCTAACCTCTTCTGAAGAGCATGCTGGTCGTTGTGAAGTCGCGGTTCTGTTCGAGATTGACGCCAGATCATGGGGAAAGAGGAAGAGAGGGAAAGAGAAGGAGAGAGAGAGGGAGGGAAACGTGGCTTGTGAGATTGAAGGGCATTAAACGCTTAAGGAGATGAAGAGGGTAGGAAGCCAGCGTCCAACCAACATGCTTCGCCTGGAACGGACCGAATGTCTTCTTCAAAAGAAGTGACCTTGCCAGATTGCTTGCTCCATAACGGCCTTCATGAATGGCGTGTTTGGCAGCTGCTATCACCCCTTGCTAGCTCGACAAATCTTGAGGGTCGCCAATTCAGGTCTGCAAGGTTTGCCTAGCTTAGCCTGGAATGCGAGCTGGTGTAGCGGATCACCGACCTCGAGAAGAACCCAACCGTCGCTTCAGTGGTGCCGATGAGATGGAGGAAGCAAGACAAAAGGAGAGGAAAAGGAGAGGGTGGGAGCACCACCTTTTGCACGTCCATCTTTCGCCACCCTTCGAAGGCGTTCTGCTTGCTCTTGTTCCTCCAACCAACCTTTTGTTCTGTTTTCCGTTTTGTCTGACCCATCACCCGATAAGGTGGGTCGATTTGGCGGACAGCTGGCCTTCGCTCACACCGCCGAACAGCCCGGATAGGGCATGGCCGCACTGGACCCGCCGTGGGGTGCCGTTCCACCCCCGTTGCAGCTCCACGGTTCGCTTTTGGACGATAATTCGTGGTGCACTCAAGGCCAGCGAGATGTTTGCGCTGCGGAACGGCAAGAATCAGCTAGCGCCGAGTCAGATTTGCGGGCTCAGCCTCAGTCGCCATCCGCCGTTTCAACCGCGAGCAATAGCAATAGCATAGGCTCTCAGGATCGAGAACTCGATACTCCGTCCCCTGGAAGACCCAATGGATGTGCTTTCCATACTGAAGCAGCAGAAGAGCGTTTTTCGTGTAAGACCTTCCCCTATCCTTCTGGCAGTGATATATCCAATCCGCGGCGGCACTATAAAGCATCCTCATCGCCCCAAGCAACCACCCGTTGCACACTTTCATACGTCATACTGCCGGGTCAAGAGGTGGTGCTAAGACCGGACGCACCAATGGTTCATTCACACCCTGACGCCGTCGCCATACAGTTTGCGCAAGAGCGTCGGCTCCTCTTGCTCACTGGGCCCTGGAATGCTCTAGTGCTGCTGATCAATCGTCTGTCGGAGGAACTGGTGCAGCATGGTCAGCCGCGGATTGGTTTCGAACCCACTCAAGTGCAAGTCCTCGGTCATCAAGGTGTGTGGCTTGCTTCGGTGTTTTCTTTCATGCTGACGATGGTGTTCTACTAGAGTGCGGTAGGATGAGCTCCTTTGGTCGGTTTTGCGGCCGTCGCTGACTATGGCGCTCCAGCTCAAGTGCTCGGCAACAGCAACTGGATCGGCGTCTCTGGCCCAACGAGCACATCCAGAAGTACTCACAGTGAGCTCGTCGTTGCTTAATAATGCATCGCTCACTCAGTCTGGCTCTCGTGCTGGTCCAGATGGGAGATCGCATCAACCCGTCAAGCCGCTCACTCGGCGCACCAAGAAGCGCCTTCGATATGAAGAAAACAGGAGGCTGGAACAGACGGAAGAAGGTCGTCTGGAAGTCGAACAACGGCGCGCTGCCAACGCCGCCAGGGCAGGGACGTCTCGCAGGGTCAAGCAAGGCATTGATGCTGTCACAGACTAGTCGCGCCGCATTTGATAGCTGCGCGAAGGAAATAATAGCAATTCACATTTTCTCTTCGTTTCATGTAGGTCGGTCAACACCGTCGCGGGTGCAATGGCAAATTGTACAATGGGAGATCAATGGCGTTTGCCATCATCTTCTAGTCCTCATCACTAATGCCCTCAGAGTCGGCATACATCCTCTCCTTCTTGAGCCTGTATTGTTCGTTTGTAGCTTGGCGCTTGGCGGCTTCGGGTTTGGCCATGGCCTCGAGAACGGCTTGTAAAAACTTGATGTCTGAGGCAGTTGGTTCTCGCGCCAATTCGATGTTGGTCGGCTGAACAGGCTCTTCTGGAGTGACGGCGCTCTGGAAGTACTTCTCCAAAGTGACGAATTGGTCTGCAGGGGAGCTCGCCGATGGGAGTGGAAAACCAGCAGCACGCGCAGCGGCAAACGGGTCTGGCTCGCCGACTCTCAAGCATTAGGACACTCACGCGCGCGATTAGCAAGGAGGCTCACCAGAAGGACGACTGGCAGCAAAATAAGCGACCGCGCTGTCCAAAACGACCGCCAGCCTCTCCTCTTGAGGCACATCCTCCACCGTGCATTTCACCGCCTTCCTTCGATGATCTTGACGAACCTCAGCCTCGATCATGAGGTAGGCGAAATGCAACTTGCTCTTGATGACTTCGGCTTCGGCTGGTGCCTCGAATGCGGTGCGAGCGGCGAGGTAATCTTGACCTCCTTCTGGGTACTTGAGGGCTTTGCGCAGCTCCGAGCAGAAGAACATCAGTGTGATGACGGTGATGACGACGCCGGTTTTCAGGTAGATGGTGCAGATGCCCTTGGTGGAGTCCTTGCCGCTGGTGTGTCGGTCGTACATCTCGGCGCGAGAGAACAGCTCGACCAAGGCTTCCTTGTCGCATCGAAGGCTGTAAGTGATCAAGGGGAGCTTGCCTGGATAGTCGGTTTGAGACAATGCCTCCACTTTATGAACAAGTGCGCCTGACCTTGTTGAGAGGCATCGATGATGGCTTGAGCGGCACGCCGGATGTTGGTGCTGGAAGATTTGCCCTGTAAAGGGACTTCGGTCATCTTTTGAATGCCCTCAGCATTGCTATGCCCATTGTGGAAGAAAGTGGTCTGCTTTGCCTTTTTGCATCTTCAGTGTGATCAAGTGAGAGACGAGAATTTTTGAACCCACTGGCTGGGAACGGCGGCGGTACGACCAGACGAAGATTGTTTCCATCTTGGCCATGCCGATGATAACCATTTCGAAGTCGATGGTCAAGAAATCGGCGAGGCCTCGGCCGGTGAGGAACGGGAGGATGCCACCTTTAGTGGCGCAGTCCCAAAAGATGGCCGGCTTCAAGCCCTTGATATCCTCGAAAAAGTCCGACAGAAGTTGAGGCTCCACGAGAGGAGGCCGATGATCATCAGTGTAGCGCGAATTGTTGAGGTAGTAAGACGTGATGGTTGCCACGTCAAAGGCAGAGAACTGGTGATCCAGAGGAAAGTTCTTGCGCTGCAGTTTCATAAAAATGGGTTTCATGAAATGCTCACTGAATCCAGAAAGCGAAGATTAACTCACGGGGCCGAATTTCTGGTAGACGAACGACAGAGGCACAGAGAACAGGGTGGTAGGGTACTCGAGGTGCTCCCAGATCAAGGAGAGCCCACACGCAACAGCTTCGAACTGGTTGTTGGGGTGGAAGAGGGTGCCGGCTTTCATGGCCCAAAAGGTGAGCGATTCGAATGGAACGGCCTTGTAACTCATGAGAATCTTTTGCTACTCCTCAGTGCGGAACGATTAAATAAAGCAGAACTTAGGCATACGTAAGGCACAGTGCTCCACACTTTGATGGCCTCCAGGTCCTCGCGGACGACCGCCTCTCGCAGAGACAAGATGAACAAATTAGCCTTGCGTGCTGTTACATCCATTCCGGCCAAAGAATCTCGAGCTTCAGTAATCTCTTTCAGCTGCATCTGAATGGCGAAATGTTGTCAGCAGGTTGCATCTCATGTCAAAACTGCCTCCGACGCACCTTCTGCGCCAAAGTCAGTGGCGGCCTTGACAACAGCAACGGAGGCCCATTGGAGGTCGAGCTGGCAACAGGCCTGACATACTTGGGTGTTGCTGTGTAGTTGAAGAAACGCAGAGGGTCAGAACAGCGTTTTTTTACGACGACACAGTCAGAAACCTCGCACGAAGTTTGGCAGTCTTGGCCTGCTTGCCTGGTGGGAAATCTGGCATTGGTGGCAGCCTCGTGCGTGACACGGGCTCTTGTGCAACCCTAGCTGGACCAGCTGGGCTCAGGCGCTTGGAGAACAAGTGGTTGGTTGCGCTAGACAGTGACAGCAGGGGAAAGTTGCGCTGGGCGCACGTCGGTCGCTCTTTTGTGGTGCACAGCATTTCAATTCAGGCTTGTAGAGTCCACAATCTGTGTTGCTATCGAAAAGGAGCCCTCCAGTGACATCCAATATTGCAGTCCGCAGTGGCAAATTTAAAGTCCTCCCTCTCCTCATCACTCCACTGAAACTGAGGGAACAAACATAGCCCTCGATCTCTCATAATAAAGGTTGGGATGGGTCACAGATTCACCCCCGCCGATTCTGGAGGGTCCCGAGTAAGCCTGGGACGAAAAAAAGAGCGAAAATTGGACGAACCCATCGCCCTTCTTGACGCCCTGCTCCTTGTGGGTAAGCTCGTACAAGCGGGTGCACGCGACGTGGTAGTGGCCGTTCTTGGCGGCTTCGAGGATCTCCTTCTGTTCGGCCGGATTGGAGATGCGGTAGGTGGAGAGGAGGAGCGCCGAGAGCGGGTTCTCGCCAAAGTGGCGGAACGGGCAGCCGTGCGAGTCTTGCGGGCCCGGCGTGTCTTGCATGATAATACGCTGGCAGCTGTGAGAAGAGCGGTGCGACATAAGCAAGAGGGAAGGATGCCTTGAGGCGCACTGCGGCTCACTTCTTTGGTGGGTAGTTCATCCGCTTGCCTTCGAGCCCGTAACCGTGGCGAATGTTATACTTGTGATCCTTGTTAAACTTGTCGTCGGTCATGCTGGAGAAGCCCTTGCGCCAGAAAATGAGGGCTTCTTCGACCGGCAAGCCGATGCCCTGCGTTCAACCCAGGCGTGAGCACAGCACGCTTCGGCTCAAAGTGAGAAGCGCACTTTGAGGAAGAGGTTGTACTGCAAGCGCCCAAAGTGCTTCAGGTGCTTCTTGGCCCGCAGCGTGTCGTGGAGGTTCCGCATGCAGGCCGGGAAGTGGCGCCGGGCCAGGTCGTCCACCATCTCGGCGGTGACCGCTTCTCCGTCACTCTCTGGCTTGGACGTGTATTGAGAAGTGACGCCGGCCAAGAAGCCCATAGACAGGTGCTCGAGCACGGGGATCAGCCGGTCGTCCTCGTCCAGCCGCGGCAAGGCCCTGGAGGTGATCTCGAGCGCCTTGAGGAGCCGGGCCTGGAACTCGTTGGTGATGAGGGTGAACTGCTCCTTCATGGGCACGTAGGCCGACCCTTGGGCGAGGAAGATACGGCGCTGGTTGACCAGGTCGGTGACTTTGGTCCAGGGCACCTTGAAGAAGGACTCGGCGGAGAGGTCTTTGATATTAGACGCGGCCTTGAGCTGGTCCGCGAACCGGTCCTTCTCTTCTGTCGAGACCTGTGCGATCGCAATTGGAGGGGGATACAGAATGTATAAGGGAAGCAAGCTCGACGCACCGGCTGGTATTCCAAGTTCAAGGTGTTGATGAACTTTTGCTGCTCCATCCGCTCCTCGTCTTCCCACCGCAGCCTAAAAAGGATGGCCTCGGCCTTGAGGAACTTGATGCGCAACTCCTCCCTGTGCGCCGAAACCGGGATCTCAAGTTTAGCACCGCGGCGGTCAACTCAGGTAAAGAGGGCGCAAACGCACGATCTGCAGAACGCCAAACGCAGCACATAGTGGCCAATCAAGTCCTTGCGACGCTCCGCCTCCTGGTCCACGCTCCTCGCCGTGTTGGTGGACAAGGGCAGGTAGGTCTTGATGCGCGGCGCCAACACGGCCTTGAGCTCTTCGAACGACCGATTCCGCACCAGACACGCTTCAATCTCGGCCAGAACTGTTGATTCAAGCAGCGCACTCAGTGACTGCGAGACTGGGCACTGGAGCAAAGAGGCGACCAACCTCGCAGGCGGTCAATCGCAAACGACTCAAAGTCGTCGATGGTCACGTCCTCGGTCGGCGGCCGCTCGTAGAAGCTCAACCGGTGTGGGAACCGCTTGCTCGTGTAGCCCACCTCGACCGTCTGCTTGGCCTCTCGAGCTGTGCGCGGACCGGCGAACATGTTTTGTTTTGTCGGCTTTTAGGCGCTGCTGGACCGGGGATTCTGGGCAGCAATCGCGCTCGACACCGTCCCTTGAAAGGTTGTGGATGGGCTGGGCAGCGCTAAGAAGCAAGCAAGAGCCGGTGGAGTCGCTGAAGGTGAAGAAAACATCAAATGAAAGACGCGCCTGTCGGCATTCGGGCCGCCGGGAACGCGCTTGGGAGTCGTCCTAGGTGGTGGCGACCTCAAGAGGCCTTGTTGTTCGCTATTCGTTTCGTTTCATCGTCAATCCCATTCGGAACCGCAAAGAAAGTCTCCAGTTTCCCAGACTCAACCAGACCTCCACTCGCTAATTCCAAGCTTTTCTTTGAGCCGTCGAATCATGCTCAAGTCGCTCTCGTACAGCTTTTCTCGGAGCTTTTGGAGCTCGCGGCAGTTGCCGTTGCACTTGTGACGGCGGTCGGATCGGTGAAAGTCGATGAAGCGGATGACGCCAGCTTCGTTGAGGACGACGTTGCGAACGGCTACGCTTTCGTGGGCGATGCCGCATTCGTGGAGCCGTCTGAGATCTCGTTTGAGCTTGGTCCTATGAATTCCGGGTCATTCAGTCGTAACCAGAGGACAAAGAGAGTGGGGAAGACACACTTTTGAGCATCGCTGAGCTCGTCCAAGGAATCGGGCGGGTCGCCTTCGTCGGAGAGCACGATAAGCTTGCGCCCGTCGGAGAGCAGGTAGCCCCCAAAGAACGAAGGGACGAGTCCATGGGATTTGTGGCGGGCGATTTGTTTGTAGACCGCAATCTCGTTGGCGTAGGGGCCGGCAGAAAGGTGGTAAATCTTGACCACAAAGGCCTCGTCTCCGAGGCCGCACCGCCAGACATCCGATGTCCCTGAATTGGCAAGAAAGGTAAAATCGCCGTCCTCGAGTGGCTGAGGGAGGGCGAGCTCGGGGTCAATAGGCGGCTCGTCCGCCACCAAACCATATCCTATGCCTCCGAGTCCGCCCACGGGAAGCCTCAAGGTGCGCAGAGGAGCGTCGGCCGAGATCTTCGCCATGTCTTCCTTGCTTGGGGTTGATGGCTGCCACTGAGAGGTGAGAGAGAGAAACTGGTCGCCCATTATCGCTTTCACATCCTCGAGCAGCAACTCGTCGATAGCCTTGGACTGCTCTGGCGACTCCATCGTCATGTAAAAGAGCGAGGCGATCAAGGAGGGGTCGGTTGAATTTTCGGGAGCGAAGGGCGATATGAGAAGCAGCGGTGGGTCGTTGGCCAAGGTCAGCAGGCGGAAGAAGCAAAAATGCTGTCCGGAGTGGAGAAGGCCCCAGAGACACTTCTTCGAGGCCATGAACAAGCCCATCTACAGGACAAATCAACACGAGGACGCGAGTCCTTTGGAATGACTCACTTTCATGGCGACGGCTCGGGCGTTTTCGACTTGGCCGGCTTGTGGCACTAAAGAGGTGCCTATTTCCGCTCCCAGTTGCTCGAGGTCCGCTCTGCATCCTGCCAGAGTAGCGGGGCTCTGGTCCTTCCAGGCCACCTTCACCTGACTCCCCTTGGGGCCCACCTCGTAGATAGCACGGTCCATGGGAACTGCTTGGCCGTCGTCGTATGAATGGCTCCCACGGAGCAAGAGCTGAGTGCCCTTGGGAAGGAAGTCGCGCGTTGCATCCGCGACAACCTGGTGGACCAGAGAGGAGAGCATCTGAACCTCGTATCTTTGCGACCCGTCTGTGAGGCGTCTCGGCTGGTCGGATTCGGCCGTGAACCAGGACGACTTCCTCAGCTTTTCCAAGGAAGCTTGGGCGGGTGCGAGGTCACTGGTCGTTCCTGCGAGCTCGCCCAGCATGGAGGCGAGAGGTTTGTCGATAACGGTACGGAGCGATGGGACCTGAATCAGTCGAGAGGGTGGAGTCCATTCCTTCGACAGCCGGAATCCGGCGCCATTCCAGGCCTCTGACTCGGCGTAAATCTGGGGTGGTAGACGAGGCTCTGAGTCCTCAGGCTGCTGTTTTGGCTGCTCGACCTCAGTGGGACCAAAGGAGGTGTCGTTGAGGAAGTCCTTGAGCTCCATGCTGCGTGCGTGCGTGGATTCTGCGTCTTCGCTCGGTGGAATGACAGGCTCGGCGTCGATGGCTTGCTCCATGGCACTGGGAGAGGAACCGGCTTGTCGCTGATTGGGACGAAAGAACTCTCGTCGTGGAAAGGAAAAAGAGTGTCTCGTGCATGGAAGGCCATGGAAGCAACGTTGCCAAAGTCAACGGTTCCGTTCAACAAG
This sequence comes from Cystobasidiopsis lactophilus, assembly GCA_001599975.1. Lineage (NCBI taxonomy): Eukaryota > Fungi > Basidiomycota > Agaricostilbomycetes > Agaricostilbales > Chionosphaeraceae > Cystobasidiopsis > Cystobasidiopsis lactophilus. The sequence goes on from BCIO01000002.1 coordinate 3,688,620, forward strand.
CGGCCGTGGTGGCGTTTGAACAGCGGGACGCCCTCGACGCGCTGGTGGTGCCTTCGATCGACGCCTGTTGCTTTGAGCAGGCTCTCTTGAGTTTGCAAGTAGCTTCTTTCTATTTACACCAGAAGAGCGCAAGGATTCTAAGTGGCGCTGGCGTTTGGAATAGATCCGCCTCCGAGCAGCGTGCCTATATTGACCAAGAGCTTGTCCGTGATGGCTAGGATCGATGGTACGCCCTCTGTCTGGTTGGAAATGCAACTATTTTAGCACGAGGTCAGCATGGCTGTGAGAGGGTTGGATGAACGCGGAGGTTGAACGCACAAGTTCATGAAAAACTTGACGGTGGTCTGGTTGGCTCCGGTAGTGGCATTGGGGTATATTTGCTCCACCAAAGAGTAGTTGTACAGCGTTATGCCGTTGGAGTCCGTGATCGGGCCACTGGTGAAATTCGTCGTCTGCTGAAATGGCACAAACTCGTTCAAGGGTTGGGACCGGTTGGCCAGGACTTCCGTCTCGACTCCGAGTCCATTTCTGTAGCACCAAGCATGAGAGACGAGCAAAGTAAAGAGGAGACTTGCGCACTGGCCAATGTGGCGTAAGTCACCAATCTCATTGCCGGTGGCGTTGGTCATCCAAAACCAAGTTGCGTTCTGTTTCGGCCTTGAGTACAGTCAAAGCTCCATACAGCATAGGCATGGCATCTTACATCAAATTGACCGGCAACGGCCAAAACATCGTCGACCGAGTAATTGTAAGTCCTGGATGGTTCCCGCTGTGAGCTCAAAGATTGTCTGACGGGAATCCAAACACTTACATTTGGTCTTCAGCCTTTGTGAAGTTTCGATCGGCTCAACTGAAAGTCTAAACGGGCATGAAAAGAGAGCGGAACGTACGTAGGAGAGCAAGCCTCCAGCCAAACTGCACCCATTCAGATCTCACAGAAGAGCAAGAAAGGCGACAAGACCTACCACGGGTAAGATGGATACGAAGTTGAGCTCGAAGACGCCGATGCAGACGTAACAGCAGGTACAGATGTGGCCGAACTTGATCCGCTGAGCAGAGAGCCACCGTCCTGTCTTGGTCGCAGCGGGTTCGCTCGCGCAGCCAAAACCAGTGAAACAACTCCCAAAAGATGCAACATCATGGTCGTTCAGGTAGGATAAAGGTCTAGCGCGTGGGCATAGCGTCCGCGGGCTATGACGCAAACAACCTTCTTGGGGTTCTCAGTGCGCTCTTGGACCAAGCCGTGCGGTGATGTATAGGGATAGTGATGAGATATAGTATATCAGAGGTCTGTAAGAGACAGTTGACAAGGGCATTTGGCGATCGAAAGCTTGGGCGACTGGGCAGGCTGAGGTTGTAGAATCCAGCCACTCGAGTGCGCCTTTCCCTTTCTGTTCAATGCGGTTCCAGTGCCACGACGCAATATTGCGAAGAATGTAGGACTGGCACGCGCATTTGCGACTTCGCCAGAAATGATGCTCTCCTTTGCCTGACAAAACGAAGTGCGGCTTGTTAGTTAGTGGCGGACCGGGCATTGAGAGGCATCAATCGCGCTCTAGTTTGAAAGCTGGTCGGGATGGGAACACATCATGATGGGAAAGGAAGAACGAGCGTGCAATGGGCATCTGCGGGATACGTGCCAGACTTGCCTGACACGGCCCCAACTGTCACAGAGAGAGGGCTTGAAGCTCTCAATGCTTGCTTCTTCTCAGCCAACGTAAGTACGAGCGGGCAGGTATCCAAGTTAGGTTGGACGAAAGCATCGCGCGCTTGCTCCCGATACTTGTTCCGCATTCTGGTCTTCAACTTGCTTTTCGCTCGACGACGGGTGGCGCGGCTCGGACTGAGGCCGTGCCATAGCTCCGTTTCATGCTGGTCTTACTGCTATATTGTAGCGGGTTGTCTTCCCTAGAAGTGATTTCGACCTGGACTGTATTGCTTCGAGGCTTTGCTCTTGATCCTTGATCCTCTCACAGGCTCCAGTTCGCTCCACATGCCCACTGAAGTTGCCTCTGAGCTCTGGTGTAGGTTGTCTTGGATTTTTCTGACTCGCGAAGTGGGATGGAGGTCTATGAATCCGAAACGGGGCTTAGTCTCTGTACGAGTGCACTGCCGCCCACGTTCGTCGCTCGTTCCTGACTGAAGCGAGGTGTCCGGTACAGAAGCATCACGGTATCTTCCAGTACATTGTCCAGTTACCACTGCGGGCTTCCGAAATCATCGCGGCTCTTGAAGGGTGGCGTTCGCGTATCTCAGGCCTTTCCTCCTCGACCATGGCTGCTACCCCGTACATGCACTATACTCACGAAGTAGAGTTTCACTACCTCTGGATCCACGGCGACGAGAAGATGACGGAGCAGGTGGCGAAGTGGCTTCGTTTAATTGTTAGCGACCGGAAAAGCAGCCCGCTTTCTCTCGACGAAATCATCTCGAGCAAGCTGCTTTCTCCCCAACATTTGTCTTGCCGATTTGCAAATCTAAAGGACCCTGCCCGCGACAACGTTGTGGTGCTCGCGGAATGCCACCAGCTTGTCGTTGGTTGCGTTCATCTATATAAAAGCTATGGCGTATGGCGATTGGACGATATTGGCCTCCATTATGGCTGCACGGATTCAGAAATCGAGATTGGGATGTTAGAGCACGCCGTAGCTCATGCCCACGAAATTATTCGCGAAGCCCAGTCTGCCCAGCCGTCACCTTCGTCCGCGGCTGCCAGTGCTCAGCCACAGTCAGTACCCATAGAGCTATCTAAAGCGGCTCTGGCTACTGTTGCCAAGAGTAATGGATATGCCGAGTCCGAGGTCGCGTTTATGCTCGCTCGGTTGCACATGAACCACACAGGCTCCGAGGATTACTATCAACGTCAGCTGTGGTATCCCTTGCAGCCATTTGTAGCTCGTCGCCCTATTCATCATAAGGTCTTAAGCAACCATCTTGATTGCTATTATGCAGAGGCGAAGACGGCCCATTAGTTAATTCTGTAATCACATCGCTGCCTTGCCGCAATACGAGACATATGGGCTCTCTGGTAGTACAACACACTGAGAGTAGCTTCTAACCACCTGCGGACTTCATTCGCCGCATTCGCCACCCGTCGGCATCGTCCCGAGCGGATGTCGCGAGCACGCTCAGGGCTCTCTTCCAGGTTTGCGAGGAACGTCGACGTCGAGATGGACGCCTTTGTGGCGTACTTGGGCCCGGAAGGGACATATACTCACCAGGTGAGTGCGCTTCACCCCCTACCGCAGCGCCCTCGTTAAAGTGCTTTCAACAGGCTGCCGTCGAACACTTTGGACCTCAAGTCGACCTCTTGCCTTGCGAGACGATTGCCTGTTCGTTCTCCCCATTCTCAACCTAGACCAAAAGGCTGAATCTAAAGCATCAGTCATCTTTGATGCCGTCCTAACCAGCCAAGTCACTGCCGGCGTTGTGCCTTTGCGAAATTCTTCGAATGGGCCAGTGCAAGAAACGGCCAAGTTTCTGGCGTCAACGTCGGCCAAGTTCCTCAAGCAGACCGCTCAAGTAAAAATTGGCGTGCAGCACCGTTTGATGCGGAAGCTCGGGGCGGAAGGCGAGGTGCAGACCATTGCTAGCCATGAGCAGGTGAGCCGGAAAACCTCTGATGGTCGCTCAATTGCGTCCGGAAATGCTAATTTAATGCATTCTAAAAAGGCACTGGGACAATGTAAGGCCTATTTGGAGGCCAACTTCCCGAAGGCAACTCTGCTGCCTTTGGACTCGACGGCGGCAGCGGCTCAATACGCCAGCATGCACGACTCGGCCGCTGCCATTTGCTCCAGTCCAGCAGGCCAGCTATACGGTTTGGAGACAATCGACGCAGGGTCGGATGGGCAAGGCATTCAAGATGCGGGCATCTCAAACGAAACCACCTTTGGCGTATTTGTGTCCGCTGCCTCCGCCTAGACATCGCCACTGGCACCCCACATCTTAAGGCCACTTATACATACAGTTTGGAAGGCATCGCGAAGGGGTGGGCATGAGCAGCCCCATGCTGAATTTGATGCAAGTCGCAAAAGGCTTCCCCAATGGCCTTTCGAATTATGACGAGGCCGATGTGTACTGGACGACCTAAATCACTGCTTCAGCAAGCGAACCATATCAGCCCTGAGTTGAGATTGCGACCGAGATCTCCGGCTGGCCTGCCCTCTTGATCTGCCCCGTCCACCGGCCTCGTCTTATATTGATCCTGCTTGGCCTACCTACTTGCGGAGTTGCCAGAGGATGATGCAATCTCCAACCTGAGCCAGTCGCAGAGGCCCAATGCTCTCCTCGCTGGTCGCCCTCGTTGCGCTTGGACTGGCCTCCTCCGCCCGAGCTTACGTCCCTTGCACGCCAACGAACAACACCGACCTGGTTTCCCTCAGCGATGAGTGAGTTGCTGTCTTAATTGCATAGGCCCGAGTCAGAGCTAAGGCTGCACGCCCCGGCGTTGGCAGCTTCATCCAGATCAGCTACCTGCTGTCAGGCAGCGCTTCTCAAGGCCTGTTCAAAGACAAGGTCTCCCGCCAGCTGATCGCGGACAACTCGACTCAAGTTGGGAACAACTACGCAGCAAGAGGCGCTTTGGTTCACTTCACCGAGAGCAATGCAACTCAAGCGAGCTCGGCGTCGCCATGGATCGCCTTCATCCGCTGCGACGCCAACATCACCAACGCCCCCCAAAACATTGACGTCTTCAGCGAGGTAGCTGATCTCGGAGCGGTGGCGGCCTTGGTCTACTCCTTGAACGCGGCGGCCTGCCAACTTAACCAAGAGTACATCGACCTCTACTCGCACGTTATTGATGTGTATAGCACCACCTCGATCCAATCAGCAAGGTGTGTTGATGAACGTATCGCTTGATTGCGGAAAAGGCCCTCTAAGACATGAACGCCGAACAGATTGATCGACTCGCAGTTTGTCAACGTTGGCTCTTCCTCATACTGGTATCAATCTGCCCAGCTCAACTCGTCCTACGACTCAATCTGGAATCAACTGAATGACACAATCTCTGTCGTGTCCGTTTCTACGTCGAGCAGCGGCTCGGCCACTACCACGGAATCCACTTCCATCGACGACGCTTCAACGACCTCGGACCCTGCGGACACAGACAACGGCCCACCCATGACCTTCAGTTCGGATGACGACTATACTCCGACCGAGACGGAGACCGGAGCAGCAACAGCATCCGCAGCTGGTGACGGGGGGACGAGCACGGACGGCCCCACCCTGCGAGCCCGAGCTACGACGTTGACCCACTCGGTGTCTGCCGCACAGGCTTCTTCGACGGCGGCTCCAGCTTACCTCATTGCTGTTCTGGCTAATGTCAATGCCGTCTTCAATTCGACCTCGAACAACAACTCGACCAACAATACTCCCTCAGATGGTAATTCCGGCAGCAAAGGGAATAATGGAATGACGGGACTGGCAATGATCATTCTATATAGCATCACGGCCGTCGTTACCTTGCTCTTCTTGCTGGTCATCATCAGTGGGGTGAGTCGAATCTGGCTATATTTGGAACGATGTCTCCTTCTCAACCGTTTGTGCTGAACTTACAGGCCATCAAAGCGATCCGGCACCCTGACATCTATGGCCCCCGAGCAAGGCGAAACGGCGGTCAGCCTCAAAGTCGCGCCGGCGGCCTCGCCAGAGCCGTACTTGACACCTTCCCGGTCGTAAAGTTCGGGAGAGGCGGCGATACCACTCGTGAAGTGGGGCAAGCGGGGCCAGAAATGGAAGGGGCAGACGAAGTCGAGCGGAAGCAGCGGTCGCAGAGCATCGGCATGCGCGATTTGGAGACCGGGCTGCCTGCCGACGACGGCGGCGACGATAGGGCGAACTCGCCCATTCAAGGACGCCAGCTGGTGGACGAACCGGCTTCGATCGAAGGAGCAGGCGACTCCACTGCAATGTCCGCAGCTCAGGAGGGCATCGACCCGCTCGACGTCGACCACGGTCAAACTTGTCCCATCTGCGTCCAAGACTTTGAAGACGGCGATGATCTTCGGGTACTGCCTTGTGACGCCAGGCACCGCTTTCACCGCGATTGCATCGACCCGTGGTTGTTGGGCGTGTCCTCCCTCTGCCCACTGTGCCGGCTGGACCTGGCCCGCGAGGGTGGTCATGTATCACGTCAAGGCTCTGGATCTAGCGAAGACGACGAAGGCGCATCGCACCAGCGACAGGCTTCCGGTAGCTTGGCAGCGCGGGCGCGCCGACTCCTTCACCACTCCTCGTCCTCAAATGCCCTCACCCACCCGGCCCCAGAGCCGTCCAATACCACGACAGCTTCCAATTTCAACCCTAGTCGTTTCATTCGATACCTCTCCGCAGTCCGGGAACGCAGAGGCCGGCGTGCTTCCGCCCCCCTTACGACCCCTTCAGTTGCATCACCATGAACTCCCTGTACAATATGACCCTCTCGCATCGCATTCGGCTTTTTGTTGTTTCTCTACGTCTTTCTGCGCATATGGACATTCGACTTCGAAATTGTACCAAGTAGGGCGTCCCTAGTTGAAATCGGACTAAACCTTGATTAGAGCACCCGCCGACGCCGTTTCGATGGCATCCAAGATTCAGCCTCTACCAACGCTTCCCATCTCGCAACGAGTCCATCTCTTCTCTGGAGGGTCTATTTCTGTCCAAGACCTGAATGCATCGCCTCTCTCGTTCATGTCTGCCCTCGACGTCTCTCTTTTCCTCCACGACCATGCCATGAGCGGCTCATCCTCGGCGGTCCTTGCGGTTCCTTCCCAAATCAACCCATTTCAGAAGTATGTCGACTTGAGCCAGCCTTTGACGAGTACGGACATCTTTCTTCGGCTCGGCCTACCCTTACTCGTCGCTCCGATCCTGGTCTACATATGCGTGGGGTATAACATGTACTCGCATAGAGCTCGGAACCCCACGTTTCGAGGCTAGTAAGTCGACTCCGCTTCTTTGCCACCGACCTCTGATGCCCCAAGTTCATATCCTCTTTGCCCTTATGCAGCGTTAAATACCTCTCTACATGTATGGAGAGATTCGGAAAGGACAAGATGGAGCGGATAGACGAGCCACTGAAGAGTAGTCGGTGGCGCCCAGCGGTGAGTACCTTCCGACCTCTTCTTGGAAGACCCAGGCCTAAAGGGTGAAATGCAGAGACTCTCGGCTATGAATCCTGCCGTCATATCAGCACGGCTGAAGACGTTTGATGCCGAATCGCAGTCGCCAAAATCGGAATTCTTCCACGACGATATCGACCGCATTGCTAGCGAAGCAGAGAAGCAGGGCTATTCGGATGACGAAAAGCAATATCGACGTCAATCCAGAACTGCAGCGTCCTCAAAAGGCTTGGATGTCGGTACTGCGTCTGCACCTTCATCGCCACTCTCTTACGCAGAAATGCGAGAGCGCACCGTCCCCCTCAAAGGCACTCGGTTCAAGCCAGACATTTCTGTCGCTGTAGATCAGACCAGATTTTCGAAGGGACGGCCAGCTTCTGCAAGTATGCCCCGGACGCCACTGCAGCCCACTCCCAGCAGAACCTCTCGATACGTCGAGTCCTACATTCTCCCTGCGCCCTCCAAGTCACTCGTCAACCCAACGTCCAAAAGGTCGGCTAAAATCAGTGGCGCGCCATTGTAGATTTAGAGAGCCCTTGACTCAGCGAGCAACGCTGCCTTGTGCGAATGCAAAATATGTAAAGCGCAATGAATGTCCGTTCGTGGTTCGTAATGTCCGCAAGCCACCCCAAAACCCTGTCTCCTTCGGCTCTATAAGAGAGTCCACAGACCAAGGAAGAGCCCCATCGGCATGAACAGTTGCGCCAGCGCAAACTTGTCCGCTCCACTGTAGGTGACGCCCCCGCCGTCGCCGCCACCTTGGACTGCCGATCCGTTGCCAGTGTCTAGCGCGTTGGACGGGACGAGGCCTTGTGTCGTTGTTGTAAAAACGCCTAGCGCGGCCACCAGCAAAGATGCTGAGGCGTGAAGATCCTGCGCAGCTACAAGTCAGCCTGTGGCACAGCAGGTGAAAGCGGAAAGCCTTACTGCTGGGTAATTAACTGCTCCGCCATTTGTTGTCCAATTCCCCTGCGATCGCTTCAGCAATGATACTTTGAGGCGGAAGGGAGGACGGCTCACTCCACAAATCATCTTGGTGTTGCAGTTAGGGATCATAGCATTGACCGAGGAGGTAATTAAGCTCTTGATGGACTGCTTGTCGGAGTCGATTGTCGTCTGGCGATAGAGGTACGCCAGATTCCGCAAAAAGTTGCCTTTGAAGTGCTGTTGATCGCGGTTGCAGTTGCCAGCAGCTTCGCACAGCTCCGCCACTACTCCGTTGGGAGCGAACTCGGCGATGGCGTGAGCCAGGAAGGTGGAGGCGGTGGTGAGGTAGTCCGCCTGCCCTGTCGCCTTGTTGATCCAGGCGAGAGTCGCAATCGCTTGCCCACTGCTGTAGGTCCACTGGTAGGTCGTGTAGTCCGAGCACGCTCCGACGTTGACACCGTCAAAGATGATGCCCGTCGACGTGTCGATGAGGCCTGACGATGTGAAAGTCCAAGCCATAATGCGATTGAATTGGTCTGATCGCCACCAGAATGAGCGAGGAGATATTTATGCCAAGCCAAAAACAGCGCACCGAGGACAGTCTGGTTCTGCGTTTGGATGTACACCCGAGCAGCCAAATGCGTGAATTCAAGATTCGTGATCGTGCTCTTGTAGTTTGTCGCAGAGCTTTGGCGATTTCGACTCCAAAAGATGCCACCACCACAGTCATTGGCGGAGTCAGTTTCTTGCTCGAGGACCTCAGTGAGGGTCTTGGCCGGCACCACCTCGTAGCTCGCCCCTCCTAACCCAGGCGCCGCATTGGAAGCTCCGTACAGCTCCCCTGCAGACTGGATAGCCAGTGCCGCTGTAGGTATGCGTGAGATTGCGAGGCTCTGCGGATGAAAGTCGCTCAAATAGCTTACGCCAAAGAACTGTTGTGCACGCGCAATGTTCAGGTTCCCAGACCAACGGACAATTGCAGAGAAAGAAACGCACTGTCGTCGTTCCACTTGCCCTCCAATGCCTCTGTTTCAATCAAAAGAATGCTCGGTTTACGACCAGGATGCCCAAAAGCCGGACTCACCCAGTGCGCTACTGTCACCATTCAAAATGTCAGCCGTCTTGCCATTGGAGATGTTGGCAAGGCTGTGGTGTGCAATATGTGAGCACGAGGTTGGTCACTTTAGAACCGAGAGAGGCGCAAAAACGTACGCGCCGAGTGCATAGTTCTCGAACTGCGTGTCGCCAGTGTAGCGCTGATAGTCCATGATCATGTCCCATATCTGCGACGAGGCGAACCACGGCGTCTGAACTTGATTGAACACGCCTGGGGTAGACTTCAGCGCGGCCTTCTTTTTGAGTCTTGCCCAGCCCACCTTCACTGTTGGGAGTATAAAGCGCTATGAGGTTGGAGATGACGGCGGACGCCGCCGACTGGATGGATCCTGCATCGGAGAGGTCGATGGACTGCGCCCTCAGAGGGGTGGAGAGGAGCGCGAGAGGCAAGAGCGCCTTCAAAGCCGAGGGCAGCATGGTGGACCTCCGCTTGATACCTGGCTGCCGTCGCCAGCGAGATCCGGGGAACGGGCGAAGGCTGCTGGATCGAAGAGGCGACTGGCAGGAGTTGCCAGGCGAAGCGAGGAGAAGATGAGGAGAAGGAGACGATGAGACGTTGAGAAGGCGTCCTGTTCGCCCGGAGTCGCCTTTAGAGACGGTTGCGCTTCTCGCCGTCTGACCGTACGCGACTCTTGGCAAATTTCAGACAATTGAGGATTCGAAGCGTCGTCAACGAAGGAGAAGGAGGTCCGAGGCCGACGAGGAGAACTTCGCAGCTTTCAAAAGCGGCCGGCAGCGCGAACAGCCACTCGAAACAGAGAAGAGCACAGAAACGACGGACGCCAAGCAGGATGTGCTCGAGTGTGTGTGAACAGGACAGTAATAGAGAGCTACGCTTGAACCAGCAAGCGGGAGCGGTGGACGACGCGAGTAAACCTCGTTGGCAACGAGGCGAGGTTTCGGCTGCGGGCTCGTGTCAGCATTTTTGGGTGGAAAATACATTTTGAGTTTGACAAGGCAAAATGCAACGATGCTACAATGGTGGGAGTAGTGTACAAGGGACCGAAGAGGGAGGGAGGAGGATCATGCCTCTTGCCGACCTTTTCTAAACCACCTCTCGTCTTCGGGCGAAAAGCCTTGCTCTGGTGCGCCAAAGGTGGCCCACTCGGGAGAAGGTGCAGAATAGTCTAAGGCGGTGAATGGCTGGCCAGATTCTAAGAGGCTGAAGAACCTATTCTCGGACAGCACAATTTTAGCTGCCAATCTCCCAGATCTGATCGGACCCTTCACTCACCGGTCATAATCGATCCACGTCTGCCATTGACCGTCGACGCAGAACTTGGTCGAGGCCGCCAGTACACAGCACGAGTGAGCGTGCTCCGAGGCCAGCGCGTATTCGCCCTTGAGCTCCGGATCTTCATCCAGCGCGTCTACCAAGGCCTCGACAAAGCGGACCACTTCGTCATGGAACGGGCTGTTCTTGATGGAGAGGCCGGAGGAACCGCCATAGCCGCAGTAGGTGACGCCCTTGACCTCGATCATGTCCGGCCGGCCGCGCTTGATGAGCGCCTTGTAGCCTTCCACCTCTTCTGCGTTGTACTCCTTCACCAGGGTTAAACGGAAGACGGTCCGGAAGGGCTTTTCTCTGACAATGTCGACACATTCCAGAAGCCGCTCCCAGAAGTCTCGGTGCAGAGGCCGGTCCACCGCCTTGAGGGAGACCTTGTCGCCGGCGTCGATGGAAAGGTAGAGCTGCGTGACGGGCGGGATGTCCTTGAGCGGCTCGGGGAACTGGGCGTTGGTGACGAGAAAGGTCGAAATCTGCTTCTTGTGGAGCAAGTGGATGTACTCCTTGATGTGGGGGTACATGATGGGCTCGCCAACGAGCGACAGGGCGGCATGTTTTGGAGTCCGGGCCTCCTCGAACCTGTCTTGCCGAAGGTCTGGCAGGCCTTTGAGCTGCTTGATCATGTCGTCGTGGTGCTGGAGTGCGCCCTCGACCACGGTCTCTGCCGAGTCCACCTTCCACCGCCAGGATGTGCCGACCGGATTCGTGTGACTGTGAAAAAGACAACTCTTGAGAAAACGCTTGATCTCGAGGATGGTCTCCGCTCACCTTCTCCAGCAGAAGGTGCACTTGTTAGCGCAGGCCAAATTCGGCGTCGTCTCCATGCACCGATGGCTCATGATCCCATAAAATGTGTGCTTGTAGCAGAACCCTCTTGATCGAAGGGCGGCCTTGGTCCACCGGCAGGTCTTGACGCCCGAGTGCGACCCGATCAAGCGGTAGCCTTGCTTGGTGAGCGCCTTGCGGGTGAGGGACGACAGCATCTCCTTCTTGAAGTCTTCGACCGTGTCCTGCACCCCGTCCTTGGCTTTGGTCGTCATGGCCGCGGACATGACCCGCCCCAAGTCTTCAATGTCAGGCTCCGCGTTGGAGCCAGCCGCCTGCTGCTTGCGCGCCCTCTTTTTGGCTTGCTGCGCTTTCTTTTGCGCTTCTGATAGCTCGGTTGTGTCGGCTGCTTCCTCTTCGTCCGAGGCGGCATCATCTATGGGCAGCGTGGGAGTCGATTTGGACAGCTGGGTGAGCGATTTGGCCTCGAGATCCGCTTTTAGCGATGCTTGCCATTGCTCAAAGTCCTTCTCCGGGTCTGAAGCATTAATTGTGAGTAAGCCAAAGGGAGCTAGAAGGCAAAAAGAGCAGGATGAGGACGAACCGCTTGCTCCGTCAACAACTCCCAAGCTCCTGATCCGGCTGGCCCCTAGCGCCTCGAACACAGCGTCCATCTTCTTGGCCATGCTTTGATACTCTTGCCCCCGGTACTCGCTGTGCCCAAAGCCGAGGACCGCGAAGAAGCATTTGGCCATGGTCGCCGACCCGACGCGGAAGTCGTTGGCCAGGTCGTTCAGCTGGGCATAGGCCGAGTCGAGCCAGGTCTCTATGTTGTACGAGGGCAGCAGGAACAGGTACAAGTCATTCGACGGGTTCAGCGCCAGCTCCTCGATGTCCAAATCTGCGAGGTCGAAGATTTTGGACGAGGGCAAGCTCGCGTGCAAGGCGAGAGCCAGCTTCTTGGTCGTCCCGCCCACAGTCCCGTAGCAGATGGCAATCTTCATGTATCGAACAAAGCAAGGCGGATGCGGACTGGTCAACGTTTGAGCGGGTTGGAGAACTTGCGAACTCTCAGCAGCGGGGTTGGTGCAAACTTGAAGAGCTTCTGAGTCCGCTGATGCATCTAGGAAATCGTTCATATGCTACTTGCAGCCCAAACTAACCCCACTGAGCGACAACAGATCTACTGGAAGGCGTCAAGCGCCTTAATGTCATCAACAAAGGCAGTCAGTCGCTTGAGCGTCTCTATCGTCACGTCTCGAGGTTGCATCTGCAAGGACAAGCCATCAGAATGCTATCCTTGGAAGAAGAAAGAAACGGTACTCACATCAGGCATCAACTTTGACGGAGCTGTGTCAGAGTTTTGAGCACACAGTCCACGCCACCGTGCAAGCGCAAGGCACTCACTGAGGGTTGACGTCCAAAAGGACAGGCCACCAAAGATCTGCTGCCTTATTTGCAACCACGCGTCCTCTTCGCTGACCTTTGGGCCGCCAAAAGCTTCGAGCTCGGCCAGGTAGACGCGGACTGCCTCCTTCTCCCACTTGCGCCGGTCCTCAATGGTGACGGCGGTGCCAAGGCAGTAAGCGACGTCACGGGCCCAATGGCCTGTGCGCATGGCCTTTAGTGAAATTCTTGCCGCCCCTTTGCAAGAGCAAAGGCCACCTACCTTGGTGCAGGACTTGAAAGTCGGTCAATCCCATCGAGCCATCAGCTAACTTATACCAGTTGCCTACACAACGCGGAAATAAGAATACTGAACATCGTTTCGAAGCAAACGTCACGCCTCACCCAGATGCACCTGCAGAGTCGAAAGATCAGCGAGGAGTGCGGCACAGAAGACCACAATCGACGCACATCTCCGTGAGCCAGGACTCTCGGAACGGCGCCATTGAGCTCGTTGGCCTTTACAGTCGCGGGCCAGACCTCGCTTTGGCGGTCCCAGAGCTCTTTAGGGCAAAACTCCTCGCAGCCTGGAAGCGCGACCCAGAGTCAAATCAGTATCGCAAAAGCTCGACAAGCATCAGAGCATACCAATCAAACCATCCTCGCAAGCCGATTGCAAGTCAAGGCGCTTGATCATCGAATTGATCTTCTCGGTCATGGTCACCAACGAGTCGACCAGCTCGTCCTTCTTGCCGTAAAACTTGCCGTGCAGACGAGCGAGAATCTTGAGCTGGCTCTGAAAGCTGAACTCGCTCTGGGGAGTCCAAGCCTTGCAGAAGGTGGCCGTGTCGGTCAAATCCTTCAAGATGATGATCGAGTTCCAAGACTTGGGGTCGTAGTGCGCATACAGGCCAACCGGAGCTTCGATATCCAATGTTGGCCGGAGAGTGGAATAGAAATTGGTCTCTGAATAGATAGCGCCTCCGTGCGACAGGGTGAGGCGGTTGCGCAAGTCGTTGGTGGCCTTGCAGAAGCACGATTTTGGTAGGTCTTCGTGATCAGGGGTCCAGACAATGCTGTGGATATGACGCCTATTGCTAGTTCCCTCATCTGGAGGGCCTAACTGGAAGGAAGTGACTTTGGCGTCGGGGTGCGCCTTGCCCAGGACAGCGGCCAGCCACTCGGCACTTTTACAAGCGTATCAGCGTGTGTTTCTTCATTATATCAAGAGCAAAAACGCATACTTAATGGCTTCATAGGTGTAGGGCAGGTCGTCCGCCGTCTTGGGGACCGGCTTGGAGACCTGCTCTTCGTCGTAGATCTTCCTAATGAGGTCAAAATCAGCTGGTGGGCGAGGCATGTTGACAAAGTTGGACGTGAGCGGTCGAGTGTGGACAAGAAGAAGGAAAGCAGGCTAGGAGCGCGACAGCCGGCAGTCCGTCGGGTAAGCCCATTTCACCTGCAATGTGGTCAGTGGTAATAATCTGCGACGCGAGCTTGTCGAATACTAACCATAGTTGTGGCGGAATGGTTGAAATCGTAGGGCTACGAGATCTGGCGATGAATCTGGCTCTGTACATTGATGGAAGGCCGGAAGATCAGGGCAGCCTCGATGTTAGATGTCACGCCAAAGTCGTGGTCGCCCTCCCATAGATGATAGAGCAACGACTGGTTCTTTCGTCGGATTTCAACTGGGCAGGAAGGGCAGGGGATGGCGGCAAGGGAGGCTCGTCCTCGTTTCCTATCATGCTATTGTAGGCCAGATGTCGGCAGGAGAGTTCCTCTCTCTCAAAACCTTCTTCAGACGGTCATCGGATACGCAAAAGCCTTTATCTTCGCCTTCGGAAGCCGAGTGAGCATCTTGGCGCGTCCGAGAGCCGGGGAGGCTGCGCGCTTTCGTCTCGAATGTCCAACGCAGCATCAATCAGAGCATTTCGACCCGGCACGATGCTCATAGTATCAATAAGAGGCAATAGATAGCAGGTCGTGCACTTGTGCGGCGGCAGATCGACGTTGAAGTGCAAGCACACCTTTTCCCGGCCCGGCCACTGACTTCGACAGTGTCATGACTTATGCTGCTATTGCCCTTCTCTGAGATAAAACGTTGATTCAAGATGGATGCCACGCCTGCAGCGTCAGAGACAGCGGTTGATGAAGCCGCCAACGACCATTTTGAGCGCGGCGACCGAGCTGCTCTCGTTATGCTTCTAGGACAACACTTTCTTGCCAGCTGGACTGTCCGGACCATTGAATTCACCATCTTTTTAGGTGAAGCTTGCGACTTCAGGTCTCTGATTGTGGCTCACCGTGCCGCGGGAGCGAAACAGCCTTGATCGACGTGTTCCCCAACTCTCTATTGCCCGCTTCTGCATATGGACTCTTCACCTCCGGATCGGCGGTGTTCTTTAGCAACAGCGTGGGAGCGCTCGTTGACAAGTACCGATCAAAGAGGCTCCGTTTGGTCTTGGCTTCAATTCTGTAGGTGAAGGCCTACATGTTGCCGTCAGCAGTCCTGATGTTCTGTCAAAGCTCACAAAAGGTCACTGCGGCTGGCATTTGCACCTTCAGCATAGCGCTTTTCCGACCTGTCGAAAAGCCGGAATCCCTCAAAATTGGCCTCTTGGTGGTCGTCATCTTTTTTGGCTGCCTAAACAAGCTGGCAACAATCCTCAACACTGTTGCAGTCGAAAGGGAATGGGTGTCGACAATTGCAGCCGGGGCTGGGCCGAAGTTGACAACTTTGAACACATGGCTAAGGCGGATCGATCTTTTCTGCAAATTGGCTGCACCTCTATTCGCCTCGCTTCTCGCAAGCGTTTTGGACTACACCTGGGCGTTCACCGCTTTAGCTGGAATCGACGCCGTCTCTTTGGTTTTTGAAATGTTCTGTAAGGCCTGGTCTGTTCTTATGGATAGTGTTCTAACGACATACAAAACAGGGGCCCAATACGTCTACCAAAAGTTTCCTGCACTTTGGTACGAGACGCCATTGCAAATGGCCAGCTTGCCCTCGCCGTCCGCGCCTGGCGGAAAGCCCCGCCTGGCATCTCTTCGCGAGTATGGCCAAGATTGGCTCTACTTCGTCCGGCATCCCGTCTTCTTCTCTTCCCTCGCCATCTCCTTACTCTACTTCACAACTCTCTCGTTTGACGGCCTTTTAATATCGTGGTTAAAAAGTCACAGTTGGTCCAACGGCTTCATCGCGGGAATGCGGAGCATCACTGTGTTGATGGGCCTGTGCGGCACCTTGCTCATGCCGTATTTGGAGAAGCGAGTTGGCCTGATCCGAGCAGGATCTTGGTCGATTTGGTCTGAGCCGCTTTGTTTGCTACCTGCGGTCTTGACATTCTTCATTGTAGGTCCAATCGCTTGCAGATCGGTAGTTTTTGAGCTTGGAATCAGTCTCCGCCAGCGGTAGGCGCAAAAAATTTGCCCTGGAACGCATCTCTGCTCTTCGTTGGCATTCAGCTTTCAAGGGTCGGACTGTGGTCGTTTGATCTTTGCCAGATGAAGTGAGGGCCCCGCGCTATGTTTCGGGGGTCGATGTGCTGACTGTCTGTCTCTGAAAAGACAAATGCAGCTAGCTTTTGTCCACAACCCAAGGCGCAATGCGATGTAAGCGCCCAAATTTCGGTCCTTGGTCGACCTCAATGTTCTACCCAGTACGGCCCTGCAGTATAGCTTGCAAAATCTCTTTGATCTGTTGAAGTGTGTGCTTCCAACTTCTGGTGAACAAGTCTAACTTCTGCTTTAGATACGCAATGGCCATGGTGCTCTTCCGGCCAGCGCAATTTAAATGGATGGCGCTGTCCTCCTTGATCAGTGTCGCGCTGGGTGCTATTGCCTACACAATGTGAGAATCCCTGCTTCGGCTATGTCGAAAGTGATCCAATGCTCTCTAATCGCAGCTACTTGCGACGGGAACGAGGCCATCTCATTCATCTGGAGGCCTGGACGCGACTGCTCTCCAGAAAGTCGCTGTGAAGAAGCTCTCGCTCGTGGTACAAGTGTGGTCGTAAAGGTCTAGTGTGTACAAAGCTCGGGGAAGTGGCCCGTGGTCGTCAAAGGCCAGCTGTCGGATCTCGCCTACGCGAGGAGGGTGGCGACTAAATCCCAGATTGACTCCTGGATTGAATTCTTGGTGAGTGCTCATAAGATCGGGTAGCGAGCATTACTTACTCGAGCAGCGGCCAGTTTCCTCACCGGGGAGTGCAGATAGCCCTCGCCCAGCATGCTCCGGTGGCTTGCCACGCCCTCCAAGGCCGAGCACGCCACAAGGGTCTGCCTTATTGACTTTGTGACGACCAATTCAATGTACTCGGATGTATCTGGCTCGGCAACTCAACGTCGTCTTTCTTCGGGGCAACTTGGTCGACCGACTCACGAACACCGGAACTGGCGGCTTGGACAATTTGCCATGCTTGTTCGCATTCACGAAGAGTGGGTTGTTCACTGATCGAGCCTAGGCTCAGCTAGACTCTGACCGCATTTGGAATCAGAACTCGCCTTCGAGCGACCGGCGCGCCCAAAGCACTCGATGTCAAGGTGGCCCAAAGCAGCAAGATGTACGCGAAGGCGAGCATCATCCTGGACGAGCTGGCGATAGGTGGAGGGAAGGAGCAAGAGTCTCCAAGCGCTAAGAGCTGCCCAGTGGACCGAAGTTAGGGGTCTTGGCAGGCTCCTTTTCGCAGCTCATCGTTGTCCCTGCCAATTTCTGCGCGGCGCAGTGAATAATTCCTCTTCCCGGAGCAGACCTGCTTGCGTTTCATATTGTTTTTAAGTCATGAGAAACACAATCCCTCGACGATGCCAGCATCGAGCAAGTGGCCAGAGCGCCAGCTCTGGCACTTTTCCACGGCGCTTCAAAAAGTTCGATTGGAAATTGTTGCGCCGGATTTTGGTCTCCGGATGCGATTCGAGTACTCAGCGGTCACTTTGGTGGTCCCCAGTTGTAATCTGAAGCTCCGGTATAGGCCTTTCTATGCAATTCGACGAGGGAGAACAATGGACTTCATCAAGCGGGTGGCGACCAAGTCACGCGACTCTGCGTTTCAGAGTGAGCCTGTGAGGAGAAACCTATGGTATAGAGCTATAGTGTATGAATTGCAACACTCAGGACAGAAAGCTAGCTAGACGATGCAGAAAAAGACGGTGGCAAATCGCCAGCGACCTAGCATCAGGGGAATCTAAATAAGCTGCGGCCAAGCATTATGGTCCAGTCCGTATCACTGTGATTGCTACGGCGATTTTCACGTACGCTTGATGAAGGAGGCAGGGCAGACAGATAGTGACCAACGTGGCCAAATTTGGGCGCAAAAGTACGAATGCATCCTTGCCCGGACGCCTTTCCCTTTACTGCCTTATCTACAGCAGATCATCGAAAAAGAACACAGACCTGATAGCAGGAGAGACGTACCTCCGGGAGGAGTAAAGACTGTGATGCGACGAGAGCGACGAGACCAATTTATGGCGCATGGGCACTAGCGTCAAAGCCCGCCGATCTGAGCAGCACCATATTAGCGCTATCTCACAGCAGCAGACAAGCAATGTTGATGACAGTCACGGATAGGCTTTGGCCAAATCGCCACCGACCTCGCGCAAATGTAACTGGACGCGCCTTTTGACATCGCTCGGGGATTCCTGACCTGCGAGCAGCACGAAGACAAGCACGGCAATGGACCGATCATAGCACAAACAAGGTTCAAGGGAGAACGAAAGAGCAAGGGCAAACGCCAGAGAATGCAAGGCTGCAAGGGCAACGTTTTTGAAAGGCTGGGTGCCGCTCGCATGCAGGAGGCAGAGTGGGGCGAACTCTACTTGCAGCATCAACCTCTCTCCGAAGGCACAACAATGCAATGAAGTACGTTGGAACCAGAGGTCAGATGTTGGTGGCCACAACGAGAGCTGGGGGGGCGCTCTGAAAGTCACCTCCGCATGCGAATTGCGCTCGAGGTAGCAGATCACTTCTGCAGGCCATCGTGAGATACTCACGTCCAAAAACGCCAATACAGCAGGCGCGCTCTGGCCGCACCCGGGGAGCGCAGCGACCCTTCTAGTTAGCGCAACCCGCAAAGTGCGCAGAAAGTTTGCTCAATGCCAACCACCCACCCCCTTTATGCTCTTCGCCTGTCTGCCCCATTAGACTAGCCTCATATTCATGCTCTTGATCCAGTCATGCGGCGGTCGGCCTTGCGCCTTCGCTTCCTGTGCCCTTGTCCAAATTTGCCACCTGCGGCAGCTGCCGCCTCCCACTGGGTTCCATTGCTGCCCGAGGGAACCAGCGCTGCGAAACTCCTTGGCAAGCGCTGTTTCAGTGTTTCTAGACTCGTTGGCGGGCTAGACTGCCCGCAACGAAACTGGCTCGGCAGCTCGCAGGCTATTGATTGCTTGGTGCCCCTCGTGCCTGGCTGCGGCATTCGGCCCAGATACTCCCCAGGCTGCGCCCGATTACGATAGACGACCCGAAGAGTATCACACCGTATCTTGTCTCGCTGTGCTTTGTTGGAGCGGAACTCTCCAATTTCGAGTGAGGCCGAGGCGTGAAAGAGATCGAGCTGGACTTGGCGCTAGCCTCTCGCGCAAGTCCCCGACGACAGCGGACTCTCTCAATTCCAATTCGTAATGATAAAAAGCTTGCTACAAAGGCTGACAGAGACGACGGCCTGCTCAGGAGCTTGGGTCGCAGAGAGCGCTTGATCTGAAGCCAGGCGGGTTCCACGCTTTTCATCCAGAGACGCTTCCACACGGTGTCAACAAGATTTCACTTGGAAACCCAGCATGAAGAGGATTGGCCGATGGGAGAACCAGCACCAGCGCGCCAACCACCTCGAACGGACTCTCGCGGGCCAGAGGCACCTTCTTGACCTTCATCCACCTCTCGACCTCTCCGAAAGAAATGGTTAGCTCTCCCCTCTTTCCCTCTCCTATACCACGAGAGGAGCCAGACCAGCTCATCCGCACCCTGGCCCAGGCCGCCACCCTCAAAGACCCCCTCGAGCGCGAAGAGATCGTCTCCCAACTGACGGATGAAATCCAAACCGAGCGCGATGAAATTTCAGAGCTCACCAAGGACGACGCCGCCATCCACCGCGAGCTGAAGAGGGACCGCGAGACTGGCGAGGATACGTTCGTCGCTTCTTGTCTTTCACTTCCTGGACCGAAGACTGACTTGCCACCTCCAGCGCTCATTTGGAGGCTTTGGACAACCACGGTATGCACTCTGATTCTGCCTTACCTACCTTTTAGCGGCAGCTTAACAATGTCGACAAAGTTCACAACCTGCTCTTGAAAGCCGGCAACACGCTGGAAGAGCTGCGGGAGGCCAAGCACAAAATGGAAGCGGACCTCGACGTTGAGTTCGAAGAGTTCTCGGACTCGGCCATGGAGAGGGAATTCGAGGAGGCCCCGTACTAGTGGAATCGCCGCCACCGCGACACCACTTCATCAGCCAACCCTCTTAGTCTATTTGTTCTGGAGAGAAAATGCTTTTGGCAATTCAAAGAGCTTTACATCTTCAACAAGTGGCAGATTTGACAAGAGAGAATCGTCCATGAGCGAGAAAGAGATTGTCCTTTTATCTTTAACACGGTCGCCAAGGGACTAGCAAGTGAATGTAATAGAAGCGGTCGCGGAAACAAAGACACCAGTGTAGAGTGGTCCGCTTTGGTGCTCGGTGACCTGAAGAGCTGTTATCGTATTCCTAAATGAGCCTCGTGCCCGTGGG
Organism: Cystobasidiopsis lactophilus; assembly: GCA_001599975.1. Classification (NCBI taxonomy): domain Eukaryota; kingdom Fungi; phylum Basidiomycota; class Agaricostilbomycetes; order Agaricostilbales; family Chionosphaeraceae; genus Cystobasidiopsis; species Cystobasidiopsis lactophilus. Next base: position 3,708,931 of record BCIO01000002.1, read on the forward strand.
TGCCGCGCGAAGACGAGCAAAACGCACTGTAGGCTCCACAAGGCTTGACTTCAGTTCCAGTAGCGTCCAGGGTAGAGATGGAGGTGAAGTCAACATCGACAGCGTTGGCGGGTAAGGAGCCGAGGTTGTAAGCCAGCTGGACCTCCAACGTTAGTCGCGCCCAATGAGAGGACGAAGACGAGAGACGTACAGGGAAGGTAAGGTTGCCATCCTGCTGAATCAAGACCAGGTCGATCTTGTTGCTGGTCTGTCCACCAGCGTTCAAAGGGTTGAGCGTGTTGTAACTATTCGTCACACCACCTTCAGCTGCTGACCCCATGGAGGGCAGAAGAGGAGGCTTACTGAACGTTGAACACGTCTGCATAGGCATAGGTTGATTCATTGTATGGATTTTGTAGCTCGCCCATGAACGCGGGAGCGGCGGCTTGTCGGGGTTGAAAGCGAATTGGACTAGCCACGGCCATCAAGACGGGTGCGAAGGTGAGTCCGAGGAGAGCGAGCATCTTGTTCTTGTTGTGTAGAAGAAGAGTGGTTAGGGAACAAGAAGCAATAAATGAAGCCCGTGACAAAACAAGCGAAAGAATGAGGCAGGGGAGGATTGGCCAATAGATTGCCTAAAGCGCCAGGTGGAAGTTGGACGTTTCATCTTTTTGACTCTCTGAACAGCGCCTCTCTGGGCGGCCACGTCTTCTCTCCCTCGGATATGCTTCGGCGAGAGGAAAGGCAAAAGGGAACACGTAGACCCCGAAAGAGGCGAGGGCACGAAACCGGAGAATAATTCCGGAGCAGCAGGGAAATCGGGCATCATCGTCGTGGCCAAACCTTGATGCTGCGGGCAATGCAGTTTCAAGTGTGATGACTGGCTATGGAGAGACACGAGTCCTCAGAGTCGAGGCCGGGAGAAGCCTTGGAGAAATCCACTCTGGCCGGTGGCTCGCTTTGGAAACGCGCATCGCGAGCAATCAACGTTGAAAACGGGAACCCTGTGATCTTTCAAGCACGAGCCGGAGCACATCCAAGGCAGTCTGGGCGGTGTTCGGTGTTCAAAGTCAAGAGACAAGTTTCGAGGTTCTAAGGCTTGCACCACAAGTTGGTCGGCTCGGTGGCAAAAGGGGAAGGGGAGAGGGACGGGCCCGCTCTCAGCAACTACTGAATCTTTTCGTACAGCACTTCAACAACCAGGAAGACAGAGAATGGGCCTCGCAGCCGGAAGTCCATGAGGTTGCCCCAAAACGTCTTTTTCTTCGTCCAACACCCGACTGCTCCAACTCTTCAGATCCCACGTCGAAACTCTGGAAGTCCTGTATTGACAGAGCAAGCTTTTTTTGAGGCCATCGATAGAGTCCCTTGAGAGCCCATGTTCAGCCAGCGTCTGTTGTCCAAGATATCAGTGATTTCAGAAGTGCAGAGCCGAAAGCCCTACATTCGGCTTCTTCCCAAAGGCAGTAGTGAGCTAGCGCCAATTCGATTCGGTGGTCTTGGCAGTAGGAGTGGAGCGCTTGGGTGGAGACGGGGTAGTCGATGCGCAAGAGGAGCGCAAGCTTTTGCAAATGGGGCAAATTCCCACGGGACAAGGTCATGCTCAAGGAACTTAGGCAGCTGTATTCATCTTGGTGGGCGGGTTCAGAGGGTGCGTTGGAGCTAAGCATGCGGATTGATAGCTCGGTGAGTCCAGGAAGGGCCAGACGGCTGAAGTCGAAGGGTGAAAAAGGCAAGTCGCCTATTCGGTGATGAAGGAGATTGGGATCATCAACCTGAACGTTGTCCAAGGTGATTTTCAGGATCTGAAGCTGAGTGAGGCGATTGAGACTGGACCAGTCCAAATTGCGAAAAGGCAGGCTAGCGAGGTTGCGGTCGCCATAGACCATAGTAAGGTCGAGGGAGAGCAGAGCAGTGGAAAGCTCGACTGAAAAAAGGCGCCAATCAATTTGGTTTTGCAACTCAAAAAAGTGAGGCGGTTCGAGGAGGAAGTCGTCGCCGGCATAAATCTGCAGGTATTGGAGATGCTGTCTCGCCGGAAGGTCGAGTGCTTGAGCTCCTTTGACAACCATGGGATGGCAGGAGTTGCAAGCGAGACTCATCGCTCGAAGCAGAAGCTGGCCTCCCTCCACCCTCCACTTGAATCCGTCGCCTACGGAGACTGAGGCGTACAGCCGACCTCCGAGCGATAACTTGACAGGCTCTCGCACCTCCGTGGTGTGGCTCTGGGGGCGCGCTGTCACGATTTGGAGACCGACCAAGCCGTCAAGATGGACCAACGGGCCATTCCCTTGGTCCAAGGCCAGTCCCTGCAGCCAAGCCTTGTTGAAGCTCGGCATGCCAAGCAGGTCTTCAAGCAGAACTTCGACGTCTTGGCCCAAGTCGAGGTGTATTCGGAATTGCTGGGGGGAGAGAGCGGAGGAGAAAAGAACGTCCAAGCATCGCTTGGCTCTCTGCCAGGCGGATGGCGCAGACCTGAACCCTGAAAGTTCGAGGTTGATCCTACGTGCGTATGCATTGAAGTTCATTCGGGCAAGCATGGCGGCTAGGCGTGTGTGGAGTGGGCTGGGGGCGTCCAGCTGAACTTCGTCCGATTCGGCTTCCGACTCTTCATCCTCCGAGTGGTCCGATGAGACATAAACATCTATCCAAACGAGTCGCCAGAGAAGGTCCCGAAAGATAGAGCAAAGAAGGCGGCAAGAGCATAGGTAAGACAGCGGGTAGCGAAGCGGCACATGCGAGCTGTTCCCGGGGAAATAGTAGCTGAGAGACTGGTTTGGCCACTGTCCCACCCCAATTTGAATGGTCGGGTAATCTTCCACCAGGTACGAAAGGATCTCGGAGAGGATTTCTCGCGGGAGAGCGCAGAGGGCGGAAGCCATGTTCTCGATGCTTTGCCGGCTGCCCCTGGGCTCTGTGGGGATCCAGATCAGTTGAAGCAGATATGACTACGGTGCTGATACGCACGAGGTGGTTGAGCAAGGCACCCGGGCGATTTGCGGCGCGCCTTCACACTTCGACCTCTTTTTGGGAGCGCTCTGCGAGCTCGAAAGAGGCACAAGAAAGCACTAGCAAGGGACGGAGGGAGTGCAGCTTGACTTCAACGTCTTTCAAGCAGCAGCAGTGAGCGCGCGGTCCTAAGGCTCGTAGGGCGTTCGAGCTCAAGAGGCATCCTTCCTGCCAACTTTCGCCACGCCCCAAAATCCTCGGACATTTGGTTCCCTCGCATTCCATTATTATTGCGCTACTGCACGCTCAAGTCATAAACCTTAACCTCTGCCAAACCGCCACTGGCAAAGCCGGTTCCCTGTCTGTCCAATTCCACCCACCCCTTGCCCTTTTTGGATTTGGTCAGCGGCACGTCGCACGCCGCGCACACCTCGCCATCTTTCATCAGCGTGTCGAAGCACGTCCCGCACAGCGCGTGCCCGCAGGGGTTGAGGATGAGGACGCGCTTGATGTTGTTGAACGCGGACTTGCAGGTGGCGCAGGTGTAGGCTTCGTCTTCTTTCGCACCTGACGGGTTGGTGGTGGAGGAGGTGGATTGGGAGGAGGGAGAGGAGAAGTTGACGGTCAAGAGGGATTTGAGGGTCATGCCGTGCGGTGGATTGAAGGCATTGCATAGGGTGGACAGCTTGGGTTGCTCGGCCATCAGCTTGGAGGGGCCGGCGTTGGGCGTGAGTCTGTGCATCACCATGAATTGACATTCACTGGTGAATGCGGGGGTAGGCAACGCACGAGGGTAGCCAAAAAGCCGGCAGCTTGGCTTTTCTGTTCTCTGCCTGTTCTCCGTAGCTTCGTGTCAAGGCAACTCTGTCTGTGGTGTAATGGGAAGTGGGACGAACCTGCTCCTTCTCCAGCGTCTTCAGCGCCCTCTCCTCCGACTCCCTGACGAGCCTCTCCACCTCCTCGTCCTCCATCTCAAACTTGCGCTTCACGCCCCTCTCCTTGACCTCGCCAATCTGGACCTTGGGTGCAGTGGAGGCGATGACGCCTTGGGACTGCTCGAAGTCGGCCAGCACGCGGGCGCGGGCGGATTCGAGGGCCAGGGAGCGCTCCGAGGCTTCTTCGGCTTGTAAGCGCTCGATCGAGGCTTGGGCCCGCTTGATGTCCTTCTTTTGCGCTAGGAGCGTAGACACGACGCATTCCTGTTGGCAAATGAGACCCAGTAAGCCGCGATAATGGGCTAAGAGGGAGGCAGGGCACCAACATGGCAATAAAGATGGCCGCTCTCGCACACTTTGACGGGCGGCCGTGCGCGCTGGAGGCAGGCCACGCAAGAATCAAAGTTCAAGAACGACTCGCCCGTGAGCCGCTGCTTCTTGGAGCCATAGTTCCAAGAGCCCTTTTCGTCGTGCGAGTAAACTGGACTGATTGCCTGGGAATTAGCTAGGCATAAGGACTAGGGGAGGAGGCAGGCGGACTTGGCTGTTCGGTTCTTGCTGTTCACTGGAGGTCAGCATGGGGGTAGGAGGGAAGGGCAGGAGAGGAGCGGACCTGTGCCGACCCATTTTTGGTGGTGCGGGCGAGAAAGGTCGTGGCGTTCGTTGGTCGGCTGCTTGGCCGCATGAGAGTGGTGCAAGTTGTTTTTCAGATAGGTGAAACCAAGACTAGAAGCATTGACGAGAGCGCTGGAACGGGCAGCGCTTAGAAGGGCGGATACCGGCCCAGCAACGCCGAGAGGCTCGCTCAAGGCTGGGTGGCAAATCGCAAAAGTCTCGTGCATTTCAACCAGAAGCCCTCCGATGGCTGACAAGGCTATAGGCAATCCAGGCTTCAATCCACGAAAGGTGGCCGTGGCCAATATATGCCCATGCTCTGTGGCGAGGGCGGCCGCTCTCCCTTGGCCAACGCAGCAGCTCTTGCAGCCAGGTAGTCCACGGCCATCTTCATGCCAAGCTGGGTGTAGATCTCAATGGTGATGCAAACCGCCGCCACCAGAACCTCTTTGCCTTCAACATCGAGAGGCGGCACAGGGCCCTCAGCGCTTTGGCCAGACTGCAGCATCCGCATAGTCCTCAGGGGCAGGTCGTCCGCAAACGTCCGACCACTAGACGCCAACCCAAACCTTGAACACGGACAAGAACGAGCAGAGCGATGACACTCACTGAAGGTCATCGTCGAGCGCAGCCTTGGCCCGCGCCAACACCAACCTCTCCTTCTCGGTCAGGGGCGGCTCTTGTGCATCTCTGGCGCTCCCCTTCCTGGTAATGAATCCACACAGCACCGATTTGAGGTTCGCGGTGGAGGCCGCCAATCGCCCCCATGACTTGAGTGGCTCGACGATGAGGCTCTCGCAGTGATCAAGCACTCGACCAAAGGCGCGTCGAAACATGACACCGCTAGATTTGGGGGGGGGGGGGGGGGGGGGAGGGAGGAAAAAGACCGTGTCGGGTGGGTGGGGGGGGGGGGGGGGCTGGGCGGGGGGGGGGGGGGGGCAACGGTCAATTGGGCTCCAGGGTGCTTGACAGGGCGCTCACCGAGAACAGATGGCCGCCGACAAGCAAACAGTAGCGCCGCTCAATAAACTTTCCTGCTTGCGTGATGTCATGATGCAGGGCATAGTAGAAGCTGTTTGGTGAGCATGCAGTTCCTCGATGATCACGCTCTGGTTGCAAAGCGAGCCGTCCGCAGAGTGGCAAGCTCGCGCCTCCCACTCTCTGGGTTTTGGCTCGTCGGACGATATCCCCAATCACGCTCTACTCCCTCATGGCCAAGAAACAGAAGCGGGCGAGCAAGGGGGACTGAACCGGAAGAAGCTGGTTGCACAGATATTAGCCCCACGCTTCTCAATAGAAACACACATAGAGCCTACCTCCTAGCTGAACATCTTAGAGAACTGCGCCTTTTTCTTGGCGTTCAGTGCATCAGCGCTCTTCTTAGCGCTGGCCAGTTCCTTTTTGATCGCTGGGTCTTGAGGTGCCTGTGGTCGGAATCTGTTGGCATCAGCATTGAAAAGGCTGATAGGGGAAGAGATTGACAACGCACAAACTCGCTAGCCTTGAGCAGGTCCTTCAGCGCCTCGTCCGGCTCGCTGACCACGCCATGCCCCAGCGCTCGGCGGTAGTACGCCTTGGCCTTCTCCTCGTTGCTGAGCCTCTTTCGGAGTTTGCCAGGCATGTAACTGTTCGGGTCGTCGTCGTCGATCGCCAAAGCTGAAGTCGTGGAGCTGATGGCGTAGCGGGCGCCGACGCGGTCGTTCATTTTCAAGCCGGCTTGGGCGGAGTTGAGCAGGAGGGAGAAGCGCATGTTGATTAGCTCTAGCTGGAGCGCGGTGTCGTCCGTGGGTAGGACCGGGTTGACGTCGAGGTACTTGATGCCCTTTTGGTCTGTGGATGGATCCACGAAATATCTCAGAAAGGGATTCTCTCTCAGAGATGAGGGAAAGGAAGCGGCGACCCACACTTCTTGTAAGCCAGTTCATACTTTCCCTCCTTGAACAGCTTGGTCCCAATAGTTCTGAGATTAGTGGCGATCTTTAGGCTCGTCTCGGGCACATGCACGTCCTCCTCCTCGTCGCTCGGGTGCTCCTCGTAGCCATCCCCGCTCTCGTCCGCCTGCTTGACCTCGACCACTTCTTCCTCAGGCGAGAGCTCTCCGCAGTCGGCAATCAAGATCTCCTCAGTCGGCTTGTCGGAGGCTTTGGTCGGCGCGGACTCGACCAAGCGAACGGTGGAGCGGCCCGCGATGACGCGGCCGAAGACGCAGTGCTTGCCATCGAGATCTGTTGGTAGCAATGATCAGAAATATGATACTAAAAAAGTATAGAGGACGAAAGGGACCGACGTGGCGTAGGCAGTGGAAACGATCGCGCAAAGCCAAAAGTTAGCTTTGGCGGAAGCAATGCAAAGGATACGAGGACTTATCTGTGGTGATGAAAAACTGGCTGCCATTTGTGTTCTATTCATCAAATCAGCGGAAAGTCAAAGGCAAGTAGGGAGCACCACTTTACCGGTCCGGCGTTGGCCATGCTGTGAACCTGCAATGAAGTACAACTCTGGGGAAGACTCAAAGTTAAGTCCGCTCACCTCAACAGGAAGGGCTTTTCATGTTTAAGTTCGAAGCTGTGGCGGCGACATTATGGGACAATCCCAATAGAGGGAAGAAGGAGGAGCGACCGCACTTTTCATCCTCGAACTTTTCACCATAGATGGAGACACCTGCGAAGCTGATTGAGAATATGATGGGAGAGACGGAGGCAAGGAGCTTACCGCCTGTGCCGTCGCCTCGAGTGAAGTCGCCGCCTTGAATCACTGTGGCACTTCGGTCTCAAAGATAGTTCAACTGGACTGGAAGAGACTCCAACCCACTGAAGCGCTTGATGACTCTGTGATGCAAGAGCAATGAGATTAGCTCGAATTGGAGCTAGCAGGAGATCTTTCCTCACCTATGAAGAGGCGAGCCTTTGTACGAGAGCGGCTTGCCATCCGGCGTGGTGCCGTCTCCTTCTTTCCATGTGCAAAGCTTTCGAAAGTTCTCTGCCGTCCTGTTAGAAGACCCAAAGTATGAGCTCTAGCGCCGGAAAGAGCAAAAGGCAAGGGGCACCAACTTGGGCGTGACATCGTTGAACAGCTCGAACACGACGCGGCCCGCGACTCGCCCGTCGATGCTGATATCGAACCAGACCCTAGGGCGAGGAGCAACAGCAGTTTCTGTCATTCTCAAAGGTCGTTGACAGCGGAAGAAACGAATTCTCGAAGTTTCTTTGAGCGCCGAAGGTGGCGACCTGTGGCATTCGTTCAAGACTCAAGACGGCCAGCATGAGATGCTCTGCAACCAAGGCAATAACAAGAAAGCAAGACAATGGCTTTCCACTGGCGAATGCTGGACTTCTATACATTTGTGTGAACTGGACCTCCGGCCTCAAGCTCTGACCATCCTCCTATGCAACCCATCATTTCGAAACATTCTCAAAGTAGGGTGAAGGCAGCGTCCGTCTTGAGTGAGTGAGAAGCCAGCGCTTGAGGAGGGCCAGAAAGGAGGTCGTCCCGCCCAAACCCCATCCATTCCCTCCAATCCTCCTGCGTCAAGCCCTAGCGAGACTTGAAGGAAGATCATAACCGCACTGCTCCAGGCTGATTGCGCGCCCGTCTTGTTGAAGCGCCGAGCTGTTCGCATCGGCAACCTCTCAGATCAAAGATCTTGATGGACGAGGCAAGCGACGAACCTGGCAGCCGCAGAAGACGATGAAGCCGAGATAGACCAAGCATGCGACGTATAGTGTCTGTGCCAATTTTGTCATCAAAGCTCAACGAGCTAAGGAGGGAACCAAGACGCACCTGCGCTACCGCCTTGCCATCCTTCGGGTCGCTGCAATGGCCAATGAGCCCCTTGGTCTTCTCAACCAGCCCCACCAAGATTAGAACGTACCCATAATGCCCCATCAACACCTCTGCGTTCTTGTCGAATGCCAGGCCCAGCAATCTATCCAAGCCAACCCAACATCAGCGCTCAATCAGCAAGCTGCGAAGGCGCCGGGGCTCACCCCAGGATGAGCACGCCAAAGACTGAGACCACCGTGCAACAGCCAGCGAGCCCAGGGCCCACAATCGGCCGCGTCAGGAAGTCCATCGCTCGTTGTCTGGGTTCAGGGGGCTCTTCGACCTGCTCGACCGTCGCCCTCGCTCGGCGCGCACATTTGGTTCCGCTTGCATGCCCTGAGATTGCTGCTTTGTGACTATTCGGATGGCACCCTGCCCTGCTTGGCTTTGATGCGGCGACTTGGGCTGGATGAATCGCTCATGCTCTAACTGGCTGTCTGGATGTGGCCTGCTTTTCCTGCCGTCGACTTGCCATTTGGTTTCTGGATGACACAAACACTGCACTAAGTGGTTGTTGCTCTCATAAGTCCAAATCTCAGGTCAAAGACTTTCAAGCTCTCAACTCGACCTCATCGCCGGTGTTCGTCCGAACGTTTGGTTGCTGTGGCTCTGTTTGCGCGTTCCAAGATTGCAACGTGGCCAAGACGGACCTTTTAGCATGTACTCATGGCGATGGCCTGGTTGCAACTCATAAATCTCGCGAACAGAGCGCGAACAGACGACCGCCGCTCGAGTGGCCTTGTCGCCCCCTATTTTGCCACCTCGATGCCTGACAAACAACCTGCATCTCCACATAGCATCTATTTCAAGAGCCGAAGCGCTTCCAAGGATAGCGTGTAGTCAGACTTTTTGTGGTCCCTCGGTGTCGTCGGTGTTTGGTGTCGGTTCTCGTGCTGTATCTTACCAATATGCCTTGCACTATCTTCGGACTTCATGCATGCAAACCACGCTAATGGCTCGGTCTCGGACATCGACCGTTGATTTTGTGCACATAAAAATTGTCGGCCCTCCGCTCAGTCATCCAGCACCCTTGTCGGCGACGTCGACCCCCACTCTGCCCGGGAGTTGAAAACTCGGTTAAGCCCAAATTTAAACTCCCAGGCCTTTTGCCTTCGGCCGATGTCCCACTTCGCCGATCCTTCGCGTTGCCCCAATTCACACTTGCCGAGTTGACTTCATCGCTCTCCATCTTGCTCCACACCCAGCTCGGCTTCTGTCCGTTTGGTTCTTCAAGGCGCTCTGGTGGATCTCACGGTGGATTCGAGCGCGCTGCGTTCTTAATTTAGGGCCAATCGTTCTGCCGAAGCGTGAGCGCCCCTTCTTGCCGGCCGCAAAGGACCCGTTTTTCGATAATGCTCCTTTACTAATAGGTCCCCTCCTATTGATCGAGCTGGCCTCTTCCTTAAACCACCATCCACATCCCAAAAGGCGCCAACAATGGCCCAAAACATGCGCAGGGGCTCGTCCCACTCGTCCAGCACGGCCGTGGGCACGTCGGAACTGGCCGAAAACAAGACTGAAAAGGTGGCGCCTTCGCAACCGGCCGCCGCATCTCCAGAAGCTGGGCCTTCCTTGATTCGAAGGGCCACCACCGTGCTTTCGAGGCGGATCTCGCATTTGGAGCCGGATGAAATCACGCCTAAATGGAAGCCTTGGCGGACTCGCATAGAGCCCTTTCCAGTTCTCCTCAACTACAAGTGGCAAGGCAAGGGCACTGTGGGTCATCTTCATGTAAAGTTCGCGTCGCTGCTGAGCGAAGCGAGCGCGATTTCACAGCTTGAGTCGCCGTATGTTGTTGGGTGGATGGAGCCAAGGGACGAAGAGAACCCGTTGACGCTGAGCACGTTTGGGCGGTGGTTCGTGTTGGCCATCGTCGCCCTCAACACGTTTGCGGTCGCGTTGGGGTCCTCGATTTACAGCGGTGCCGCGGAAAGTATCATCTCCCACTTTCGCTGCTCGACCGAGATCTACATCTTGGGCCTCTCCCTCTTCGTGCTGGGCTTTGCCATTGGGCCATTGTTCTGGGGCCCAGCTTCCGAAGTGTTCGGGCGGAGAAACGTTGGTTGTTTCCTTCACCACCAGCGCTCGTTTACACAATCGCTGAAGACTTTGGCGATAACGAACAGATCATGATCTTTTCCTACGCCTTTTACACGCTATGGAACGGCGTGGCCGCCGCGTCGCCCAACATTGAATCGCTCCTTGTCTTCCGCTTCCTATCTGGCGCCTTTGGCTCTTCGCCATTGGCCAACGCTGGCGGCTCGATCGCCGACTGTTTTCCCGCTAGCACTCGAGCTGTGGCTTTATCCATCTTTGCGGCTGCGCCGTTTATGGGCCCAAGTGAGTTTGCCATTCTCCCTTGCGCCAAGAATAGCGCTCAACCTTTTGCTCAGGTTTGGGACCATGTGAGTTGTGTACTCTTCTTGCACGTCTCAAAACAGTGAAACTGAACTGTGTCGCGCTCATCAAGTGATCGGAGGCTTCCTGGGCCAAGTCAAGAACGGCTGGATTTGGGTCCAAGTCCTGAGTGGGCGGTTTTCCCCTTCCCTTTCCCCTGGCCCTCAAACTCACTTTTGAACGTCTTCACAAACACAGTGTGCGCCTTCACCGCCGTGCTCACCTTGATCAGCTTCGTCTTCCTACCGGAGACCTACGCCTCCCGGCTCCTTCGAGAGCGCGCCACCTTGTTGTCCCGGTACACCGGCAAAGTCTACCGGGCTCCGATGGACGTCAAGAAAGAGCTGGACATCAAGGAGCTCATGAAGGTCTCCCTCACCCGACCTTGGTTGCTGTTGTTCACCGAGCCCATCGTGTTCTTGCTCTCGCTGTACACCGCTTGCGTCTATGGGACTCTCTACATGTGCGATCTCGCCTTCCTTACTATCCATGACTTCGCTAAGATGAGCTGTGGATAGGTTCTTCTCTGCCTATCCAGGTGCGCAAATTCCCTACCTTTAGAGGTCTCTACACGGAACTCTTACGAGGCAATTTTTCTGCGCACAGTCGTGTTCCAGCAAGAACGAGGCTGGAGCCCGGGCGTCGGCGGCCTGCCTTTCCTAGCGATCATGATCGGCATGCTGCTCGGCGTGGCGTACGTGATCAAGGTCGAGAACCCGCGGTTCATCAAAGCGTCCGCCAAGCTCGGGGGGCAAGCTCCGCCCGAGGCCCGGCTGCAAGGGTCGCTCGTCGGCGGCGTCGCGCTGGTCGTTGGCTTGGCGCTGTTCGCTGCGACCGACTCGCCGAGCGTGCATTGGATCGCACCTACCATCGCTGGCGCCTTCTTCGGCTTGGGGATGATTCTGATCTTCGTTTCGTATGCCCTTCCACTTCCTCTCTTACTCTCAACACCGAACTGACTATATTCGGTGGGGGAAACAGATTGACCAACTACTTGTGCGTGGCCCGGACTTTTACCGTAGCAAGAAGAAACCCGCTCTTGCTCATGCAGGCCAGGTCGATCGCACAGGGTCGACTCTTACTTGATCTTCGCCGCTTCAGTCTTAGCAGCCAACAGCGTGCTCCGCAGCTTGTTCGGCGCTGCTTTTCCCTTGTTCACCGTTCGTCCCCCCTCTCTCCCTTTGCCTTCTCTGTGCAAGATGCTCAAGTGGAAAGGGCGAACAGGATCAAATGTACAAGAACCTAGGCATTCACTGGGCGTGAGTTTCCTCCTCCCTTTTGCCTTTGACGGCGGTGGTGGCAAAAAGTTGACCCTAATGCGTGTTGAACAGAGCTGCCGTGCCTGGGTTCATCGCTTTATTACTATTGCCCGCTCCCCTCTTGTTCCTCAAATACGGTGCGTGGAGGGGATTACTTCATTGCGCTTCGAACAAAGCTCAATGTTCCATCTGCACTCCAACGCACAGGCAAAGCTATCCGGTTCGTCTTTCTTTTCCTTTGGCCTGAACGTTCCAGGAGCTCATTTGGTTGTGTTGGTAAATAGGCAAAAGTGCAAGTACAGCAAGCAAGCGGCCGAGTTGTACGAGGTGATGATGCGCCGGCGCAAGACGGAGAACGAGCCAGAACCTGCCGCGTCGACTCCAAGGGAGAAGGTGGCGACTCAAGATGTCTGACTTTAACCATTATTTGCATTCCCAATCTCACATTTAACGAAACTACAAAATTTTTATGGGAGAAAGGCAGGAGAGGAGAAGAAATGTTTCGTCCATGGTCACTCCTCGCCCGCCATCGTCCTGAGCGACTCGGCAAAGGGGTAAGGTGTAAGGAATATGGATTCGGCCCGCGGTCGCACAACCTAGCCGCACCGGTTTAAAATGCCTAGGGCCTGCTACTGGCGTTCTAAGCCTTTGATCTGGGGTTGCGCCAAGTGTCGACTGGGTCCCGCTGCGTGTATGTGTGTAGCAGAACCGACTAGTGAGTCGAGAACGAGCAATGCCACGAGGGACAAGGCTCCACTCCCCATGAGCAGAAAGGAGCAACAAAATTTTCGGCGTCGCGAGAATCCGAGCTTGGACTTGATCCATCCAACTTGTGGCGCTCACTTTTAACAAGATGAGACCGTGCGTTGTGCCTGTCTACACTATGCAATCGTGCATAGCTTGACAACAAAAGCCGCGCGCAGGATCATGCTCAGTGGCCACGAGCGGTCGCTCACCCAGTTCGTCTTTTGTCCTTCCAACTCTAGCCCTGTCCCCATAGGCTGACTGTGGATGCTTGGCGAACAGGGTCAAATACAACGCTGTAAGCTACTACTGACGCCCGCCCATGCACCCAAGGAACTAAACAGGCGACAAAGCCGGACGGGGACCTCATCTTTTCCTGCTCCAAAGACCACATCATCAACTGCGTTCGTCCTCCTTCCTCCCTCTAGCCCATTATGCAGTGGCTTATATGATGAAGGTCAACAGTGGTACTCGCACAACGGGGAGAGGCTGGGCACTTATTCAGGCCACAATGGCACCGTCTGGACCACCGACTCCAACTCGACCTCGACCTTGCTCGTTTCAGGCTCGGCGGACAACTCGATGAAGCTGTGGGATCTACGGACTGGCGCGTGTCTCGTTCGTTCTTCCTCCCTTCAAGTCAACTCCGTCTGGGGACTGAAGGGAGTGTGTTCGAGCAGTACACTTGGGAATTCCCAACGGCGGTGAAGCGCGTGGCTTTCTCCTCTGACGACTCGCGCCTGCTGTGCGTGACGGAGAAGCGGATGGGTTTCGAAGGCACGATCCAGATCTTCCGCATCACCGAGGGCTCCTCCTCGCAAACCAAGGCGCCCGAAAAAGTGCTCACCCCAACCGGATCAAAGGCGACGGTGGCGGGTTGGAGTTATCTGGACAAATATATCGTCACGGGCCACGAGGACGGTAAGGTCGCCTTGTTCGACCCCAAGAGCGGGGAGGAGGTGCTCAGCAAGCCTGGCCCAACCCCCGAACCGAACGTCAACCCGACCATCACCGACTTGCAGATCGCGCCGGACGGCACTTGGTTCATCACTTCTTCCAAGGACAAAGCTGCTCGGGTCCGCTCACTCCCTCCCTTAATCATCCCTTGCGAAAAAAGCTGATTCTCGAGTGGTGTTCATGGACAGCTATACGACACGGAAACGCTGGCGCTGATCAAGTCGTACTACTCGGACGCGCCTTTGAACTCGGCAGCGGTCATCCCGGGTAGGCCTTACATCCTCATGGGCGGCGGGCAAGAGGCCATGTCGGTCACCACCACCTCTGCCCGCCAAGGCCACTTTGAGGTGCGCATGTGCCACAAGATCTTTGAGGAGGAGGTGTCCAGGATCAAAGGTGGCTTTGGGCCTTGCAATACGTTGCGTTCCTTCCTCTTTCAGCGCGGATCAAGGCTGAAATGGGTGGACAGGATCGCGGTTCATCCGAAAGGAACTGGGTATGCTATTGGAGGTGAAGATGGGTGGGTCTTGCTCCTTTTACTCCAGCTCTTTAGTGTGCTCAGAGATGCGAGACTTGCAGATACGTGAGAGTGCACCAGTCAGTGTCGCCTCTCCCTTCCCTATGACCCTTTTTCGGCTCATCGATTTTGGCCCCTTGACAGCTTCGACCCGGAGTGGTTCAACGCCAAACCATTCGGCACCGTAGGGTTCGAGGACGTGGAGGAGTAGTTCATTGCAATTTTTCGATACCATATACACCGAGCAACCGAAGAGTGTCCCCTCCATTGGCCCAGGCAGCGCTTTTTCCCGGGGCGTCCACCTCTCGAGTTGTTGAATGCGGATAGCAAGAGCTTAGAAAGAGGTGTTCGCGCTGCATGTCGAGCGAGCACTGGCCACTATTCGATGCATGAGGTCGTTCGTCCCCCTTCCCACTTTTAAGCCCTCGCCTACACTTTGGGCTCACAGTCGTGGAGCGATGAACAGACCCACCAGCCAGCGCCTTGGCATGCACTCAAAGGTAACTTCCCGTTCAGCAGCCTGAGGAGAGCGCAGGGGCTGACAAGGGAGGAACAGGCAGCGAGAGCGCCGTGGCGGGAGCTGGGGCCGGCATCATCTCCGCCGTGGTCACCTGCCCCTTGGACCTCGTCAAGACCAAGCTGCAAGCCGAGGGCGCCCTGTACGGCACCAAGAACCCGCGCTACCGTGGTCTATTCGGTTCGTTTTGCCACCCCTCTCATCGCTGCAAATTTCCTGTGTTAACCAGGAGGGTGTTCGAACAGGCACACTGGCTCGGATTTGGAGGGACGACGGCTTCAGAGGCTTGTACAGAGGCCTAGGGCCCACCTTGTTTGGCTACGCGCCGACGTGGTGCATCTACTTTTGGTCCTACGACCACATCAAGGCTTGGATGTCCGCCAAACGACAAGGTTAGTCTCTCCTTCCTTTGAGTTCGGTGTTTGGTTGGCGATACGATGAAAAACTTTAAAACTCTGCTGTTTGCATCCGAGTACCTATTGGACATGAGCTTTTGAAACCGCTCGTCTTATAATGGCGATGTCTGATCTCCCTTTTTCTCTCTCTTTACTTTCTTTTCCAGAGAATAAAATGCTGATTTTCATACGCGAGTGCTGTGTGTAGTCCAGGGAGAAGACTTGATAGCCAACATCGTGGCCGCCATGACCGCCGGCGCCACCGGCACGATCGCCACCAACCCGCTTTGGGTGATCAAGACCCGCTTCATGGTTCGTCGTCTCTCTCCTACATTCCAAAATGAATGCCGATGTGGGGCGTTTCGAACAGACACAAAGTAAAGGCGACGGCTCGGGCGAGCGCTACCGCCACACGGGCGACGCCATCATGCGCATCTACCGCCACGAGGGCCTCTACGGCTTCTACCGCGGTTTGCTTCCCAGCTTGTTCGGCGTCACCCACGTCGCTGTCCAGTTCCCCTTGTACGAGCACTTCAAGACCATTAATCGTGCGGTTCCCCTCCTCCCCCTTCCTTGCCGTTCCAATTTGGGCTGATGAAAAGGCGGATTGGCGAACCCACACAGGACCGAAAGACGGGTCGGACATCTCCCCCAAAGTCATCCTCGCCTGCTCCTCCTCGTCCAAAATGATCGCCTCCATCTGCACCTACCCCCACGAGGTCCTCCGCACCAGGCTCCAAATCCAAAACACCGCCCGCACCCCTTTGACGCTCTCGGCACCGGTGGCGTCCACGACGAAGAGCGTGTCCAAGATCAGGGACATTTGCAGCTCCATCTACGCCGAAGAGGGCCTCCGAGGGTTCTACAATGGCCTGGGCGTCAACCTCATCCGAACGGTCCCTTCGTCCGCGCTCACCATCCTCACTTATGAAGTCCTCATGCGCAAACTCCTCCCCCTAACAGGGTCCAAACCACCAACGCCACCAGCCTAGATCCCCCTTCGCTTGTTCACATCACAAATTGTATTTTTCGGGAAACGCAAAACTTCTTCTGCTTCTTTTAGATTTCCTGGGACTTTATATACAAGTCCCTTTTCTTTTGCAAAGTCAAAACGAAACACTTGTATTTGCACGCTCGACTCGCTTAAATCTCTACATGGGGCGCGGCTATTCGCGCTCACCAGCAGCCGCGCCGTGAACTCTCGCTGCTTCTTCGTTGCAATTTGTTTCTTCCTGCTCCCACCACAAACACCCTAATCAAATACAATGGCCGCCCCAGTCGAGAGAGTCTCCACGCCCGACGTCGCCGCCCTGGTCGAGGCGCGCTCGGATCCCAATCTCTCCGAACGCGAGAAGATGCTCAAAGGTAAAGCCCTCTCCCTCCTACCCTTAGCTCACAAATTAACTGATTTGGTACGATTGGTAAAGGAATGGCCTACCTCGTCAGTCCCTCTTGCGAATTTCCTTATCTTTGGAGAGTCAACGAATTCTTAAAATCGATGGCACAGGCCATGGTCGATCCTACCTTGCTGAAAGAGCGCTTGGCCGTTCGACCTCTTTTGCTGGTGAGCTCTTCTCTTAGAGTGAAGCCAAGGAAAGGGCTGAAAAGCGCGGTTTCTTTTAGAAATACAACACCTACCCTTGGCCCGACGCAGAGAAGACTGACGACTACTTTGGTCCTGGTAAGTGCTCCATGCTTCACAAATGAAGGATGCTCATGATTGAGCTGTGACATAGACGACCGCCGAGACGTGCTGGCCAAGATCTTCCAGATCCCGTTGGAGAAAGTCAAGAGCTTGCCGCTCGAGATCGAGCCGCCGTTCTACTGCGACTACGTGAGTCCTCCCCACACACACACTTCCTTCAATGTATCATTGAAGTGATTGGGTATTGCGCAAAAAAAGGGCAACAACATCGAGTTCAAAGGACCTTTCTACTCCAACTTCAACTTGACCATCCTTGACGCTGCCAAAGTCACCATTGGCGCCCGCGTGCTCTGCGCCCCCAACGTGCAGCTGTACGCGGCCACACACTCCACCGATATCGACGAGCGACAGGGTGGCTACGAGCGCGCTTACCCCATTGAGATTGGCGATGACTGCTGGGTGAGTGGCGATCATGCTCTGCCAATTGCCAAATGGTGCTTATTAGTTCTCCTTTCGTCCTAATTGATCGGCGGAAACGTGGTGATCCTTGGGCCGTCTAAGCTGGGAAAGGGCGTCACTGTTGCGGCGGGCGCCGTGGTCCGGGGCAACTTCCCCGACTACACTGTCATCGGCGGCGTCCCCGCCCGCATCCTCAAGCAACTCCCCGCCCCCAAGGGCACCGTGGACTTGTCCGCTTACAGATAAATCAACACCATGGACTTATATAGATTCCAGCATCCATTTTTTTGTATGTTGACGATAGCATTTGCATTTTCAGTAACAGCGAATATCCCCATCTTAGAATAAATAGTCCAATTGATCACAACATGCTTCTTCAAGTAGACCAGGCTGAGGAGCCACCGTTATTGCGCTTGAACATAGGAAGCAGGGAAGATGCCCTCCCGACCGCCAATAGCGCCCCGCCACCAGTCGTCAGACTGTCTCCGGACATCAGCGACGCTCGACGAGGAGAGCACAGTTCTCACAATCTTCTCCTTGACCACGACGGCTTGGCCTTGGGCAAAGTTGAGATCGCCAGGGTCCTGCGCCCTTCATCAGGCTTGTAAGAGCGATGGCAGGAACGACACCCACGTCGGATTCAAAGTCATAGAGCGCAATCACTGTTGCTTCTGGCCTAGAACTAACAGGTGGTGGCGGCGGCGGCGGCGGAGGAGGAGGAGCGGGTGCAGCTGCTTCGGCCGTTCTTGAGGGCGGCGGCGAGAGCGCAGAGTTGACGGCATAGGAAGCCAAGCCTTTCATTGGCTCCCTCATTGCCAGCTTCTCCTTCTCCGAGACGAAGACCTTGTTGCTGACGAGCGAGGAGAAGGCGGCGCCCTTGCTGCTCGTGTTCAAGTTGCCGATGCCTGCGATTCCCGTATCATGCTTCTGGTCTTCGGTGTGCGCTTGGACCTGCTCACCTCTAGAGGAGGATAGTCCCGATGGTGGTGAAAGCCTGCTGGCCCGCGTTGGTTTAGGCGAAGCGGGTGCGGGAGGTGTCCTCGGAGCTGGTGCTGGCGGCGGCACGGAGGCCTGAATTGGCGGCGGCGGTGGAATCGTCCTTGCATTAGGAGCAGGCGGAATGGTTCTGGCCGCCGGGGCCGGTGCTGGCGGAGGAGCAGCAGACCCACTTCCTCCTCGCTGGGCAAAGTACTCGTCCAGCAGTCCGAAGAACGACTCCTTCTCTTGATCGCTGTCTCTCTATCTCAGCGGATGGCGCTTTGAGTTCAGAGAGAGGAGGCACACGTCAAATTAGTGAACACCATTGCGCAGATGTCGGCGGAGCGCTTTCAAGAGTGACACTCGCAGTGGCGAAGTCAAAATCGCCAACGGGTCAATCGAAGGCGATTATAACTTTCAGAAGACTAGAATGTGTCCTCTTTAACAAACGGAACCAGCAAAACAGAGGCAAAGCAAGGAAAGGCAAAAGACAGGTCTGCCGCAGACGACGATCTCGGCGCTGCTGGTTCGTGAAAGCCTTTTCTGCCTTTGTGCTAGTCAGCAGTGCCAGTTACATGAATGAGCGCCGAATCGTCCTTGGACATCCGCCGCTGCCTGGCACAACCCTTTGGGTTTTTGCAACCGGACCAGCTCCAGCCGCCCGGTGTCTCCATCCCCAGCTGGCAGGCTGTTTGTCAAGCTCAAGGCGATTCTCATCTCCAATCTCAAGTCGAAAACATTGCAAGTCATTCAGAAAGTTCATGGATGGTTCCGTCATCGGAGGTGGCGACTTGACTTTGGAAGGTTCAAGATTTGCTCTCGCAACCTGAGTCAAAGATAGAAGCCACTCTGGTTGGTTTAATAGATCTGATGGCCGCTCTGAAGTTCTGAGCCGGATATGAGCTACCAGGCTCATTTTGCTGCTCATCATCTTCCCGATCTTGTGGCGGCTTGTCGCGCTTGGCCGGATTCCCGATCTCCGTACTTTGTGCTGCTCCACTGCTTCATCGACAGACCAGTGAGCCCCATCTCTCACTCGTTTCACCCCGGCCAAATCGAATGAACTGTCGGGCAGCATCTGTCGCTATATGTTCGAACCCATCCAGCCGCAGGCGACATGGCCGCTTTCATGGTGGAAACGATTTCTTCTACACCACTTGAACGCTATAGGGTGAACCATTGGCGCTTTGTTTTGGGAACGAGGTGGCTTTCATCGCTTAATTTCCGACACAGGAGCAACCCGACGACATCTTGACACTCTTCACCTTATTGAGCTTCTTCATTGTTGTGGCGAACCAGTGCTTGGATGAAGGCATTTCTCACCCGAATTCAGCCCTCTTTTCGAGGAAGCTCGCTCCCGAGGCGCAAAAGGATATGTTTGATCGACTAGAAGCTTTTGGCCACCTCCTTTACGACAAGGTCAACGCCGCTGGATCAGCTGGGCACAACAATTTAGAGCAAAGGAGATGGCTCGCCACTTTCAATGCGATGTTCGCCATCCTCAGCTGGTACCGGGACACTGATGGTGTTGCGCCTAACAGCATGCTTGGCGGTACGATTTGTGCTTCCCGTCTGATCAAGGGAAGATCCACTCAATCTGAATTGCGCAGCTATGGGTCAAATGATGCCGTGGAGTGTGTGCAACGCTATCGGCACAGGCTGCTGGCGCAAAGGCACTCAGCCCAACATGCCTCAATGCGCGTGGGTCAAGCTCTTGCTGTCCTTGTTGTCTCTATTTGGCCTCATGAGTTGCTTTCAGCCGATGCAAGGCTGTTCGCTATTGCGGGCCTGAGCATCAAAAGTCAGACTGGAAGGTCCACAAGCATGGTTGCGTAGCGATGGCTTGGGAGTAGGCGAACTAGAATGAAACTAGAACAGGCCAACAAACTACCCAAGTAGAGTGCAAAAAGACTCGCGCGGGCGCTTGACCACCATCACGGACCCTCTGCCACCACTGCCTGTGAAAGGTCTCGCGAGTTTAACTATGAACGATCAAATCTCAGAGCGACAGCGGACGTCTTTTGCTGGATCGAGAAGCGCCACCACCATTGACAGCGCTGGCGAGCATAGCGCATTTGCTGATCAGCTCTTGCTAGTCAACCGACGCCGAGTCCCTGAAGCGCCGCGTTTGGTCGTCGTCGTCCCAGGTGGTTTAAAGCCCGTTCGACACGCCCTAGATCCCACCTTCGTCCCAAACGGGACGCCTGACGAAGTCTGGTTGGCAAGGGCGCCCAACGCCATGCCGACAGCCGCCACGGGGGCAAGGCCCACATTCTCCAGGTCTTGGTGTAGGACGGCGGCGCTGTCCAAGATGGTAGATAGTCTCTGCTCCGCTTTCGTTTAAAGGTGTCGGAGCTGAGCACCAGTGGTTCTTGAACTCATGGCGCGTCGGCAGCCCGAGGGCCGAACGCCGGCAGATTGGCTCTTGTCAAGCCGCCTTGGGGCGAACCAAGCTGCGAGCATGTGTAAACCACGCCCTCTCAGTGTATACCCTGGAGGGATTGGCCGATTCAGTACAATTTAGCCAACCCGTTCCCAAAATTTACTCACGCCACGGAAAGACATAAGAGGCCAACGACAGCGCCGCAGCCAAAGTGCTTGGCGAGGCCGTTCCAAGTGCCGTCGTCGAAGCTCTGACCCGAAGTAGTGACCACAAAGGCTGAGAAGCAGGCGGTGACCACGAGAACCAGCGATGGCCAGGCAGCCTTGCCAAAGGGCGAACCCATTTCTCTTGCAGCAAACCACTTGGCGATGTAATGGCTGCTCCAGCCGATGCGACAAGCCATATTGACGATGTTGGCGAAGATGAGCCCCCTTGAGTGAAAGCCCAACGTGCGAGCGAAAACGTAGCAAGCGGCGACGTAGATCACACTCCATAGTCCCATCCATCTGTTCATGCCTCCGATCTCCTCTTGAGGTATTGTGGCTTGCACAAATGCTTCCAGCACGCCGTTGATCCCAAGGAACGGCAGGAGATAGCAGTAGGTCTGGAGGATGGTGGGAGCCGACGACGCTGCCCATCTAGAGCCAAGAAGTATCTTGATGATGGCTGGAACATATGGCGGACAAAGACAGACCAACACGAGACCCAGCAAGAGGTGAGCATGAACAAGCGCCGCCAGAGCAGACCGAGCGTTGTCCACCGCAAACTTGTCTCCGCTGCTAGGCAATCGAGAAAACTGAATACGAGACGCTTCTTCCACCGGCTGAAAGACGATCCTTGCAATCAACGACCCTAGAATTTCTTCAGTGATGCGGACTTAAACGGCCGACGGCACAGAGTCTTACCATAGTTGAGAGCCACAGCGTATCCTCCTTGATCGTCAATAGCGGCGAGACGGCTGACTGCCAGTTTGTCGCCTTCGGTGAGAAGCTGCTTGACAAGAGCTTGGCCCGACAAAGCCATCGCCAAGCTGAGCACAGGCTTGCTGTACGCTTGCAACGGCTGCATGAGGGGCCTGAGCAATTTCCACCGAGACATGAAGATTTGCATACTGATTGGATGGCCAATTCCAAAGAGCGCGACCGATGAAAGCGAACGGCCATTGTTACTGCATATGCAAGCTGGCCCACAGCGAACGCCAGCAGACCCGCACCGGGCAGAAGAAGCATCGAAGATAGCGTGATAGCTGATCTAAGGACGACGGCGCTGCCTTCGATGGCGACGCGCTGGCGAAAGTTCATGCGCAGCTGGCCGTCCAGGAAGTACGGCTCCGAAACCAGCTCTGTGATGGCCGCCAGCCCATACAAGCCCAGTGAAAGACCAAAGTGGGATTGATCTACCACGTCGACGTCTGCGCTGAAGGCATAGGCCGCTACCAAGGCGAACGTGATGGGCAGACCGGCGAAGAGAGGCAGCCAGCCGCTGTTGAAAAGGGCCTGCCTCAGATTCCGATCTTGCGGCACTTCCTGCCTTTGCATTGCTCCTCTCATCCCTTCGCGAGAGAAGAAGAGGATGGTGTTCAGCAGAAAGTCGAATTGGATCGACGCTGTTCCGAAAGCCTTTGGCGTCGTCAAGCGCATGAGGACCTGGTTCATGCCGAAGGTGACCAGCCTGGATCCGAGCTGCAGCATCATGAGGTAAAGAGCGCCCGCTGCAGCCGACGGAGGCGCCATTCTCGGCGCAGTGCGAGAGCTCAAGGCCGCTCGAGGGCAACAAGTTGGCTGCGGCTCTCCCAAGAGCGAACGGGGATTCAAATGAGAAGACCTGGGATCTTGGGATCCTGATGCAAGAGTATAGTACAAACAAGATAACATGAAGGAATAACGCGACCAAAAACAAAACGACGACACTCCGAGCACCCACGTCAAAAGTCGTTTGCCACCCGAGCTGCTTCTCCCCTGCCCGAGGACCTTGACTTCAAAGTCCTAGCACGCTGGAGAGTATCTTCAACCGAGGCCTTTACTCCTTCTGCTCAATACAGTTGCTTTGCTGAGGTGAACAGCTTCCTGGCGTTCTTGTTCGAAGTGCCAACGCGAACCGAGCCTCCGCTGACTGTCCCAGAATGTCAAACCTCAATCGAACTGTTGTTGATGACGGTGTAACTGGTTTAATCTGGCAAAGTGCGCCCAGCTCGCTGGATTGCCGCCTTGACCTTTCCCGAAATCCATTTGTCCTTCTGTGAAAATGCAAACCAAGTGTCAGTACTCTGGCACATGGCAGTGAGGCTGTGTCCCGAGTATACTGGGCAACTCTGACGCCGACGAAGATCTCCCGCCCCTCACCAAGACTCGGGGGCACGCGCTGCTTCTGGCTAGAGTATCACCTCCTACCGGAAGAGCGATGCCGCCTCCTCCTGATGAGAAGCGAAAGACCTTCGCGGTTCAGTGCCCCGGTGCTCGACTTTCGCCGAGCAGCAGAACTCGAAGGTGACGTGCAGCTCAACCTCTATCTCGGCGGACCAAGGTAAAAGGGGGGACAAGCCCACTCGCTGGCCCCAGCGACGGATCGGCCAGTATACCCGGGACACGGACACTCACCTGCTGAGAACAGCGCGGGCCGTCGATGTCAGCCCCGAGCAGCTTATCGAGGGTCGAAAGGTGCTGGTCGTAGGCCGACCATGCGCTTTCGAAGTCAACGTTGGGATCTTGGTCGAGAACATAACGAGTGAAAGCGGCTGCCAGATTGCTGTACTTCGTTTTGTCTTGCCGAGCGAAGAAGTCCTTGACAAGTTGGTCCAAAGCTGAAGCCACGGGCGGTGAGGTCGGCGGCGCACTCGGGGCAGGAGGTTGAGACGACGAAGACATCTCAGAAGCCAAGATCAGGAGAAGATGGATGTGACGGAGCAAGACAGAATGGGCGGTTAAAAGAGAGCGATTTCACAAGCCTCCAACGGCCCAGGCACCTGAAGTTTCTTTTTCGCGGGGCTCTGACTACGCATAGCGTGGAAATCCACGTGGAGAACAATAGTGCCAACGTCGACTCCTGGCCAACGGTGCCCAGCGCCCGGCGTTTGCACAAAGGGAAGCCTGATTGAATTTACCCGGCTGGACGAATCGGCAGCCCACAGAGACAATAAGATGTAAGCTTCAAAGTCGTGATACGTCAAAACAAAAGACGAGGGAGGGATAGGGTCAAAAGCAGCCAGCACGCCCAAGTGGCAAAGGCGATAGCCGCGGGCGGACCACCTTGGGAAGAAACGCTCTGGCTGCCCTCTTCAGACCAAACGGCGCACCTCCAGGACAAATCACGCATGTCGCAAAGCAGCAACGAAGAAGAGACAAAGGGTCAAAGCCTTCAAACAAGCCCAATTGAAAAGCAGGAGCCCTGCATGAGCGGCCCAAGCAAGGAGGACCGGGACCGTTCGCAACCGCTTGCTTGCCGATTCTCCACCGCAGCCCATGTACAGAAGCGCAACGGACCCGGCAAGACAGAGGCAAGGCAAGGCGAATTTTGGGCACGCTGCTGCGGCTGCATGCGGGCAAGAAATTGAGTGCGCGTCACAGCGGAATGTTGTCGGAAGGGGACCGCATATTCCAAAAGCTGCTGAAGGTATAGAATGCAAGTGGTACAGGATGGCTGCGATCTATCAACACAAAAGCAATGGCAAGTGGTCATGCCGCTGCACTTGCTGCCGCTGCTGCTGTTCCAAACGTCCGCCTGACCGCCGAAAGCGCGAACATGAGCACGTTGGTGAATTCATGGAGTTAGGACCAGATGCTCACCGATTGAGCAGCAGACCTTTGAGCGCCCTGACTTCCGACTTGCATGAGCCGACCAGGTCGTGGACTGGGTTAATCACTTTGGGCTGGGCTGGGTCTTGGCGGGAGTCAAAGTTGGCGGAGTAGTGGGCGGACATGAAAGACGAGGAGCGGATGGACTGGGTGGAGACGTAACTGGAGAAGAGCTCCAGAGCTGTTTGACCCAACCATTTCAGTCCTGTTCGCAATCTGACTGGTGGGAGGGAGACAAACAAGATGCATAGTCAGTGACAAGAGGTGCGGGAGTGGACAGAGAGTCGAGCTCGGCCTTGATCTCTGAGAACTGGGAGGGGAGCTTGTGGATCGAAGGCCCTTCGTTCTCAGGCTCGGCCAGAGCCACTTTGTTCTCTTCCACCGCCGGTTTCGCCTCTATTAGCCGGTCCGTCAAGCGAGAGTACAGGGTCGAGTGCGACTGGGCCAAAAGCCCGAGGATGCGTTTTGACTGGAGAAGCCGGGGCAGGAACCAGCTCTGTGAAACCCGTCACTGCCAAGTCATCAGACCTTGCAGGGTAACAAGCACCCACCTGGTAGATGTAGTAGATCAAGGCAGAGACGGAGCCGCCGTAGACCAAGAGCCAGGCGAGCTTCCTGAGGAATAGCGGGACGACGGAGCGAGAAGCGGCGGCATAAGGGGCCAGCACGACCTGCGGATTGGGCTGGCTGGCGTCGTAGGTGCGCTCAGGCAGCTTGGGAGCATCTGCTGGCTGATCGGCCATGGTCACAAGTGGCAAAGCAGGCGGCCGTGCAAGAGCAAACAAAGGTCGAGCTGAACCAACGATGCGGCTATGAAGGATCCGGAGCAAGCCAAGGCGGAGAGGGCAGCGCAGAGGGCGGCCTTGAAGGCGGCCATGCTCGCTGGCAGGCAAAAGACGCAGAGCTCGCTGTCGGTGGCGACGACGTCGAGCACCGACAGCTCCTCGGTCTACTTGACGCCCGGCAACGCCAGCAGCTCGTCCGAGTCGCTCGACTTGGTCACTTGGGCGTCTGACCCGCTCAAGAGTCTCAAGGGCAAGCACCGACAGCGCCGGGACAGCAGCGGGAGCATCACCCTGCCCGATCTGGTCAAGCGCAACCAGGAGGACGTGGACGGCGCAGACTCGGATTTGGACTTGGACGAGAGCTTGGAGGAGGCCGCAGAGAGGTCTGGCGTCTTCACCGACAGCGACGTCGAGCTCAATGGCTCGCCCGGGCCCAAGAGCGTCAAGATGGACCGAGGCGCATCCTCGCTTTCGCTGCTGGCCTCGACCTCCCTGGCCGACAAGGTGAGCCGCCACCGACATCTCGAATTCTCAACGGGCTCTAAACTGACTCAATGATACAACGATAGCCGGTTTCTTATTCCACCAGCGACGAAGAGGATTTCGACCTCAGCTTGGACACCTCGCACGAGCCGTCCATCGCTTCCTCCTCCCGGCTCTCGCTGGCTTCCGCCACTTCTTCCCGCTCTTCTGTATTTTCAGCCTCAGCCACTCCCACCAAGCATCTTTCAAGGGACCGCTTCCCATCCCCTCGCCTTCGAGCCCCGTCCACTTTCCTGCAGACGCCACCGCCGGCCCCAGGCTCTTCGGAGCGTCGGTCCTGGGCGGGGAGAGACTCAAGTCCCACGATCACTTCCCCGACTGGCTGGCGCTTTTCCTCCTTGTCGGACCAGGGCCAGACAACCAATCCGGCCCAGGACCAAGGCTCCCCTTCGTCTTTGATGGCCACTCCAAGACGCTCGTCCCTGGCTCCCTCTTCCCCAACATCTAGACCCTCGCCTTCAAGGAATTCGGGCTCCAGGCTACCCTTGGCTGGCGGGCCGCCCAGGTCCGGTTTGCCCTCGCTCCCTTCAGCCAAATCCAGCAGCAGCGGCGCCAAGCGCCAATCCCGCGTATCCACCTCGTCCATCCCCTCCACCGCATTCAACAGACAACAGCATGCCAGGTCGCCCTCCAACGTCTCCGACGTGTCCTCCGTTTCGTTCGCCTCCTCCAACACCGACTCATCCGATCGGCCGCTTAGGCCGTCGTTACCAGCAGCTTCCTCACGCAAGAAGACTTCTCTGCCCGCACCGCTCTCTCACATCAAGGCCAAGGACTTCCCACAGCCGCCACCTCTCAAGTCGCCCTCTGCTCCGACGCCGCCGCCAAAGTCTAAGGTTGGGACGGCTAGCAGACCAAGCTTGAGCGGTCTGCCTTTGCCTCGAAGTTCAATGGGTGGATCAACAGCAAGCGGCCTGCCATTGTCCAGGAGTAAGATCAGCAGCGGGAGTGCGGGCACGTTCGGGTCAGCAGGCGGTGGGAATTGATTTTGTCGTTCTTTGTTGGCGTTCCTTTCGTCGCTACCGTCTACTAGACGTTTGGCTTCCGTATGTGTCGGCAGTGGGCTGTTTGTAGCTCATTTACTTTGTTGCTTATGGAGATGCCCTTAATCACCCAAGGTTGTAATACCGAACTGCATGCATAACCCTTTCTTGACTGCACTGGATTCTAGAGACTATATTAAACGTTTTAAGGCTGAGCTAGTTTTGAAATGGAGGGCGTCACGCCAGCATTCCCTTAAGCTTCTCTTCCACCAGAGCGTCTGCCTCCTGGGTGATCGGTAGCGGGAGGCCGGCTGGTGAATGAAGAACACTTGTCAGATTGATGGTCGCAATCAAGAGGAGACCAACTGACTGAAAGCGTGCGGGACGCCTCGCCACATCTTGATGTCGGTGGTAACCCTGGACCACGGCCTTCAAGATAACGGAATGGGAGATGGATGTGAACCAAGACTCACCCAGCTTTTGTCAGAAGGCTGAAGTAGGCGAGGCCTTCATCTCGGAGTGCTGGTGTCCTCCCATCGTCAGCGCAAAAGGACGGCGGCAAAAGTGGGGAGCTACGCACGATCTCTTCCCGCCAACTCGATGTAAGTCTTTGGAAGGCCCGCGGCGCTTCCAAGAAGCGGTGAAAGGATGGGCGACTTGGGGTCTGCTGCAGGCGCGTAGGTCGCATAGTATTGCTTGATGCCCTCGGCGCCGAGGATGTCGCCTTTAGCAAACTCGAGGATGCTGGAGTTGATGTAGGATTCCGGGAAGGCGTCAGGGTGGACAAGAGTAGGAATTCGGAGGACTTGTCCGAGCAACGGAATGCCAGCGTCTCGAGCTCTTTGGGCGGTGGCGGCTGCGATATTGGCCCCAGCGCTGACCCCAAGCAAGATGAGCTTGCTGGCGTCAATTCCCAGCGTGTCGGCATTGCTTCGTGCCTGCTTATATCAATCAGGTTCGAACACTCTGCGCA
The DNA here is from genome assembly GCA_001599975.1 of Cystobasidiopsis lactophilus. NCBI lineage: Eukaryota > Fungi > Basidiomycota > Agaricostilbomycetes > Agaricostilbales > Chionosphaeraceae > Cystobasidiopsis > Cystobasidiopsis lactophilus. Next base: position 3,736,557 of record BCIO01000002.1, read on the forward strand.
AAAGCAGTCGACCTGCGCAGACGACCTGCCCAATTCAGTGCCTCCCAGGCGTCGTCGTGCGCGGCCGGAAACGTGTGTTCAGGTGCCCTGCGATCCCTAATGTCAGCTTGCTTTCAAAGTAAACGTTCAACTGATGGACGAACAGCCTGTAGGACACACTCAAGCACACCACGCCAAGCCGGGTCGACCAGCCAACGCAGTCTTTATGAAGCGGAGGATCTCGGCTGACGCAAAACCCTCCACCGTGCAAAGCAATTATACAAGGCAGCGCTGCTTTTGTCATTGGGGTGTATGATTTGATCTGGAAGGAGCCGACGGCCCAGTCTTTAATTTGAAGCGAGGATGGGATAGCCACATCGGGACGCGGGAATTGAGCCAGTAGGGCTCGCTGTTCTGCGACGGTGCCATAACATAGCGTTCTGAGGACGGGTGGTGCTGTGGGCCAAAACTTCTTCAGGTCTAGCGCGCCCGTTTGTCAGACCAAACCGAAGTCGCGGCAAACAAGAAAGAGAGGGACCTTCAGCCTCCGTTTCCCACTCCTCGAGGAATCGTCGTTTGGTATCTTCAGCAGCCATTTTTCTGGTCGAACGAGAAGAAGAAGTCACAGCGCTAATCATCAAGGGCTTTTGAAACAACTCCGGCCGGGATTCAGCGCCATAGCACGCTCCTGCGCCCCCTGCACGCTTGGATGAGGACATGTGGCGAGTACGAAGCCTGAGACTTAAGGAGACAGCAAAACAAACAGGGGCGTGCTCTACTCGGCGAATCACTCTCGCCAAAGGCTCAAAGCCCCCCTGTTGATTATGAGGCCAGGAAGGGCATGCAGAGGAAGCCCTGAAACGAAGGGGGGCAGGCCCAACATTCAAGAACGCAAAATGCAATATGCAATCGACTGAGCCACCAGCAGGAATGCAAGGCACAGATTGGTTCCGGCAAGACTCGCAGGTCAAGATTGAAATCCGCGACGGTGGCGACATAGTCACAAGTGGCGGCAGCCACTTTGGCCTATAAATTCAGAGATTGCAAGCTTCTCACTATACAAAGCCCCGGCCCAGGAAAAGATATGGCGAAGCCCAAGAGAGACGGCAGCACTTCACTTTTGAAGCATGCCTTGGATCTGCTTCTCCACCTCTGCGAACGCTTCCTTCGCTCGCGTAAATGGCAAAGCCACTGGACTGTGGCATTAGCGTAACGCATCTCAGCGAACACAAGCGGAGAACGCGTACTGAATCCGTGAGGCACACCAGGCCACATCTTGATCTGGGTGGGAACTCCAGCCTTGATCAAAAGGTCATAGTACGCAAGGCCTTCATCGCGAAGAGGATCCATCCCGCTGAGTTCCAAGTAGACCTGCAGAAGTTTCCGTTCGCCGCAATTCTGAGATCGTTGACAGTGAGCCTACTGGGCACAAGTTCGCCAAGTTATGCAAGAGAGGCGAACAGTTCGCCGCCATGGGATTGATGTCGGGGCAATAGTTGTCGAAAAAGACTCGCATGCCTTGTGATCGTAAGAGTCGTGTTCTGACTCACCCTCGTAAGAAATACGAACTAGCTTCGCCTAGAATGGCTCCGTCGCTAAACGTCTTGATGCTCTCGTTAGGGTATCCGGAAGGGAACGCGTCCAAGTGAACAAGAGTTGGGTTGCGAAGGATTTGACCCAACATCTTCATCTTAGCGTCCCGCGCCCGTCGAGCGACACATGTTGCCAGGTTGGCTCCAGCAGAGACACCGTAGGTGATAATGCGGTCAGGATCAATGCCCAACTCATCGGAGTGATCTCGGGCCTTGGATCCACGATGACCCTCTCAGGGTAGGCTCATGCGTGAGAGTTTGCAAGCTCACCCAAAGGAAGGCAGTCCAGGCATCTTCATGTGCAGCAGGATGCTTGTGTTCGGGGCCCCTTTGGACAACGGAATCAGACGACGCCCGCAGCCACAGCTGAGGGAGGAGAGCGCACAAGCGGTAATCGACCGTGATTGCGACCAGATTGAGAGCGGTGGATAGCTCCAGGCACTCAGGTTCACACATGGTGTAATCACCAATGCAGAATCCACCTTCAATTTAGGCCAGTCAGACCAGCAAGTGGAGGTGGCAAGTCCGGCCCCGCTCACCTCCATGGTAAGCGAGAACGCAAGGCAAGCCTTTCCCCGTTTTCGGCTTGTAAATCTTGATCTTAAATGCATTGGACCCAGTTCCAAGAGTCACGTCTTTGACCTCCAGATTTGCAGGAATTTCGACGGCGGGCGGCTTGGGCAGGGTAAGAATCCGGGCTCGCTGCTCGGCAATGCTGCCGGCGAGCAGATCCCTGACAGCAGGAGCAGTCGGCCAGAAGTCCTTGTACTCTTCTCTCTCGCTGAATCAGCCCCGCAAGGCTTGTTCTTCTGCAAGCACTCCCTGGACGCTCACCCTTGTCCTCGGTTTCCCAATCCTTGATGTACTTGCGGTCGATATCCCGGGCAGCCATTTCGATGCAGTTGGTGACCAGGGAACGAGAAGAGACACAGAGGTGAGCAGCGGGACTCGGCCGTCCCCACCTGGCACCTGCGCCATGCCATTCCTTCAACGAGAAACGCGGAGACAAGGCACGGCAATGATACCGCTTGATCTGCATCGGCCTAGTCACAGCTTCTTCTTCAAAAGCAGCCAAGCAGCGCGCCAAAGACCAGATACCGTCCGCATCTCGAGGCCAGGGGCGCCATCCACGGCGAGCTTCAACTTCGAGGAGGTCGACTTGAGGCGGAGCAGTCTCGCAATCAATCCCGGTCGTCCTGGTCCTGGAATCATTTCAAAGCTTAGCAGCTGCCTCTCGCATGAGATGACGCGCTTCTTGAAGGATGTCGCGCTCGAAGTCGAGAAAGCTTTGGTGGCGTCGGCCAAGACGGCGTTTGTAGCAACACGCGGTTTTGGCATCATTTCATCTTAATTCCAGCCTTTTCATAGTAAGCTACCGCCCAGAATTGGTGGGCAGCCCAGCGGGCCGGCTTCATTTAAGCATGCCTTGGACCTGCTTCTCTACTTCCACAAAAGCCTCCTTCGCTCTGGTAAAAGGTAAAGCCACTGAAGGAGAGAATCAGGGCTAGTAAGACTTAAGTTAAAAAGACACGTACTGAACCCGTGCGGCACTCCCGGCCACATCTTAATCTGGGTGGGCACTCCGGCCTTGACCAGCAGATCGTAGTAGGCAAGGCCTTCATCTCGAAGGGCTGAAGAGTGCGAAAAGGATGAGGTGGTGGCCAATGCTGTGCAGACGAGGAAACTCACGGTCCATTCCAGACAACTCGAGGTACACCTTTGCACGACCCGTCGTGAGCACATCATTTCACTTCGGAATATGGGCAGGCTGTCACCTACTGGAGACAGACCCTTCAAATTTTGCAGCAGGGGCGAGCAATTGGCAGATTTTGGATCGACTCCGGGACAATAGTTATCAAAAAAGACCCTCATTCCTGCTTCACGAATGAGCTCAGTGGAATGCGACTCATATGAAGCAGCTGACCTGGTGCACCCAAGATGGCAGCATCTGCGAATGTCTTCATGCTCTCGTTCGGATAGCCAGATGGGAAAGCATCCAGGTGAACAAGGGTAGGGTTGCGAAGGATCTGGCCCAGCATTTTGATATCATTGTCTCTTGCCCTTTGAGCCACGCAGGTTGCAAGGTTGGCACCAGCTGAAACGCCGTAGGTAATGATGCGGGAAGGATCGATGCTCAGCTCGGCGGCGTGCTCTCGGACCTAGAATAGGCGTGTTTTGTGAGTGGTCAAGCTTGACTCCCTTTGAAGTAAAACGCTCACCCAGACGAAGGTGGCCCATGCGTCATCGTGTGCCGCAGGGTGCTTGTGCTCGGGGCCTCTGCGGAAGCTGCGTCAACCCGCTGCCAAAATGCCAAGGTAGCAGCGTGCTTACAAGCGATAGTCGACCGTAATGCACACTATATCTAGTTTGGTAGCCAGCTCCAGGCATTCTGGGTCGCACATCGTCATATCGCCAATGCAGAAACCACCTTGACGCCGGCCTAGTCAGCCTACGAGTCGAAGAAGCCAGATACAGCCACACACCTCCATGATAGGCAATCAAGCATGGCAAGTCGCTCCCAGTTTTGGGCATGTAGATCTTGATCTTGAAAGCATTGTCTCCAGATCCAAGGCTCGTCTCTTGAACTTCAAGGCTGTCCGGGATCTCGGGCGCAGGTGGGCTGGGCAGGGTAAGGATTCGCGCTCGCTGCTCGGCAATGGTGCCTGCAAGGAGGTTTCTGACAGATGGGGCGACTGGCCAAAAGTTTTTGTACTCCTCGTCTTCAGTCTCCCACTCGGCAATGTGCTTGCGGTCAATATCTCTTGGGACAACCATCTTTTCGGTGGTTTTGTTCAGGAGTCACTGCAGGCTGAGAGATGCAGAGCGCAAGCAAGGCTCTTGGCGGGAAATCCGCAAGTCGATTACCCCACACGCCAAAGAAGGTCCGCAGGATGTGGATGAGGGGCACAGGGATCGGACCAGACGGGCCTTAACCCGCTTCCAACAAGACAGCACACTTTAGGAACAACATGGGAGAACTAAATGTGGTAGACAAAGTCCAAGGGAATCCGGCTGGCGACGAAAACACGATTCTCCATGGCCGCCATGTTGTGGGTTGCCGCCCGATTCGCCACCTTGACTGGAATTGCTCAAGACCAACCTTATAGCGTCCCATTCATGATTTGGCCGATGTCACGCCCCAATGGTTCGAGGAAGCTCTCGACTGTCGACTGGATGCGAGCATCTTTCGCTTCGAGCGCGTTGGGACTGGCAAGTCTCCGTTTTCTCTCGAAGGGCCAGCTGACTGTTTATGATTCAGGTCAAATGTCAACAACGATCAGAGTGGTCTTTAAGAGGTCGGTTTGCCGCAAAGTGGCTTGAACGCGGATGAGCGGCCAACTCATTCTCGCAAAACCAGGGTTGGCGCTGCTTCAGAAGAGACCGTCATCTGTAAATTTGCCGCTGCCGACGAAGTTGTCAGAAAACTTGGCCTTGCTTTCGGACACTACGCCAGAGAGGCTGTTTTCTATCGGAGATTTGGCGAGCGGCTCATTGAAGGATTGCCTCGGTGCTTGGCGGCCGTTGTCGACAAGGACGCGTGGTTCACACTGGTACTGGAGGACATGGGGGCTCTAGGCGGTACACAAGGTGATCAAATCAAGGGCGCCGATTTGGAGCAGGCCGAGCTGGCGCTCAAGTGCCTTGCCCGCCTTCAAGCACCCGTGCTGGACAACCCAGAGTTGGACAAGGACCCTTGGCTCAACGTTCCGTCCTCTCTCACGCAAAAATTCTTCAACGAGAACCTTGCCAAGTTTCTCAGCCGGTATGAAGGCCAGATACCCGCCGAGCACATCGAAGTGTTAGAGTGGCTCTCCGATAATCTTGATGCTTGGGAGCTAGACAAGCAGTATCCCTGCGCCATTTTCCACGGGTGAGTGTCGGCTTTGGCGCATTGTTTCAGCCCTGACTCATGGCCCAGCGACTATCGGTTGGACAACTTGATCTATTTACCTGGCAAGTGCGCAGCTGTGGACTGGGGAGGTCTATCATGGGCCTCTGCGTTCCGAGATGCTGCCTACTTCATAGGGTGCGGTCTTCTTGAAGCTGCGCAGCGACACTTACAGTTGCTGTCCAGAAACGGCTTCGAGCCAGAGGAGCGACGCAAGCACGAGAAGCACCTAGTCCAGCTGTATCTCGACGAGCTAAACAGATTGGCCAACAAGAACATTTCTTGGGAAGACGCATGGAAAAGCTATTGCCACCAGTCGCTTTATGGCTTGACCATCCACGTCCCAGCAGCCGGCACCTGCCCTCCATCAGAACGTGGAGACCGCATGTTTGTCCTTCTCGCCACTCGCCAAGCTCAGCACGCAATAGACTGCAGAGCAACACATCTTTTGCATTGGAACAAAAAGGACTAGCCTGAAAGCCGTGCTAATCGGAGCTGCTCGCCTTCTTGCCCTTTTCTCAATGTATCTACACGCGTGTACCCTCCTCACGCCATTGAAACCAACTTTTGAGCCACTCGCAATCGCCACCGCCCTGTCATGCCGCCTCCAAACTCTTGCTTTTCATCCATGACTCGCATTCTTAAGGCATTTGCCGTTCTATCGCTCTAAATATGGCAGATAGCCAATGACTAGCGCTGTCCTGCTTGACTTTGCGCACATATGGCAACTTGACCCGGCGCCTCTCTCAACAATGCTTGCCAATTGCTGTGAATATTTTCACATGCCTCCGCTCACTTCGCCCCGCGTCCCAGTGTTGAACCGGCCCTTGACTACCGTCAGTGACGAATAGGCCCCGAATTATAACTCGAGAACGGGGCGTTCGCAATCCGGCCAGGCAGTGACGGCATCGCTCAAGGGCGTCACTGATTTTGAGGGCCTCCACTTTTGCTCTCTTTTTCACCCTACAGCCATCATGCCTGGAAGCACATCAAGCGAAAGAGAGCCTTTACTCCCCACCTCCAACAAGGATGTGGACAAATACCAGCCTTCGAAAGGCGAAGTCCTCCGCTGGACTGGTGTTCTCGCTGCCGTCAAAGAGGGCAAGCTGCCCACCCAGTCCCAGCTGAACAACCTGCTTTCATACCTGAAAGACTCCGACTTGCTGTCCTCTGGAGCCGTGGGTCGCACCGGTCGTTTCTCGGCGGAAGGCCAGTTGGTCGCGGAAGATCTCCGTGGCATCCTTGGTGCTCTGGCCAAATTGGGCCAGGAGAAGAATGGTACGTTCACATCTGGCTGGAACTAACTCACTCCTGCTCACAAGGAGATCAGGCGACAATCAGTTCCAGCGCTTCCTCTTCCACACCACACAGGCCTCGGTTGACGTCGAAGTCGATGATCTATCGACGACTGTCTCTCAAAGAGAAATAAGGAAGGACTCTCAGCAAGCCCTTGACTCGCTACGCACCCTTGGCAACCTGGTTCTTTCCAGGTAGGCACACCCTCGCCGATTTTCTGCTTGAGCCCTTACGTATTCGCTTCAACAGCCCCGAATTCCGAAACATCCTTTCCGATGCAACTTTCCTGGTTCGCGACCTCTTTGCAGATGCAGCCACCGCTGTGGCCGACAAGACCAAGGACGCCGCTGACGCTGCCAGGCCTTCCGAGGAAATGCGCCGCCAAGGCGTCTCGATCGAGAAGACCAAGAAGCAAGTGAAAGATGCCAAGAAGAATTATCAGACCGGCCGCTACGATGCCCAGGCCAAGGGCATGGCCGCCGACGTTCGCGAGTGGGTCGACGAGCAGTCACCCTCCGATGTCAAGGACGCCATCATCGAGCGCCTCAAGAAGCTGGTCGTTTCCGTTCAAGACAACGCCGACTATCACAGTTCTATCAACAGCCTCGTCTCGCTCATCAAGAAGTACGCGTCTAGGGGTCTGGAAGCTGCCCAAGAAGCCAAAGACAAGTGAGCCTTGTGGCATTTCTGACCTCCACGAATCTGATGGAACTTCTGATCGACCAGGACCGACGTCCAAGCCGATGATGATGCATCCGAAGCTTTGGGCTTGCTGCGCGAGATCATCGAGAAGCTCGCCAACGGGAAATCGCTGGACGACGTCTTCCGCACCCTCGACCGCGTTTTGGAAGACATCAAGTCCGACGACCGCCTGTCTGCCTACTTCAAGGACCTCGGCGACTACATCGAGCGCTTGCTGCACGACGAGGGCTACGTCTTGACCCAAAAGGCATCTCGCAAGGCCGACAGCTTCATCGACAGGGCCCAAGAGCTGGTTGAAAGCAACGCCGCCTGGAAAAGCGACTCTCGCGCTTTGGCCGACGAGCTCCGAGCCTACATCCAAGCCATTGAGAATGATCCCACCACGGCCACTCTCACTAAGCATCGTGGGTCTTTTTTCTTATCCTGTTGACTTGGGCCGCCCATTGAACCGTTCCTGTCCAGTCACTTACCTGAAGACCGATCTGGCGGACTTCGGCGTTTCTGGCTTCGATCTCTTTTCGTCCAAGGCGAAGGGCTTCTACAAGGACCTCTACGATGTCATTCTGCCCCGCGTCATCAGCTCGATCAAGGAGATTCCTTTGCCCCGGATCGAATACACCTCGGCTGACCTTGACCTGGTAATAGACGGCTTTAAGCTCGAGTCGGTCTCATTCATCCCGGACAAGATCGAGGTGACCAACCACAACGATTTGACGCTGGAGCAAGGCTTCGCCGCATTCGCCTCCAACTTCGAGTCTCAGACCAGGCTCAAGATCAAGGGCTTGCGCTTTTCGGCTTCTGACATCGCGTACTACATCTACAGCAAGAGCGGCTGGCAGTGGGAGGACGCCGGCCTGCTTGCGATGGATCTTTCGGACGAGGGCCTATCGATCGACGTCGAGCTCGAGCTGGCCGGCGAAGAGGACAAGGAGACCTTCTTCAAGGTGCGACATGTCAACGTCGACCTCGACACCTTGCGCTACAGCGTCTCCCGCTCCGACCACTTCTTCTTGAACTACTTCATGAAGCCATTCGTCCGCCCGTACATCCACGAAGGACTCAAGAAAGCTCTGGAGCAGCAGATCAAGAAGTATCTTGAGGACGCGGATCACGATGTTCGTCCCCTTTATCGATAGGCTTAGTTTTGGCGCTTATGCCTTTTCGCAGCTTTATGGTTTGCAACAGCGGGCTATTGCTGCTGGAAGCGCTGCACCCTCGCCTGCTGCCTACTTCAGGGCGCTCTTCGCGTCTGGTTCAGGCCGTGCGTATGTTTCTCTGATTCTGGTCTGCGCGATGCTGAGATTTGGTCTGTTCAGCCTTCGGCGCATCGCCCTCGGCCCGCACCACCCAAAAGGGAATCATTATCACCGGCGCACACGGGGAGTTCCAGCTGGCGATTGGCGCCGACGAGCAGCTTCTGCCGGGCCGAGGTGGCCCGTCTGCAGACTACGAGAAGCGCAAGGCGTTGATCGAAGAGGCCAAGGCACAAAGCTCGCGCATCATCGGCTCTGGCTCCAGCCTCTACAGCCAGGCGCAGGCTGCACTCGGCGCAGGCAAAGACCGTGCTGGCGAGGTCAATGTCGCGCTCAAGAGGCAAGAACGCGCGGAGGCGGCGCAAAAGGGCTGGCAAAGCAAGGCTTTCGATCTCTAGAAATGAACATTACGACCATCCCATTTGTACACTACCTAAAGCACTTGGCATGCAAGCCCAACTCAAACACGAGAATCATAGCCATCAATTGCCGCCACCTTGTGGCAGACTAAGACTTGCATTTGCCACCGCTCAAGATCACTCTCTTGCCTAGAGCCGGAACACCGGTTCTCCAAAATGCGTATCACTTGCTTGTATGCTGCTCCTAGACGTCCTGGACATGTGTCGGGGCTGCAGACTGTTTGTCTGGGCCGCTCCAGCAACTTCCCGTCGCTTCAGCAGCTTCCAATCGACGTCTGAGCTAGCCTGGCTTCTTCTTTTTCTTGCGCTCTCGACCAAGTCTCTTTTGAAGCTCTCGAGGGTGTCGTTGCGCGGACACAAGCCCTGCCTCCCTTTCCTCGCTTTCTCGCGCCAATTTGAGCTGTGCCAGGCCCATCCTTGCGCTGCCGGCTCTGGTGCTCCTATCGCATGATTGACGTGAATTACCATCACCAACTATCATGCCTTCAATTGCCGAAAAGTCAGACATTGAAGCGCCCCTCGCCGCATCGACAAAGGCCGCAAAGCTCGCCGAACAGACCAATTACCTGCCTCGCAAGCAGGTGCTCTTGATCTTTGCCCTGTGCTGCGGTTTGACATTCTTACACATGATGGATCAAACCATTGTCGGCAACTTGTTGCCGTCCATCCAGCGACAGCTTGGCGACGGTCGAGATGCATCTTGGGTGGCTACCGCTTTCCTCATGACGTGTGCTACTGCCAAGTTGCCTGGGTTGTCTTGATATGTATTTTTTGTCCCAGGTCCACCGCTAGCCAGCCCATCGCTGGAAGACTATCAGACGTCTTTGGCCGCAAACGAGTCACTTTGATCATGGTGGTGGTTTTCTTCGGTCTGTTGCCTAGCGCTAACTTCAACTGGGATGTTCAGCTTACCCTATCCTCTTTTTTATAGTGGGATCGTTGGGATGTGCCCTGGCTCAGAATATGGCCACTTTGATAGCTTTCAGGGCTATTGCGGGATTCGGCGGTTCCATCATTAGTCTTCTCATGATCAGTAAGGCGATGAGCTGATCAAGTATGAAGCACAGCCTCATTATTCATCGCAGTCATGACCGACATAGTGCCATTGAAGCAACGCGGGAACTATCAAGCCCTGATTTCTGCGAGCATAGCGTTAGTCCACTGCTCTTTGGAACGCTTTGGGACTGATAATGTGGTCTAGCCTGTCTAATGGATGCGGACCTCTTGTAAGCGTCGCCCTAATAATGGCCTGTCAATGCGCTGAAACGGATTGGCAAGGTCGGAGGTTTGATCGGACAGCATGCAACCTTTCGGATCGCCTTCTACATCGTACGCGTCAATTCACACACAAGCGAGAGAGACTCACAGTCAGCACCCAGAATCTACCCTTCTGCGTGGTTGGCTTTATCGTCATTGCCTTCTTCCTACCCTTGAAGCATGTCAAAGGCACTCTGACGACCAAGATCTCTCAAGTAGACTTTACTGGATCTGCACTCATTCTAGTGTCCACCACGTCTTTACTTTTGGGCTTGTCTTTTGTTGGTCCTCGCTTTGGGTGGGACTCGGTTCCGGTGCTCTTGCCGCTCCTCCTTGGCCTATTCCTTTCGGCCCTATTTCTGCTATGGGAATGGCGAGCCGAAAAGCGGGATGCATATCCCGTTGTGCCCATCGGTCTGCTGAAGGGCCGCCACCTGCTTGGCTGTGTCTTCGTGAACGTCGCTTCCGGGATGTGCATGTATGGCCAAATCTACTGTGAGTCACAGTAGCCTTCTTGGTCTAAGGTCACTTTTTGACGTATAGACAAGACGTCCCGCTGTACTTTCAAGTCTTACGCGGCCAATCTCCGACCATGAGCGGCGTGCTCACCATCCCACTCTTTGTCGTTTGGGCCATAGCTGAGCCAATTGGCACCTATCTTGTGGGCCGATTCGACCAGTTCAAATGGAGCATCGGTGCTGGATGGGCTGGATGGGCCATTGGCACGGGGCTGCTTTCGACCTGCGGCGAGAACACGCCACTTGCGAGGATCATTGGTTATTTGGTCATTGCGGGATCTGGAGCTGGCTTTACGTTTGTTTCCTGCCTTTTGGCTACGCTGGCTGCAGTTTGTTTTTATCTTCACTGTCTGCCATCGGGCGAACTGATTCGAAGGCCGCAGGTGAAGCCGGACGACACCGCTGTGGCGACAGCGTTCCGCAACTTTATTCGCATGTTGGGTGGCACACTCTCCTTAGCCATCGCGTCCACCCTGTTGACGCAAGCGCTGAAATCACACGCTCACCTGGACCGCGCGACTCTCACAAGTGTCCTGAACGACCCAGCTTCGCACGCCGGCCTGTCCCCCCAAGACCTCTCGGCTCTCAAGACTGCGTATGCCATTGGGTTCAAGTGGATCTGGTACTTGTTGGCATCCGTGTGCGCCGCCTCGTCAGTTCCTCCTCCTTTGATTGCGCACAGCAGCTAGGGTTAACGCGGCCAAACAGATGTGTCGTCACTCTGGCCTGTCTGGACAACGTTTCCATGAAGAGAGGAGATGACGAAGAGAAGGCAGCCAAGGCCAAGGTCTGGCTGGCAGCTCGGCAAGAGCGAAAGGCAGCGCGCAGTGGCAAAAAGGTCGCTCCCCTCCCGACTCCGACCAGTCCCGTTTCTGTGAGATCCACTCCTAGATCCTCTAGGCCTACCCTAGAAGAAGCTGTATTCCAAAATGTGTAAATTGCCACCACCCACAAACAAGTTTAGCCGAGCCGAGCTTTGGCAGAAACAGCGAGGGCGTTTCCTGCTCCCCGTCCAACTCTTGCACCCAGTCCCGGCCAAGTGTGTTGAACAGCAGCCAAAAGATGGAGGAGGCCAAGCCATGGTCGTTCTCGCTGCAGATGCAGTCGCAGGAGGACTTGGAGCTCGACTTGGAGGAGATCATCGCCGACCAGGAGACGATGCGCGAGTCGCTCGCCTTCCTGACCTCGACGCTGGCCGACGAGAAGGCGGACGCGCAGCACTGGAGCACGGTGGCCTGCTACCTCTGGTCCTTCAACACGCCGGAAGCGAGGGAGGAGGCGCTCAAAGTCGCTGAGCTGGGCATCAAGACGCTCCAGAGCCAGCGCAAGGGCCGGTCCTCCGCCCTGCTCCTCTGCCAGCAGGTCGTCTACAACATCGCACTCGCCCGAGCCTGCCCATCTTGGAAGGTCGCCAGCCCAAGTGCGTCCAAGCTGTTTGCCGGCATAAAATAACGTTTTGCTCAACGGCGCACGCCACCCACAGAGTCCGAGGTGCTCAAGGAGGCCTACAAGAAGGAGGACTACATCGCGAAAGCCCAGCAGGCCCTGTCCCAAGCCAAGGTGCTCGACCCCGAGTCGACTTATGTCAAGGAAGCTGCCGGTTGGTGGACTTGCCCTTCCCTGATCAGTTCTCTCGTTCTGATCTGCCTGCTTTTTTTTCTTCCAACAGTCCTGGTTGCTCTCAATGACATCCCCACCACCAATGACAACAAAAAGTTTGAGGGCCCGTCCAAAGCCGTTAACGAGCTCAAGACCCACGATCCAGACAGTCTAATAGCGGCTTACAGTCAGGTGCGTTGACTGGCTCCCTATCTCATTAGTCGTTCAAATCTAATAAGTCGCTTGTTTGTTCGTCGCACAGGCCCGGTTGCAGATCTATAAGCGCCAATTTGCGCAAGCCCTCCGCACTCTCCAAAACATCCTCGTCCACTGCCAAGACTTCCTGCCCGACCCGAGGATCGGAATCGGCATATGTTGGTACATGCTAGGGGACCGGGCACTGGCCAAGAAGGCTTGGAGGATATCATTAAGAAAGGTGCGAGCCTCCAAAAACGGAGTTGTTGGAGCGCCATTGCTCATGTCCTCGCTCGCACAGAACCCTGGGAAACCTTCAGAAGGCGCAGCCATCTTCCTCGGCACGGCTCTGCTGAACGAGGCCAAGGAGGCCAACAAGGCGGGCGACGAGGACTTGGGCGCTCAGCTCTACACCGAGGCGTCCAACATGATCGGCGGTGTCTTCAAACAGGACAGGGCCAACGCCATCGCTGCCTGCCTTCTCGCTGCGCACTTTTTGCATGCCGGCAACATCCCCATGGTGTGTGATGGCCTCTGCTTGTGATCCAGTTGGACTTTTCCTTGATCTCGGTTCATTGCAGGCCATCAAGCTGGCAGAGCGCGCCTTGCAGTTCTCAGACACCTCTCCGGTGCGCACTGAGTGCCACTATGCGCTAGCACGAGCGCTGCACGCCAAGGGAGACCTCGGCTTGGACACAGTCACCCAATACGCCCAGGCCGTTGCAGGGAACAGCAACTTTACCGCCGCTCGCTTGGCTTCTGCGCATCTCTTACCAAAACGTGAGCGCCGAGTTCCACCTTGAATTATCGCATCTCAATTCGCTGATGATTGAATAACGCGTTTGCAGACGGCGAGACGGCGAGCGCTTACAACACCTTGCAGATGTCCCTCGACAAGTTCCCGCAGACCATCGAAGCCCAAGTTGGCCTCACCGTCCTGCGCGCCCACGCGGCCTTCACCTCCAAGCACAACTCGGCCGATGCTGAGGAGGAGCGGACCAAAGCCATCGCCGCTGCCGAGGCCGTCAATCGCTACATCGCTCTGGCCAACCCGGTAGCTTCCTCCTCCTCCGCTGCACCACCCACCACCACCCTCGACGTCGGTATGGTCCGCCGCGTGAACAAGGTCGCCGACGATGCCGACCTGTTTGTCGAGATGGCAAAGCTGTGGACGGTGGCCGACCCAAACAAGGCGCTCGCGTTTTACAAGACCAGCTTAAAAGTCCGGCGCTCGTGGGCCGCGAGAGGGAAAGAGGACCGGATACCGCCCCAGCTGCTCAACAACATTGGCTGCCTCGAGTACCTGCGGGGCGAATACGAGTCGGCGCGCGAGCACATCCAAGAGGCGCTCATGGAGACTGCCCAACTGGACAGGGCGGCCAAGACGCCGGAAGAGCAGAGCCGGGTCGACGCCCTGCTCACCACCACCACTTACAACTTTGGCATCGTGCTCGAGGCGCTGGGCGACAAGGAGCAGGCAGAGCGCGTGTACAAAAACCGCGTGCTTGAGCGGCATCCCGAATTCGTCGATGGTGAGGTCTTGCCGCTTACCCTTGCTCGCTGTGGCTGACTCTCGCATGATGCCTTTCACAGCCAAAGCCCGACTGGCTTTGATGCACATGAGCGACCGCGACCTCGAAAAGGCGCACGAAATCATCAAGGAAGCCCTGACCGCGGCGCCAAAGGCGATGGAGATTCGCGCACTCTATACCTACTACCTTTGCGAGACCAAGGCGTGGGATGTTGCGTACAGCTTCACCATCAACTCGCTCAAGGACATCCACCCGCAAGACATCTACTCCCTCTGCGCGCTGGGCATGCTCATGTACAACCAAGCCCGTGAGGCGCGGCCGAACAGCGAAGAGACGCAGCGCAAGCAGGCGATCAAATACATCAAGAGCGCCGAGTTCTACGACAAGGCCATCAAAATCGACCCGCTGTGCAGCTTCGCCGCAATGGGCCTGGCCATCGCGCTGGCCGAATCCAACCTCATCCCGTCCTCGGCCAAAAGGACGCCAGCCGAGGCTGCCGCTTTCAGGACTCGCAGTACCCGCGACGCCCTCACCATCTTAACCAAGGTCCGAGAAACGATCGCCCTCTCTTCGAACACGTCCGTCGCTGCAGCAAACGTCTACATCAACCTGGGCCACACCTACGGCTTCCGGGAGGAGTGGGACAAGGCCATCGAAGCTGTGAGTGCTATGACTTCCCCTCACGTAGAGTCTCTGGCTGATTCTTGCCCGACGCACACGCAGTACTCGCTGGCTTCAAAGCGGTTCTACAGTGGCGAAAACGTGTCTGCCCTCATGTGCCTGGCCAGGATGTACTGCTTCAAAGCAGCGAAGGATTTTAGCTATGCCGACTACCAAACGGGCCTAGACTACGCTCGTCAGGCAAGTAATGCTGGCTGCGAGTTTGACACCTCTTTTTAACTGACTGCGAGCGCAGGCACTCGCCCTCGCGCCAAAGGACGACTCACTTCGATACAACATTGCGATCATCCAGCAGAAGGGCTTGGAGCTGCTGTCGGATCTGGATCCCCAGCGCCGCAGGCTGGCGCAAATCAAAGAGTCCATCGCCCAAGCGCAAGAAGCTCAGGTCACCTTCACGCAACTCGCCGCCGTCCAGGCCAAGGCGACGCCGTACAGCATCGACATGGCCGCCCAGCGAGCCAAGTACGGCGTCAACCTCATCAACCGTGCCAACAACGAAGTGCTCACCACTCAAACCGAGTATGAGACCTCGGAGCAAGGCCGACAGGACACCATCAAGGCAGAGCGCGCTGCAGAAAAGTTACGGCAACAGCAGGCCGAGCAGGAGCGGCTGGACGAGATTGCCCGCCACAACGAGGCCATCGCGGAAGAGCGCCGCAAGATGCAAGAGGAAGCCAAGGCGTGGATGGACGCACGCAAAATCATCGACTCCGACGAGGAGAAAGAGACCAGGAAGCGTACCGGCGGCGCTCGCAAGAAGAAGGAGGACGGCGGCGACGGCGCGGCCGCGGCCGAGGGCGAGGAGGGCGAGGAGAAGCCGAAGAAGCGGCCCCCAAAGCGAAAGGTGAGCGCTCTCCCCATCACTGGCTCGGAATCGATTCTAAGAAACATCATCCAGACCGCGACGAAGAAGAAAGAGGGCCCCGCTACCACCGAGAATGGCGAGCCAGCCAAGGACGCTCCTGGTGAAGAGGAAGACGAGGAGGACGAAGATGTGATCAGCCGGCCTCGCAAGAATGCCAAACTCTATGTGAGTAGTTCTCGCTATTTGGGTCTTGCAAGCTTCGAGCTCAATTCGTTGTACAAGAAATCGACTGAGTTTGTCGGGTCGGATGACGATGAATGATGGCTCCAAGGATGTCTGCATGGAGGAAGGGGAGCTTTTGCAATGCTGGACCCATCAGCGCGAATGACCGAATGACCTCCCCAGCTGCTCGGCCCGGGTGGCCCGGGCGCGATAGAGATTTGCGCCCTTGAGCGAGCTCCGCCAAGAACCCCCGCGAAATCGCGCTTCTTTGTCGCTGTGGAGCTCACTGGTGCTCTACAAAGCCTATAGACGTTCAAGATGGGCCTTCCGCGCGGTTCTCGAGCGCAACTTGTGGCGGCGCATTCGACTTCCTTGAAGCTGGACCTAATGTTTGCCTTCCCGGCCTTACGAACTGCCCTTGGGACGCATTCTGAAGCAACAGAACGCGTTAAGAACTCGATCCGCGCGCGCAGAGAGACAGACCTCATCGCTAACATTTCAACACTGGCACGATTCTGACAGCCGGTTGTTTTTGCCAGCGATGCTCGGCCACCCTCTTTTGCTTCGCTCTCTTGCTCCATCACCACCTCCTGCTCGCTTCCCGTCTGTGAAGCTCGACCATCCTTACACCCTGCTGACTCTCTCATCATGCTGGTCAGCCCTCGGATTTCACGCGCATGGCTTGGTGGTGGGCTCATGAGCGAGCTGTCACCCCAAAGCCCGTCGGCATTCATGATTCTGGCGACGAGAGCGACGTGGAAGAGCATACGCTCTTTGCAGAGCTGACTTTGAACGTGCGCTCACCTCTTCGAAAGCTGCAAGGCGGGCGCTGTCACTGACCTTGACGCCGCGCTCACCAGTCCCCACGCTCCCACAGCAAGCCGCAAGCAATCAACACTCCCCAGAAGCCCTCCCACTCCTCTGCCCCGTGGCCTTTGCATCATGAGCGCTTCGGCATGCTCACCCCGCCCGAGACGCCGTTCACCAATCGCACCGACAAGGCGGGTGCGAGCGTCTTCGAGCACAAAATCTTGCAGCCCAGCCACTCTGCTTTCCCTCTCACGCCTCCTGCCACCGCAGAACGACAAAAGCAGTCCCACACCGCCTTGCTCAAGACGCCCGCTCACAGGCCTGCTCGCTCTCCCCAAAAGCGCTCACCCCTTTCAAGCTCCCCGCGCAAGCGCGCCAAGCTTCAGACTCTTTTCAAGCCTTCCCAACGCTACATCTTGCTGACCAACGTCAACCCCGAGATTGCGCCTTCCTTCCTCCGACTCCTTCTGACCGAAGATTATGGCAGCTCGCTGTCTGTTGCCTACACTCATGACATGCATCTCGGTCGCGTTGCTCTCGGATGGCGCGACAGCCGCGAAGCCTACTCGGCTTTTGAGAGATTCAAAATCGAGAAGCGCCTGACAGCCGGTGGGCAGCCATTGGAGTTTTGCTTCGTCCCTCGAGCCGAAATGAAGCGCGTAAGCTTTTTAACACCCTTCATTAGCTGCTTGTGGATGACCTGAAGCCGTTGTGCAGCTGGCGCCGCCCTACGAAACGCCTTCGGGCTTGAGCCTGTCAGATGGCTGCGTCGAGATTCGCTGCGCTCCTGGCCTCGAGGTTTCCAAGCTGACAGTACGTTATGCATCCTCTGTGATTGCCCCCTATGGCTCAAGGCGCCGTTCAGAGCGCTCTCGTTCGCAACGGCGGCGACCTCAAGGCCGTGACCATCATCTTCGAAGGCAGCGCCTTTCTGGCTGAGTACTTCGACAGCCGAAGTGGTGAAATGGCTGTGTCCAAAATGAACGGTACGTTGCAGGATCAACGCGCAGCTATGGCAGATTGCTGAAAGTTTGGGTACAGGCATGGTCATCGACGGCCACCGAATCGAAGCTTTACCGTTCAACATTGACGCCCCCTCCTACGCGCATCTCTTCAAAGACCCACAGGGTGTCAAAGCCTCGCACAGCGACCCTATCAAGCCTCAAGGGGCCTCGACCCCCGCCACGTTGGCTAACGACGTTTTCGATTCGGCTCCCATCACTTTTGGCCACCGGAAGCCTTTGGGACAACTGGGCGATTCCAACGTTCCCTTCACCCCAAATCAACGTGCTCTCGCTACCGTCGGCCGGCTCTGCTCAGATCCGATCCCGCCCCAGTGCCAAATCAACCTGTGGGCTTTGGAAGCTGGCATGGATGGCCGAACCACCTTGATGCTCAAAAGTGAGCTCCTTTTTCCTGGCCTCTTATCAGCGCTCGTATGCTGACCCGATCGCACGCACAGATCTGCCCAGCCATTGGACCAGAGACGACGTCAAGTCTTACGTCGAGAAACACGCTTTCGGCCTTTGCGACTACGTCTACGTTCGGTATGACTTCCAGAAACAGCAGTCCATGTGAGTTGATCCATCGGCTCACTCAATGCGCGCGCGGCCTCTCAACCAGCCACAACAGGCGCTACGCTTTCATCAACTTGAAAAGCCCCCAAGCGGTCCTTCACTTCGTTCGAAGCCACTCCAGCTCTTTCTACAGCAAGGAATCCAGCGACAAGCTGGTCCAACTCTCTTTCGCCGATTTGCAGGGCAGAGCGAGCTGCATCTCTCGCCACCGCAATTCTTCAGTGTTCGTCGCGCTTTCCTGTCTTGTTTGAATCTGCTAATCGGGACCATCGCGACCATCGCAAATGCAGCATGGATGCGCCACCCGCCTTCCGACCCATGCTCCTGTACACGTCGGGCGAGCACATTGGCGAAGAGGAGCCATTCCCTGCTCCTAACGACTACGCGAAAGGTGCGTTCCTACTCACATACGCGAGAACTCGAACACTGCCCTTATGTTGCGCACCCAGTCCTCGCCTCCAAGGAAAGCCTCCGACGCGGCCTCTTCAGCAAGAACCCCGGCGAGCCTCGCCCCGCTCTATTCGCCCCCGTCCTCAACTGAGTCTGTCGCGCTCTACCCCAAAACGATCCTTCCTTCCCAAGACGTTCTGTTCCGGACTTATTGTACAAGTGCTATTGAATTCATTGCCTGCGAAAGGCATCGGCTTGCTTACAGAGCAATTCGATCGCCGTCAAATTCGGAGCCCCACGGCTCTGATTTTGCATCTGCCTGAACTCCTTGTTCCGCATCCAGCATGAGTCACTACAAGTACAATACGCTCAAAGTGTCTATCGAAAACAGGGTGGCGACGGTAGTCATGTCCCGGCCGCCGCTCAACTCGTTCACCCACGAAATGGCCGAGGAACTCGAGGGGTTGTTTCCGAAGCTAGACAACGATGACAGCGTTTCCATCATCATTGTGACGGTGCATTTGCTTCTTGAATCTGTGCTAGCGAGAATGTCTTGCTCAATAGGCCAGTTACAGGGCGATGGGAAGTTCTTTTGCGCTGGCATGGCCCTCGAGAGCTCTAAACAAGGATCGGCTTTCACGGGTGGCGACACCGACCCTTATTCTCACCGCGACTATGGAGGAAGGGTGGCATTGTCCATCTGGAAGACGCGCAAGGTCACCATCGCAGGTGAGCGAAGCCTCGATGCCGCCGGGAATCTGGTCTCACTTATTGGCGAGCAGCTATGAACGGCCCAGCTATCGGCATTGGTGTCACGATGACTCTACCAATGGACTTTCGCATCACATATTCAGCTAACAAAATCGGCATTGTCTTCGGCGCACGAGGCATCGTGATGGAGGCCGCGTCCAGCTACTTTTTGCCCAAGCTGGTCGGCATGACCAACGCTATCGCTTTGGTGTCCTGTGCCCGTGTGCTTCCTGCGTCTCACAAAGTGGGTACTCCTTTTGGCTTTGAGACGCGCACTTCCCTCATTTGCTTGCCGCAGTGGTATTCGAACCTGTTTTCGGAGCTGGTCAACACGCCCGAAGCCGTCCTGCCAGCAGCGCTCGCCCTGGCGCAAGAGTTGGCCACTAACACCAGCATGGTCTCGCACGCCATCAACAAGAACCTGATGTGGTCCAACCTGGACAGAGACCCCGAGCAAGCCCACATCCTCGACAGTATGGCTTTGTTCCTCGTCAGCCGCAACGACGGCAAGGAAGGCATCGACTCGTTCTTGCAGAAGCGCAAACCCGACTTCAAAACGTCTGTGGGGGATCCAAGTGTGGTGGGCTTGCTGCGGAAGATCCGGGCGCGCTTGTAAACGGCCTAAAGCTAGCGAAGTACATATATTACTCGTGAATTGGATGTCGTGGTTTACCCGAGGGACCATCAATGGTCACGAAAGTAGTTTGCCACCAACCAAAAGTTTCTCGCCAGGGAGATGGAAGCGTGGCACGCGGCGGGGTCTCTTTTGTTCGCCTCCACAAATCCAATGCGGTCTTGGCCGATCGGTCTGACTCATCGTTGGGCTGCCTGGCAGTCCTTTCGACTCTGACTGCCAAGCTTGGTCTGGCCGACTAGGGGGATTCAGATATGGCTTGAAGATGCGAAGATGCAAGCTTTCCTCCCGCACACTCTGCCTCAGCCATGGGTGCACTCGTTATTGCCTTCGGATGGAGAACGTGTATGTGTATCAATGCTGTTTATCCGTGAAGACCAGACTCTGACAATTCTGCAGGAACAGACGGGCTCCACGTCCCAATCGCTGGCTCCCGCTCATCAAAGGCACTGCTCGAATCCTTCTACACACCCCTCGCTCTATGTGGGCTCAATCCCACTTCTGCCGGCATGCCAGCCCGTATATCAGCCGTCTCCCGGCTACAGCGCCATAAGTCGGTTGTTGGACAATTTCGAAGCATTTGCTGGCGCTGTGGCCAACCCGTTTGGCTCCAATCGCGACACGACGACAAATGATTTCGAGCTTTACTCGTCGGAGGTGCACATCAGTGTCCACAACGAGAAAGGAGACGATTGGGAGTGGGTCTTACCGTGGGTTGCAAGAGCGGGCAACCTGCAGAACTTCGCTGGATCTGGGCTGGTCGAGTACAACGCAAGCCTTCATCAGTTGTCGGAGGAGGTGATCTTGTCTTCAACTCGCCCAGCGAGCCTGACTGTGGTCGGATATCTGGTCAAAGCGGCCCGCGTCTACTGGCAATTCACCTACGACAACAGCACCGTGACCGATGTGACCGGATCGGTGCAGGCAACTTTCATCAACGTGCCGTCCTATTCGTCGGACGGGCGGCTGGAGAAGACCTCCCTGAAAATGGATCAGCTGAGGCTTCGGTGGGACAGCGTCCGACACAGCGTCTTGCGCCAAGCCCTCGAGACCAGCCCGATCGGGATCTCCGATTCTTTTGCGTCCACATATGGACCGCTCAAGTTGCCTCCCATCGTCTCGCCAATAGGTCTGGCCGAAAGCGTGATTCCACACCTCACGGTAAGCCTGATTCATCCTATCTACGCCTTCCCCTGAATAACAGTCTTTCTCTCCAAAGGCATGTACTACCGTTGCCCCTCTATTAGACCTCATGATGATGACAGATTTCGACGAGGATCCGAGCAGTATGTTTTCAATCCAGGGTCACAAGCCCACGATCAGACTGCTTATCTAGTTTGCCCCAACAGAAGTCCTTGAATTGCTCAGCGACCCGAATCGCAGCGATAATAAACGCCTGGCTGCTCCAGAAGCCGGCCACGAGCCAGGCCAACTTTCGTCACCTCTTCCCAACTTTCCAGCTCTACCAGCAACTGCCTCACCTCCATTTGTAACATCGGCTTCCCAACACCGCCAAAGCGCCGGCGACAGTGCGACTTTGCTCGGCAAGCGGAAGACCGCGCCATTAGATGAGCAAACTCCATCGTCCCCCACCGGCCGGGACCAACCATCGTTCTCGTCTACTACCATTGTTAGTCCAAGAGCTCAGAGATCCAAGCAAAGGCAACGTGTGGTACTATGAAGGAGATTCACCCTCTTGGCAATATCGGGCGCAAGACTATCGGGAAGGTCGCAAAGCGGTTGTACGATAGCCGTGCCTCATTTAGATTTACCAGATGACACTTTAGAGGGCATCCTGACTGACCGGTACTGACCTCTGATGCATCTGATGCCCGGGGGCCGCCACCAACCAGAAGCGGCTCAGTGATTGGCTGGAGCCTACCGAGACAGCCGATCCGAGAGTCGGGGCTGCCCTCTGTCCAGCTTCTCCATCTTCAAGCTGCATCTGTGTCACGCAAGGTGATATTGCGACCGCGGTGGTGCCACTTGCCCTCCGCACCCTTGCTGCCGTCGCGTCGAGGTCTTGACTGCCCCGGAAGCCTCACCTATCGCACGAAATGAGATGCTGCCTTTTCCACACGCAGCACCTTTACCGTGGACCAATCCAAACGCGAGACAAGAAGCTGTGTGTGATCTGATTCCATCGTCTGAGCTAAGGCTGAGCCAATTGCTGCAGGACAACTTGCGCGACTTCGGCAAGGCTTCGCCACGTTTGAACGCCACCAAGCCTGCGACTCTCGCGTCCCTCCCCGATGACCGACATAGACAACCTATCGCTCAAGCCGTTGCGCGCCCGAATGCTGCCATATCACACCCGTCGAAATTCATCGGCTCGATCCCTCTTTTGCCGGCCTGCAATCCCACCTTTCAGCCCTCTCCCGGCTACGACGCGATATCTCGGTTGCTTGACGCCCTGGAGGCCTATTCCGAAGCAATAGCGAACCCCTTCGATGCTGGGTGCCATCGAAGGATGACCGACTTCTACACATATTCAGCCGAGGTGCGCGCTAATGGGAGCGTTGGGGGCATGCGATGGGACTGCGTGTTGCCGTTCATTGCGGCACAACGCAACATGAGGACATATGTCGGCGCTGGACTCGTCAAAAACTCGTTGTCGGTCCATCAACTTTCGGAGGAAGTCATCCTCTCTTCCCCTCGGCCCGGCAGCCTTATCGCGGTTGGCTATTTGGTCAAGGCGGGCGCCGTGTACTGGCATTACACCTACGACAACCACACGACAACGGACGTGAAAGGGTCGCTGGAGTGCAGCTTCGTCACTGTGCCGTCCTACTCGCCTGACGGCCGCCTAGAGTCGACTTCGCTGAAGATCGACCAGCTCAAACTCCAGCTCGACGACGTCAGCCACAGCATTTTGCGCGAGGCGCTCGAATCGAGCGAGAACCTGGTCGCGTTGGAGCCTTCTTCGACCTTGCGAGGACCTCTCAGATTGCCTCCCATCATCGCTCACGGTGGTTTGGCTGATGCGACTATCCCGGATGTCATGGTAGGCTCATTAGCTACCCATTTGTAGCTATAACACCTGACCCGACGGCGCTCTCTCCCCAGGCATGCACGGCTGTCAGTCCCCTAATGGACCTGATGATCCTTACCGACTTTGATCAAGACCCTCGAGGTCCGTTTGATGCTCCTGGGCTTGGCAATGGCGCACTCGCTAAGCGGTTTCGACCGAGCAGAAGTCATGAAGGCTTTGGTCGAGCCCGTCCAACCTTCGCACCCTGCTAGCCAGCCCAATCCAAAGATTGTGCTGGAGCAAGCAACGGTGAAGCCCACGACAACCGCTCCCAACACCGATCTCAAAATCACCTCCGAGGAGAAAACTGCTTCTCCGCCTCTCGACTTCTTGTCGAGACCGCCAGGCAAGCGAGGCGCACCACCATCCAGTTCGCCTTCCAAAGAAAGCGACCGGGTCAGCCCAAGGGCTCAGAGGCCGAAACGAAGGAAGAGTGGCGTTGCATAAGCCTGACGCTGGAAAACTCATTCTTTTTGCCACAGGCGGCCTGTGGCGGCATTGGCCGCCTGTCCTGTATACTTATTGTTGCTGTACCAATCATGTAGACTTGTCTGTGGAATCTGAGGATCAGTCGGCCGCGCTGCCGGCAAAAGGCGTCTAATAATATGATGCTGGACAGGCTCAACTCGCGCGCTGATCGGGTAGCGGGCTCTTCTTCCGACTCGTCCGAAAGGCAGCCATCATGGCCTTCCACTCCAGCAGCCACCAATGATGCAAGCTCCGATGCAGCAGAGAGGGTCTGCTCAGGGCGTCCCAGGCTATGTTCGTTCGAGGCCGCTTTATTTTGTCGGGAAGCGAGCTCACAACGCGTAGGCGAGCGTGGGACTCGGGCGGCCGCCAATTCAACCGCCTCAGTATCATCAACAGCCCCTGCCGCCGCCCCAGCAACAGCGACCGCAACAGCAGCCAGCCCCAGCGCAGGGCCTGTTCGTTCCCTGCCCTTCCCACCCTTCGAAGCATCCATTACAGGTCCCGCTCCTACCCGCCAGCGGACCAATTGCTCGTACAGCACCAGGTACTATCGCAGTGCTTCGTCTGCACCAGTTCCTGGACGCTATCGACAGCATGACCCAAGGCATCCCGCCGACCGCCGACATCTTCGAAGACTTCGTTCTCTATTCAGGCTCTTGGCACTGGCGTAGCGCAGACGGCTCTTATGCTCACGAGATTCCGGCGGCGCTGTACACCCGCTTCATAGGCGCCTTGCAAGCGACTGGCGTCGTTGGCTTTACCACCACCCTGTCCGCCGTCTCCGAATTCCTCATCAGCCCGGCGCAATACACACCGTCCAACTCTGTCGCTGGCTACCTCATAAGAGCTGACAGGGCCCGCTTCTTGATCTCCTATGCGAACGGCACGTCAGAAGCGGTCGAAGGGGTCATCAACTGCCGCTTTGTCCGGATACCAAGCCACAACCGAGATGGCTCGCTGCTCTCCGCTTCTCTCAAGATCGACGAAATTGTGTTCACCTTGCACCGCTCGGTTCATTACGTTCTTCGCAATGCTCTCGAGCTGGTGGACCGGACAGCACCCAAGACCGCGCTAGCGCAGAAGGCTTCCAGCAGCCAAACAGAGGAAGGAATTTATAGGGTGCCGAACAAGATTGGAAGCGATCATGGGATTCCTCAAGGCCTCCGTCCAATGATAGCGGTGCGTCTTACTGCTGTTTTGTGTGGTGTGAGGCTATAAATCTCAACTTTGAGCGCCAGGCTTGCGCAAGTGCAGGAGCGCTGACCGATTTAATGACCATGACAGACTTTGACCGCGATCCTCGAGGTGAGTTTTTGGGCCATATGCACTTGGACTTTCTTTTGAACGTGCTCCTATTCAGAGATTCTAAAACTAATGTTGGCCAACGCCTATCCGACCTACCCTTCAATAGCTCCGCCTGCACCTCTTTCCCTCAGCTTCAACGGCGCGTCATCAGCTCCTGCTAGTGGACGCCCACCTCACTTGGACCTGTCTCACGCCCATCTCGTCAACGGAGGGCCATCTAGTGCGCCGCCCGGCGCGCCGCAAGACTTCATGTCTTCAACCTTGAATCTCAAAGCTGCACTGGCAGCCGCCTCAGCGCCGTCTTCGCCGCAACAGCCCGAACAATACCCTCCGCAGACGCTGGGCAAGCGAAAGGCGGCGCCTTCGGACAACGGCAGCTCACCAGCCTACAAAACGGCCACCTCTAGCTCACCTGCGGTCAGCCCGCGGTCTGTGAGGCCGAGAAGAGGCAAGAGCAGTACCGGTGGCGGAAACTGAAAAATGTTGATCTCTCTGTTTCTTCTCCTCCTTGTCGCTCGCAAACCTCTGTCCTTGTACTATTAATACCTTCACGCCCGGCTGCTTTGCATCGCTGCATTTCACTGACTTCCGCCCTCCTTCGCATTTGCGGACTTGAACTATAAACATGGGATCATTTCGCTGTGATTGGCTCAAGGCCGATTGGCTCGTCAGCTCGGGGTGGAGAAAATTGGCTGTCTGCAAATTCAAGCAAGCAAGGAGCCCAGAAACTGCGGGAAGCAGCACTACAAAGTCCTTTGCACACATTCGCCACCCCCTCGAAATTCCTCCAGGAGCATTTTCATTTGGGACCGCAGCGCGACCTTTGACTTTTTTCATCTGTTTATGGGAGTGATTTTCTCTTTTAAATGGTATGTGCGGAGGAGAGAGAGAAAGAGAGTGAAGAATGCGGTGGATCGTGAGAGAAATGCGAAAGTGTCACCAAGACAATGCTACCGATGCTGTGATCGAATGTAAGTCAAATCACAGGACCGCAGACGAAATGAACACTCACAATGAAGTTACAGCCGTCACCGTATTGGCAGAGGCCTTTGGGGTAGAATTTGCAAGGGATGGTCTTGTGAAGAGGGTGGCCAGGGGCGTTCGACCTTGCGGACTTGTGGCGCAAGTTGACTGGCGACTCTTCTCTTCGACCACGCTCGCGGGAATTGAACTCTCGTGACTGTGCACCCCAGTCGCGCCGCTCGTTGCCAAAGTTGTTCTGTCAAAGTTCACGTCAGGAACGGTGTAAAGGTCGCGAGGTCAACGCTGCTCACCGAAGTCGACGCACTGCCGCCCGCCAGCTGCTGCACAAACGAATCCAAGGCAGAATGGCCAGGAGGTGGAGGTCCAGCCGGAATGGTGGAGCTCAATTGAGCGAGGAGATTTGAGATGAGAGGGTTGTCGGTCAAGAGGCCGGCTGTCTGAGTGGGCGGAACCAACGGGTGCAAGCGGTTGAGAGTGATTGTAACCTCGGGGTCACGGGTATAGATCTCGCCAAGTTCCATGCGCTTGGCCAAGTCGTGGTCGATGGCTTCGAAGGGCGGCTCGTTGGGCGAATCCGGCAGGTCGTATCGGCTCTCGGCCACAAACTCGGGCACCAGGCTCTCGCGTGCGGCTTGCACTTCAGCATCGAAAGCGCCCAAAGCAAACAAGGGCTCAGAGCGAGGGTAGAGCCGCGCCGCCAGGTCCTCGGCGAGCAAGCCCACGTCGATCTCTTGCGGCTCCCTCCATTCGGACAGCTCTTCGTCCTTGGCGGCGTGCGACAACAGCACGCGGCCCTCGCCCTTCTCCATAGCGCGAATGTCGTGTGACTCGACCTCCACCGAGCCGTCGATCTGGTCTTCCCAGTCCTCCTTGGAAAACTCGCGAACCGCTTCGAGCTCGTCGTCCGGCTTCCAGCGCACCGTCTTGGCCACGCGCCTCTTCTTGCCGCCAGCCATGGACGAAGTGCTAGGGCCAACCTGCTCTGCTCGGGCAGCAGCAGCGGCGGCGGCGGCTTTAGCTTCGGAGGCGGCCTTTTGGCTGTTGAGCGCCAACTCAAAAGCTGAGGGGCCATTGTTGCCAAGAATGCTAATCGATGGAGTCTCCGGCCCCGTGCTGCTGCCAGCAGCCTTCTTCCCAAAGCTCAATCCCGACAGGGCCTTGTTGGTGACCTTTGGGGCTTCGATCTTAGCCGTGGTGGCGGTGGCGGTAGTGGGGCTGACTTTGCGCTTCTTGCGAGCGTCTACATCAACGAACGGCAATCTTAGTTAAGACTTGAATGGGCTTTGAGAAGCAGCATACCATCATCAGGAACAGTGAGCTCCGTCTTGCGCTTTTCGGCCGTTTTGGCGACCCGCTCCGACTTTTCGACAATGTTCTTGACCTTCTTGGTCAACAGTAGCGCACTCCTGTAGGTATCTGTTGTGTTGGCAAGTTAAATAGGTGTCAGTGTACAAGGGGGCGAGGGACGAGCACTGACCGCGGTCATGAATGGCGGCATCCTTCTTAAACGCTTTGCCAATCTCCGTCGCCAATCGACCAATGGACACCGCGGTGAGCTCTGCAATGGTGAGGGGCAGCTTGTTCCAGACCTGGTGAGAGCGACGCGGCGGCATGCGCCATTTAACAAAGTCAGCATGAGGCTCATTTTTTAATTGACTAGAGGGGCAAAGTGTGCGCGTGTGTGTGCTAGCAAAGCAAGCTTATTTTGGAGAACGCGAGCAAGCACACGAAACAGGTCTCCCCAACCTAACACACGCAAGCGCCTCTATGAAAGAAGAATGGGAAGGAAAAGGCTCACGTCTAGAATCGGCACCAACGCCTTGCCCCAAGAGCGCTCGAACTTGGAGCCTTCTTCTCGGCCATCCTTTTCGGCGCCTTTGTAGGCCTCGACGGTCCACATGTAGAGGGTTTCCAAGGCTTTGGGTTGCTGCATGAAGGCCTCGTAGAATTGGGGGTTGTCTTTCTCGAGAATGATGGCGAGCACGTCGACGCGGCCTTGCGGTGGCACGGCGCGGTTGGGATCTGAGTTGGGGCCATAGCCGGAGATGATGTCGACCAGCTTGGTGGCCGACCGAACGGGGTAGGTGGCCAAACTTTCGAGGTGGCCCTTGAGCTGTGTGCGGAAGTCGGTGTTCCAGTCGGAAGCCGCTCTGAAGACAGACTTGACCGGAGCGCCGGGCATGGTGGGTCTGCTGGTGGAGGTGGAAGCGGCGGGCGGCTGGGTGGCGGATTTGGCGGCCGTGATGGGCGAGTTCTCGCGGGACGTCTTGGTCTTTTCAACTTTTACGACGTTCGCGACGCCTTTCGCCTTAGGCGGAGCACTAGGTTTTGCATTGACAGCAGGACTGGCCGCTCGCGCAGACATTGCGTCAGCGGCGGAAGTGGAGGCAGAGGGTTGAGGTGGAAGGAGGTTGAGAGTTCCGGTCGGCGCCCCGTTCGCTTTTGGCTGCGTCTGTGGAGGAGGAGGGGACGCTTGGGCAGGAGGAGAAGGGGCAACTTTCGTCGCCGGAGCTCGAATAGGAGTAGGAGCGGGCGCCACCGGTGCGGTGGCAGCGGTGGCGACAGCTGGTTTTGGTGCCGCTGCAGCTGGGGCGGGCGCGGGCGTTGGCGAGGCCGCTGGAGCTGGTGATGCGGGCACGACGTTGATGATGTTCATGCGGCGCGTGACATAGGCGTGGAGGGACTCGCCGAAGTTGGGCTTTTCGATGTTGATCTGGTTTTCGAGCCAGGCGCAATACGACTTGTTGGAGACGAAGTTATAATCCCAGGGGTCCCTGACGATGCTTACGAGTCTGTATCAACCCTTTGACTTTAGCGCAAGACCTTCCAAAGATTTGCCACCCGGCGCCGAGAAAAAAAAACATGGGGCAGCCGGGGTTAAGGGAGCGGACTTACGCCTGGGGCACGACGAAGGGAGCTTGGGTTGCGGGAGCGGCCGCTGTGGACATGGAGGGCTGGCCAAGCGCGGCAAGGTGTAGAGGAGCCAGCGCTGTGCGTGTGCGGGTTCTAGAGAGGATCTTTTTTAAAGGGATTTTTAGTCAAGCCGGTTCGCCCCGTGCTGCTCCCTTTTGCGCGTCCCACACTCTTCCCTCGGTGCTTGGAGCGGCGGTAAGAGTGGCGCAACGCAGCGAGAAGGATTCTGTGTGCTCCCTAACAAAGATTGGTTCCCTCCTGCCTTTTGGACAAAGCGTTGTGGCGGCGAGGCGGCGGACCAGGCAACTACGTAAAGACGTGTCGCGACGGCTCAAAATTGGGCTTATAGCATGCACTACAGGGCTGCGCTTGAGCTGCTGGAGGGCGGCAGCGAGCTGGCGGCGTCAAAGAGTCGGAGCTTGGCCGTGGAAGTCTTGGAACAAAAGGCGTTTTGTCGCCTCGCCTCTTTTTTCTTTTCCCAAGTCACGGGGTTTTTGACTTGGTCACTTGTGGGCCACCACCACAAGTTTCGGTTAAGGGGCTTAGGCTGGATTCCTAGGAGCCCTAAAATTTTTCTTAACTTTGTTCAACCAGCTGCTTGGAAAAGCGTTGCCCAAAATTTTTAACGCCTTATCCAACCTCAAGCAAAACCGGCAAGAGCAAATGTCCAAACAAAAGGAAGTCGTAGGCCTCGTGGACCTCAAGCAAAAGGTATGTGGCCATGTTTGAGCGGGCCTCTCGCCTTTGCTGTCGCCGCGACGGGAGCGCTGACGGCCATTGTTTTGATTTTTTGTGGCGATAGATGTGCGCCGAGTACATCGCGCTCGGCAACCAGATGAAGGCCACCGCCGAGTCCATGCAAGCCTACGTCCGCGGCCTCGCCGTCTCCAAGACGCACGACGCCACGGTCAGCAACTTGGTCCAGGTGCCCTGGCTGCCCATCCTGCCGCCCTTCCAGAACCCGGCGTTTGGCGGCGGCTTCCTCAACAGCACCACCGACGGCGAGGCCTACGTCGACCCGGACAACGTCGACGGCAAGCGCAAGCGCAAGGTCAAGAAGGAGAAGAAGATCCGCGACCCCAACGCGCCCAAGCGGCCCGCCTCCGCCTACCTCGTCTTCCAGAACGACCTCCGCGGCAAGGTCAAGGCCGAGCACCCCGAATGGGACAACAAGGAGATCACCGGCGAGATCTCGAACCGCTGGAAGAACCTGCCCGAGGAAGAGCGCGCCGTGCGTTGCCACCACTCTCACACATCTTGCTGATCTCAAGACTGAAAAGCCTCCAACAGGCCTTCAATGCTACCAGCAAGGTCGAGCTGGACGCCTGGAAGGAGAAGAACGCCGCCTACGAGGCCGCAAAGGCTGGCCAGTCCAATGGTGCTCCCCCTTCGCTGGACGCCCCCGCTCCCGTTCGTGGCTTGCTCTCTACCGTTTCAGATCGTCGCTGATGTTGTCAGGTATCTTTCGAACAGAAGAAAGCCAAGGTTGAGAAGGCAGCCAAGACGGAGAAGCCCGCCACCGCCTCCAAGTCGGCTGCCGTTGTCGTCGCTGCTGAGGACACTGACGACGATGAGGACGACGACGATGAGGAGGATGACGACGACGAGGAGGAGGAGCTTTCCAAGCCCGCCCCCAAGGCCTCGGCCAAGGCCTCCACCTCCAAGGCTGCTGCCCCGGCTTCCAAGACCAAGAAGGCTGCCACTGTGAGTTATAGCTTCTTCAAGCACTGTTTCGCTGGTGCTGATCTCCCATCAAATGCACAGCCCAGCGACACGGACGACGAGGAGGATGACGAAGAGGAGGATTCGGAAGACGATTTACCCGCTCCCAAGAAGCACAAGACGTCGGCCGCCGCCACTCCGGCTTCCAAATCCAAGTCGCCTTCCAAGAAGAAGTAAACGCCTTTAGGCCATTGGCCTGCCGAGCCACCCATACCCTAATCCATCCCCCTCTCCCCTGACGACATCTTTTGACGACGCCGATATCCCCAATAAGGCTCCTACCTGCAACACCTTTCCTCCTTAGACTCTCGACTTCCTGCGTGGCGTCTCCGCTCTGGATTCAGTGGCGACACTGGTCTCGACGCCACCACCAACCTGCTCCCACCTCCGAAGTGGCTCGCCTCTCTTGTATCAATCTTCCACCATACGCAGTAATACTTTCTGGGTCGCACCTCTCACCACCAGCAAGAGCTCGAGCTGTAGAAGAGGCAGGACGGCTCGGGCTCTGGGGATCGCGCTTCCCCTTTTCTTGTTGTACAAAATCCAAAAAGGCTTTTTTGACTTTCTTCGAACGAACCAAGAGATGAAATGGACTCTTCCGCAATGCCTGCTATACACGCTCTCGGCCTTGGCAAGAGCAATTTGCCCCACAAAGCGACGCGAGGCTGAGAGAGCATGGTTGCTTCTTCTCCTTCTCCTTCCAAAACTCGTCGAAGGAGTTGATCTTGCCTTGCTGCCTGTGCGTCAGAAAGCGTGTCTACCAGATATGCGGAGCATCCACGGCTTCGTTGGCCCGCACAGCCCAAAGCCTAAAGGGGTTGCCGGGGCGGCAGGTGCCCCCAACTCGCTCCGTCGACAACTTTACACTCCCAAGAATGCCTCACTTAATGCTAATCAAGATGTTTGCGTATGATGTGCCCTCTCGAACTAGAGTACAAGCACACAAGCCGCCACCAAATCCGAGGTCCAAGCGCTTTCTTTCTACGATCCTGCGGGGACTTTCTTCGTCGTTGGGGCGATCTACAAATGCACCCAGTGCCTTCCTGAATCAGACCTCTTAATGCTCCTCCTCGCCGGTCCCCTGTCGGTGGCGGCAGTTGTCGATTTTGTCCGACTCAAGTTCTTCCCGCCCGCACATCTCTCGCTCTCTCGCTCTCTCTTTCTCTCCACGTTCTTGTGCGATGTCTGCTGCGATATCTCCAGAAAAGCAGGCCGCAATCGACAGTCTGTTGCTGAGCTTCCAAGTTGGCGCCTGCATCGGTGGCATCTTCACTGGCGGGTTCATCTGCTTGTGCATCTGGTACTATTCACAGTGGGTCCTAGCACAGTTGCCTGTGATCGCATTATGGTTGACTGGGCGTCAATATCTAGACACTACAGCGACAACCTTCTCATCCGCATCTTTGTGGGCTTTCTCGTGCTGGTCAACTCTGTGGACCAAGTCGTCGTTTCCGTCGGCACAGTCACATGGGCAGTCTACGAGTCCAAGGCTTTCGTGGGCCCTATCGCTATGCCGGCCGCCTCCGCCGCCCATACGTTGATGTACGCACTCAACGAAACAGCCTGCCTCATCTTCTTCAGCTTTCGCTCCTATCGCGCGTCCGAGGGCAATCGCCTGCTCCTCGCCCTGTTTTCCGCTGGTACTTTTATTGTCTTCTTCACTGGCACCGTCACGTTCGTCGGCGGCCTGGTGAACGCGGAGGCCAACTTTGGATCCGGCAAGGCGCACGCCTTTTTCAAAAAGACGAGCGATGTTTGGTTCCCAGCTTCCATCGCGTCAGTCGATCGCACTTATTTTGCACTTGGGGACTTGGCCCTAAACGCTCGCTTGCCCAGGACTGAAATCGGCATCTCGGCTGTTTTGGTTTACTCTCTGGCCAAAAAGAGGCAAGGCTTCAACCCTCAAACCGAGTAAGCCCCTCGATTTAGGACGCGTCGAAATCCACGTCTGATTTGGCACCAAGCTCGGTGTTGTGGAAGCTGTGCCAATTCTCACTCGCCACAGCCAGCTTGACTGCGGTTCTTCAAACGCTGGGCTTTATCTTCCGCGCTACCAACTCTGGTAACGGCGCATACATTGTCAGTTATTCTTCACCTCATTATGCGGCCGTTCGCTGAGCGAGTTGTAGGTCATCTTCGAATTCCTGCCGCGGGTTCAAGCCATTTCCGCCGTCTTTTGCCTCGTGTCCCGCAAGTGGCTCACGACAAACCTCCAAAGCTCTCACAGCAGCGGACCGCCTACCTCGAGTCGGATCAAAGTCCGTACCTCGAGGTCGGTCAAAATCGATGGGCTGGCGCTCAATCCTCGGATCGAGGAGGGCGACGGCAACGTGACCTCTTACTCTTTGGACGAGATTAAGATGAGCCCTAAGCGCGACATTGTAGATGACGAGTAGCTCCGGATCGTTATGCTGTATGCCAGAATTTCATGCTCGCCCGCAATGGCAATTTCACTCTTGATTTCCGACGTCTTTGCTAGCGACGCGCTCTCCCATCAAACTAAAGACCAAGTCAAAAGAAAGGTGATGTTCTAATCTAGGACAGAATCAAGCGGAGGACGCGTCCCTCAACGTCAAAGGGGAAGGCGACAGGGAAGAGAGCAGCCGTCCAGTCAAACCTTGCACACCGTTACCTCAGACCGCTTTCTTGCTGAACTCGGAGAACTATCACATACCTCGAGACTCCACAAAGGCCTGCAAAAGCTTGACAATGTCGTCGTCAGCGTGCGGCTGCTCCAGCATGACCATGATATGAGCAAGGCAAGTTGCTTGAGATTGCTGGATTCAAGATGAGCTTCAGAATCGCACTGACAGAGAGGAAACAGCTGAAATAGAGGGCTCACAACCTCATATGTTGCATCTGTAGGCTGGTCAAACTTCTTGCGCTTGGTGGGTCGTCGAAAGCTGCCGGTGCTTTCGTCTTCGGAATCCGACTCATTCTCTGGCTTGACGTGGGCCCGCAGCATGTTTTCGGGGTCTAGAAGATCTTTCATGAAATCGCGGAGATCGGGTGGGAACTGGTGGGTGAAGACCAATTGAGAAGCAGCCGGACCAGCGAGTGAAGAGCTGTTTGTGGCCGTCAGGCTGGAGGAGAGAGCGAAGTCTTGATCGATCTCGACGAAGTCAAGTGGTAATCCAACAACCGCAGGAGATGAAGGAGCGGAAAGGAATGGTTCTGGCTCCTCGGTGTCAACTCGCGCGCCTGCGGCTGCTCGAGGCTGCGAGGATGTGTTGCTTTCCGGCTGATCAGTGATCCTTGGTAAGTGCAAAGCTTCTTGACTGGCCGCAGAAGTAGGAGGCGGCGCTGAGGCGACTATCGGGGGCGCCGGCGAGAGCGAGTCGTGGGCACTGTGCGGAGTAGGGGTCGGTGGCTCGCGGGGCTGCCTTGATCCCGCCGCTGGGAACAAGCTGTATATGTCATCGTTTTGAGGAATCGAGGGACCGGTGCATGCTGGACAAGACCACGGGGAAGCTATCGTGATCCTTTCAGGACAAGCTTTTGCAAGGGGCTGATTGAATGCTCCTACAGTCTTCTTCAGAAGGCTGCTGGTCCAGGCAATGCCAGTAAAACGCCCGGTCACATTCGTCGCAGAGGATACAGGTGTCATCGTCCTCGCCCTATTTTATAGGCCCTATGCCATCAGCGCATGAAAGCTTGGTAGCAGAACGGGGAAAAGAAGGTACCTCAATGATTCCACACACCTCACACGGTCGACATCCGATGCATTTCCAGTCGTATAGCTTGCACGCTTCCAGTAAAGAAAAGCAAATCTTCAGACATCGATAATGGCCAGCTCTGCAGAATACAAATAAGCTTGTGAAACCTCGCAAAGGCGGAATCCCACTTTTGACACGTCGAACAGATCAGAGCGCGGCGTATATCTTCGATGTCTTCGTCGCAGTAGTCACAGATCATCGCCGACCGAGACCTTTTGCCTTTGTTTTGGTTTGCGAGTTGGCGCTGCGTGAGGCGTGCCTTGCTGGCATCGTGGCTTATGACGAACTGCAAATCAGGAGGCGCTGCCGCATTCTGAGAAGGCGAAACAGGAACAGTCAAAGTGGAAGGTGCTGCGTAGGGCTTCCGGTTGTTCAGGTTTCGAATTGCCGCAAACTTCACGCGCTTCTCGAAGTCAAGCGCCACGGGAAGGCATTGGCGGTTTTTGGCATGGTGGACAAAGACTTTGCTAAAGCTGGTGAGCGCTGCGTAGATTTGCGCCGGCGTCGAGCCTTCGGGCCGGCTTGCCTCCAACGATGTCCACCGGATCATCAGCTTTGGCATTCCGTCCGCGTTGTTGAACAGTCGGTCGAGCATCTCGGGAGTGAAGAAGTGGGCGCTCGGTTGTTGCGTAAGAAGCTCACGAGGGTTGAGGCGGTCGACTTTGGCTAACTTCAGCATCACCTTGTGGCAGACGGTGAACGTTACTCACACCATGGTATCACTTTGCCTGTGGTGGGATCAAAAAGCACGCCAGCGTCGTATGTGGACGGCTCGACGCTTTTCTGGAGGGTGCTGGTCGTGACAGCGTGGAGGAATTGAATGTGCCGTTTCATCCACAAGGCTGGCATCAGCACCACGTCGCACAATGGACAGCCATAAACCAAGTCGTCAGAGAGGCTGGGCCGAGGGAACAGCGCGAAACCGATTTGCGCGAGCCTGACATGCTTCGGCGAGTCCACAAGGACCTGGAGCGTCTCGGGAGGGAAGTCGTCCACCGTCTGTATCATTTGAGCACGTCGAAGATGCTCTCATGTCTTGGCTTGGGCGACAAACATCTGGAGCGAGAGAAAGGGGCACAAATCGAAATGAATGCAGGAACTTCCTTCTCAGGTGGCGACCCCTCTTGTGGGTGCGGTATCAAGTGCAAGGTTCAGAAAAAAAGCATGAGAAAATGTGCAGCAAAGGAGCTGCGCGTGCAAATGGCTTCAAATTCAAATGAGAGATGCCCGCCCTCCACGAATGGCAGGCAGTGCTACAAAATGACACAAGCGAAGGTGAAGGTGGCAATGATTGCCCGGGAATAGAAGGCTCAGAAGCAGGGTAAGTGCAACGCAGGATACTGCGAGAGAGCGCAATGCTCATCAGGGAAGAGAAGAAGAGAAGAAAAGACAGCACGAACTATTCGCCAGGTGGGAACAAAAGTCGAAAGGCAGCACGAACACTATCGGCCAGTTTTGGCGGGAGCAGGGTGAGGGACAGCTTGGACTGGCACCAGAGGGCTGGCACCCTTGCCATGCGAAGGTCGCTCGGACTGCGGCTCGTCATCGGTCGCTTTCGTGCCGGGAGAGTCATGAGCATCATCATCACGGCGATCAGCTGGGTTGAACGTTTTGTCTGTACGGCTCGACCTGCCAGAAGAATCTTGTTCGCGGTGCTCTGGGCGGGAACTGCAAGGGTTGCTGAGTTTAAGTATGTCCGACCAAGCGAGCAACAGGCTCACTGGATGTCGACGATAGAGATGAGTTGTTCTTTGATGAGGCCCACCTCGTCCTTCGTGTCGATGAGCGAATCGTTGCTCAAGATGGCGGACGTGTTCAATTCACTGAGCTCGGTGATGATCTTGCTGCTGATCTTGCCGATATCCGTCTTGATTTCGCCAAGTCTGCCGCTGATGGTCTGTATATCGATGCGAGCTCCCTGCACGTCGGCACGAATTCCTTGCACGTCCAGCCTGAGGTTCGGCGCGGCACCCTGGCCAGCGCCCAGATTGCTCTGGATCGTACTCAAGTGCTCGTTCATGGTTTTGAGGTTTTCGTTCATCAGCTTGAGCTGCTCGACCAGCGCATCAGGTGCAGAGTCATTCGAAGAGGCTGTTGTCAAGTCAAGCTCTCAGGACTCAAGGACCTTGACGCTCTTTGGCTCAAACACTTACAATTCCAGAGCGGCCACATGCTTGACGTGCTTCTGCTGGTCGCAAAAAGATCACTTTCTTCGAGGTGGAGTAGAACCTGGACGTTGAGGAAAGACAAAGAGTTTCAGCGCCCTTTTTGCTGCTGAGGCTGCCAAGCTGCCTCTCGTGGGAATCATTCGAAAGCCTCCTTAAAGAGCGTGACCGAAATGAAGCTCGGAGATCCGTGGCGCTCGATGCAAAAGGAAATGGTCTGTACAAGAGAAAATGAGCAGCAGAGCTGCCTATGCAATGAGAATTCTACAATTTTGAGGTATGCGTCCCGCCCGTGTGAAGGAGAATTGTACAGGTGAAGGTGAGGATAGCAAGTGGGGCCGCGGAGGGAGCTCTGAATTTGAAAGGTAACAAGGCGAAGCGGGATATGGCGAAGACAGGGTATTAAGACAGATGATGGTGAAGAGGAGGATCTAGGTACCGCCAAAGAGTGACAGACGTCAGTGGAGAGGAGGAGAGAGGCAACAGGTGGCACGCACTGAGGCCAGTTACTCGTCAGAGTCGGGGACAGGCTGAGCCGGGCCAGCTCCAGGAATCGCACCCTCGCTCGGCGGAACCAGGGCGTGCTCCATCTCGGGATCAATAGGAGCCTGCAAAGCACCTTGAGTGCTGCCGCGCCTGATGGATCGAGCCACGGGAACAGGGCTGCATGGGAACGGAAAGTGAGCTCCTCCGAAGCGGCGCCAAAGTCCACACTCACAATCTCGGAGAGGCTTCCTTGTACATCGTGTCCAAGCGGTCCGTCATCTTGACGATGGAATGGCGGGCCCTTCCGATCTCTTCGGCCGCCTTGACAATCGTGCCGCTCGTACTGTCCATCTTGACGGCCATATTTTCCAGGCCACCACTGATCGTAAGGTCAATCTCTTCCAGAGCTCGCTTCGCCGTGCGCTCGATGCCATCGAGGCGGTCATCCAAAGAGCGACCGATTTGGCCCAAGCTTTTCTTCAAATCGGTCTGGAGGATCCCATTGGTCTGACCGAAGCCGTCCCGCACGGCCGTCTTGACGTCTGTACTGAAGGTCGTCTTCAAGACCAGCATGTCGCCTCGAAGCTCTTGTATGGTTGTGTCCAGCTTTGCGACTGTGGTTTGCAGGTTGGTGACACTCGTCGTCAAGCCGGTCAAAGTCACATTGATTTTCCCCAGCTCGGCTGTGTTCGCCTTCAGCGTGGTATCGATTCCCTGACAAGTGGTGTTGAGGGCGGCCAGAGTCTGTTCGAGGGTGGGACGCTGAGCCGCGTTCGAAGCTGTCAATGAAAGAAAGCCCCTCTTTGAGCTGTTGTACCAGACGACCGCACAGCATCGGGGCACCTACACTTCCAGGGCATCTTGATGGTTGGCATGGTTCTAGTCGTCGTCAAAGGTTCGTAAAGGTTCGTTACAAGTCAAGGTGGACAGGTCTTGGACGTCGAGGAAAGAAAAGATTCAGCGCCCTTAGTCTTTTCTGTTGAAGGTCCTGGCTGCCTCATGTGGGTTTGCCTTTCATTCTCAACTCCATCAATAGTCCACACACGCTTCGCACAAGTCGAGTGTTTCCCTCTAAGAGAGCCAAGTCCCATGCAAAAAATGAAGCTACAATGGAACGCCACCGCGTTGGCGCGCGCCTTTCTAGCCGTATTGAAATCTAAAGCTCCCTCCACCTCCTCCCTGTTGAAAGAACTGCTGGAACGGGTGGCCGCCACCGTGGCCAAAGGGTGAATGGAAGCCTTGCTGGTATGCTTGTTGGCCTGAAGTGTCGTTGGGGTCATCGCCTCTATCGAACCGCGCTCTGAGCTCTGTTCACGCCGCGAGAGTGAGGAGGTTAGAGAGAGGAAAGCTTATGGAAGGGGACAGGGCGCGAACCTGGATTGGAGAGCACTTCGTACGCCTCGTTGACTGCTGCCATTTGCTTTTCGGAGCCGCCTTTGTCCTGTATGCAAAGAAACAAACGGCATCTCAGCAAATGAATGGAGAAAAAGGTGAGTTCACAACGTACAGGATGTGCCTTCAAGGTCGCTTTCCGGCTGTGCGTTGCGAAGACGACCTTAGCTGGGACCAATGGCACAGCTGAAGTAGGAAAAGCAACGCACTAAGCCTTCTTGATCGTCTTCTCGTCCGCCTCTTGTGACACGCCGAGCACCTTATAGTAGTCCTTGCTCTTGCTGCGCTTCAACAGCCTCTGCGCCTTCTGCAGCTCCTCCATTAAGTCCCGGTCCTGCCGCCCGCTTTTCTCAAACGCGTCATTCAGCACCCGGACCGCCGACTCGTATTCTTGCTGTAGTAAGAAGTCCAAGCCAGACGAGTGGAGCGCGAATTGGGAGTCGGGCTTGTAGGTGGCCAACGTCTTGCAGGTCGCGGACCTGGACGTGGACTTGGTTTGGAGTTGCGCTTGGCAGGCCCACTCGAAGGCTTGGGCCAGGAGCTGCGCGTGCGAGTCCAGCTTGGCCACTTTGGGCAGCACGGCTTGGTTGTCCTCGATCAGCGCCCTGACTCTTGAAATGAAAGCCGGTGCGTCCGGCTTGTCCGTCGTCAGCGCCACCGACGCCGAGGCCCATCTTGAGCCCTCGATGAAGTTGCGGATCTTGGCGAGGTCCTTGTCGAGCTTTTTGAGCTGCTTGAAGAGGGACTTGCACGGCTTGGAGTCGGGGTCGAAGTGCAGGCATTGCTTGACGGGCTGTAGTGCTTGGGCGGAGTCGGAGTTGAGGAAGATGTAGTTCAGCAGGGAGAGTCTGGTCAAGAGGGAGGCGGAGGATGGGTTCAAGGAGGCGGCTCGTCTGTGGTGCTCCCATCAGGCCTCATTACGAGAACACGCAGGAGGGCAAAGACAATCCACTCACGACAGCTCCCCGATGCCCTCTTCGAATTTGCCCAAAGCCAAGCTGCAATCCGCCTGGAGCTCCTTCAGGTCTGCGCAGTTCGGCGCCAGCTCCAATGCCTCCTGCGCGCTCTTAGCCGCCTGCTCGAACTGGCCAGCCTTGAATTCGGCTTTTGCCAGCGTCCAAGTCTTGCTTAGCGTCTTCAGAGACGCGGTTAACGAGGTGGAATGGGAGTCGGGGGAGTGGGAGGAGAGGTAGATGTCGAGGTTGGATTGCGCTCCTTGTAGGTCGCCATTGGAAAGCCGGAGCTTAACTATTTGGATCCGCGCCTGTTCGTGTGCACCACACGGTCATTACACGCCGCTGGGAAGAGTATCAAGGGGGCAAAGCCAACGAACCTGGTCGAACTCTGTGAGCCGCAACACGGCTTCCAAGTCTTCCAAGGCCCTCTTGGATTGTCGAGCTGCCAGATACGCCGTCGCCCGTTTGTACAGCGTCAAGTAGTCTTGAGGATCCTTAGAGATGACGGCGTCCAAGTACTCGACCGCCTGCAAGGGGCGAGCCGACGCCAACAACGCGCTCGCTGAGGCCAGCAGCTGCTCGCTCGGCAGGCTGGCATCTATTGAGGCTGACGTGGATGCTACCAGAGCTAAAGTGGCGACCAAGGCCAGGCGCATAGTGCGCTTTGTTTGGGGAACGAGCAAGGACAAGCTGCCACGTTGAAGCCTGCCAGCCTCAGCAAGCACCACGAGTCTACAATTTCGGTGGCAAATCGGAGAGGCCTTGGGAGAGTGGCGGGCTTTATAGGGCCAATGTCGTCCTTTGGGTGCAGCTGGGAAGCAAGGCATCATTTGGCAGCAGCTCGACTACTTCACAAACAAATTCCATAATCTGCACAGAAAGTCCCAAACCCCCAACGCTGCATCTCTGTTCCTATCCCATCACGAGCATGCAGCACTTGCTTGAAAGCCATCACCAAACCGCCTCAGAAACTCCTTCAGCTTCATCCCTCGCCTGGAATCCGGATTCCACAGGTTCAGCACTCTCTCTCCAAGCAGCCGAAGCTGGCCCACTCACCGAAAAGGTCCGGCATATCGCACGCATGGGATACCTTGAAAGAAATGAACTGTGACTGGCACAAAGTGTGAAGCGCTTGGGTCGGGACGGGGAAGTCGATTCGCAAATCGAGGGAAAGCCGACGCAAGTTTGGCAAGTTCCCAGCGGCCAGGGTGGCATGCAGGCTTTGCAAGCACGCATG
Source organism: Cystobasidiopsis lactophilus (assembly GCA_001599975.1). Taxonomy (NCBI): domain Eukaryota; kingdom Fungi; phylum Basidiomycota; class Agaricostilbomycetes; order Agaricostilbales; family Chionosphaeraceae; genus Cystobasidiopsis; species Cystobasidiopsis lactophilus. The sequence continues at coordinate 3,777,035 of BCIO01000002.1, forward strand.
CTCGTGTTCGTGAGCAGGCTCCAGTTCGGGGGATAGGAAGTCTTGGTAGGAGAGCGACAACGAGAAGCTGGACAGCTGTCCAAGGGCGAGGCGGCTGAAATCGAGTGGCACGGTGTCCGTCACTTCGTGAGCCAAAGGATAGACCACTAGACGTTTGCTTCTAGTATAGGTCATCAGAGTAATGCTGAGGGTCCGAAGTTGAGGCAAATGACCGAGGAGAGTCCAGTCTAGATTGCGAAAGGTCGAGGAGGCCACGTTGCGGTCGAAGTACCTGAGCTGGAATCTAATCGTGGTCAACGACGAGGGCAGTCCTGAAGCAAAGGTGGGCCAATTGATCTGATAGGGGGGCTGGAACGTATTGGTGTCGTTGATCGACAAGCGCTGAAGATGATGGCTCGTCGGCAACGAGATCCCTTCGACCCCCTTGAGCACCACAGGATGGTGAGGGTCAAGATTAACGGTCCTCGCTTCGAGAAGAAGTCGTCCATCCTCCACTCGCCAGCGATACGAATCACCTGCCCAGTCTATCTGATAGATCTGGCCACCAAGAGCGAGAACAACCGAATACCAGCCATGTGGGTCAGAACCTTCTCCTCCCACCGTCACCATTCGCAAAGCGCGTAGTCCATCAAGACGAAACGGCTTTGCTCGCCGCAGGAGGGCCGGCTCGATGCGCAAGTTCAAGCGGACCAGCCAGTCCAATTTGAAAGAAGGTGTAGAGATCAAATCGTTTGCATAGTCGTCAGCCGAGGCATCGAAAGGGCTGAGGGAGAGCTGGGTTTGCGAAGGAAAGAGGGCCGAGGTGGCAAGCGCATCTATGCATTGCTGTGCCCTCGGCCAGGCGTTTGGGGTGTCGCGAAGGCCGTTAAGAGAGAGTTTGATGTTACGGGTAGACGAGACGAAGGGGACCAGCGCCAGGACGCTGGCCAACAGCTCGCGAATTTTGCCAGGCGAAACGACGGGTCGACATCTGAATCGCTCGAACGGTGGCGAAAGGCCCGAGGGAAGACAAGCTTCAAGTCGACAGTTTGAAATAACAAGGGGCGAAATATCGCATAGATTTGGCGACAAAGGAGGAGAAATGGCAAGGGCGAATACGATGCGCGAGGCGGCCAATGCTTGTAAAAATCAAGTTGTAAATGATTTTTTGCCGAAGTCGCCAGATCAATGCTGAGGCAAAGATGCCGTTCCGCCAAGCACGAGAAGATCTCGACGACAATCTCCTCTGGCAGAGGGCACACTCCGCGAGACATGCTCCGCAACTCTTGATTGACCCCCTGATGGCATCGCATGTCAGTCCTGCTACCCTTTGCAGCGAATCAGACACGCACAATGTCTTTCGAGCAAGGCGTTGGGACAATCAACGTGTGGCTCGCTCAGGCTGGCAAAGGCCTCTCTTTTGACCCGGTGCAAGCTTGGAAGAGGCACGGGGAGCTGAGTGAGAAGGTGTGCAGCTTGACTCAATCGTCTACAGTCAGTAATTGAAAGCGTGTTCTGGCGCTCGGGGTGACTGTTGGAGGTCAAGGGGTGAAGCTCAAGGTCTTCGCGACAAGCAAAAGGGCAAAGGGAGCGCCCAGTGAATCAATCTTGGAGGCCCCGTGGCTTTGCACTAGGATCTTTAAACGTTTCTTCGTCACCGCGCGCGCCCCACGCTTGCAAGCTACAGAACCTGAGCATTAGGAACCCGGACAGCGGACTGAGCTGCCACGCTGTCGGCGTTGACATAGCCGACGACCTGAGGGACTGCGATGTCCGACTGCTGTGAGACACTGTCGGCTTCTTCGTAGCCCTTGATCTGAGGCGAGAAGGTCGCGTAGCCGCTGATCTGGGGCGAGGTCGTGTTGTAGCCCGAGACCTGCGGAGCCGGGACTGCGTAGCCCTGTACTTGCGGGGCAGGAGCTTCATAGTTTGTGACGATAGCGGCAGGAAGGTCGGTCTGCGCTGGCACGCTGGAGCGAGATTCGCCGGGCTGGAAGCCGAGTGAGAGAGAGCCCGCAAACTGTTCCACAGTGCTAGTCACCCCTGGAACTTGGCCGATCTGCGAGCCTGATTAATGCATCTGTAAGATGAAGAGATCCATTCTAGCTAAGTCAAGCAGCGCGCACAATTTTGTTGAGGATCCATGACGACACGCTGCACGCCACCGGAATGAGCAAAAGCCAAGAAGCCAGAGCAGAATCGGGCTCACCTGTGGATCGAAGAGGCTCGTTGATGGGCACTGAGCAAGAGGGAAGCCAAGGGCATTGGGAGGAGGCGATGATGCGTCGAGCCTAACAGACACAGCATCCGTCCATCAGACCAGCTGTGCACGGAAATCCAGTGACCTTGTGCGTCACTATCGTCATGCTGTTGCATTTCCGGTCAGACATGGACTGCAGGGCCGTCAGCCTCGACTGCAAAACTTCGCATGAGCAATTGAATCTTGCCGGAAGGTGACCAGCCTGGATCCGAGCAGCAGCAACATGAACTTTCATGCTCTATAAGAGGATTAGAGAGGCTGAAGAGTTGGAAGTCGACAAACAAGCCCCACTGAGAAAAGAAGGCGAACCACTGCATGCGACTGTTCAGGTCTCACGTCGAAAAAACTTTTGTGTCTCCGATTGAAAAAGTGTCCTCTTTGTTTGTAGCCACCCAAAATGCCCCACGAGCGCCTGTCTTAGCCAGCGTCTGAAATCAAAAGTGTGAGCAACGCCAAAACCAAAAGCAAAGAACTGAGGCCATACATTGAAAGGGAAAAAGGCTGATGTGTTGCAAAGAGAACTGGATCCCGTGCGACTGGCAGTGGGATTGAAGCGCTTGGGTAGAAACGGGGTAGTCGAGGCGCAAGCTGAGAGAAAGAGTTCTCAAACCTGGCAAATTGCCGGCGCCCAACGTTTGTCCCAACGTAATCAGGCAGCTGTACTCGTCATGATGGGCAGATTCCGAAGCTGAAGCCGAGCAGGTCATGCAGAGAGAGAACTCCGAAAGTCGAGGCAGAGCTAGATGGCTGAAGTCGAAAGGTAGGACAGGCAGGCCGGCTACTGGGTCGAGAGGAGGGATAAATTCCTCGGCGTCAAGATTATTCAAGGTGAAGGAAAAGTCTACGAGTTGAGGTAGTCGGTTCAGAAGCGACCAATCAAGATTGCGGAAGGTAAAGCTGGCCACCTCGCGGTCGCTGTAGTCCAAGGAAAGGACGACCGAAGTAAGAGAAATGGGGAGTACGGCGGTGAAAGTGTGCCAATCGATTCGGTATCCTTCATCAGGGGTGTAGGCACTCGAAACGTGGAGGCGCTGCAGATGGCGTTCCGTTGCCAGACGGAGTGCTTGAGCCCCTTCCAGCACCAAAGGGTGGTGGGGATGGAGATGGACGACCAGCTCATGAAGAACGAGTTGACCTCGCTCCACCCGCCACGTATTGTCATCCCCAGGCCACACCGGTGCGCAAATCTGATCGCCGAGAGACAGCGAGTAAAGGCCTCCTCCCGCTGACCCAGGACTTATATACCTCGAACCTCGTATTGTCACCGCTTCCAATGCAACCAACCCGTCGAGCTTCGTCACACCTTCGTCCACCTGAAGTAAAACCAGGTTGGTGAACCAAACCTTGTTGAAATTGGGAAGCGCCATCAGTTCCTGGAGAGAGACGGAGCTGTCACAAGCAAAACCGAGGTCTAGGCGGGATTGGGCAGGGAAAAGAGATGAGCTGAAGAGGATGTCTAAACACTGCTTTGCTCTTTGCCATGCCGCCGCAGAATCATTGAATCCCTGGAAATCGAGCTGAATGTCGCGGGCAGGCGAAACGAAGGAGATTCGCTTGAGGAAGTCATCCAGCAGCCCGGCGATCTGGCTGTATGGAACCACGTCGCGGTCGCTGGCGTCGGAATCGGCTTCCTGGTCGTCCTCCAGCGCTTCCCGGTGCAATTGTGGGTAAAAGCAAACTTCTATCTCTAAGCATCGCCAAAGGAGGAGTCGGAGCAGGGCGTAAAGCTGTCGGCAGAGAAAGAGGAAGTTGAGCGGCTCGTATGAAGGCGAGTCCGAGGGTAGGCGCAATTCGAAGGTCATGTGCTGCTGTGCCGACTTTCGCACGTCCAACTTAATGAATGGACTGGCTTCCACCAGGTAGGAGAAGATCTCGACAAGGATTTCGCGAGGGAGAGCGCAGAGAGTGGAAGCCATGTTCACGATGTTTTGGTTGCTGCCGCTGCGAGCTGTGGGCCTCCAGATCAGCCCAAGTCACATCATGTAGTTACTCAAACGCACGAACTGATTGATCAAGGTACTGGGGCGATTTGCAGCGCGCTGTCGACTCGACCGCTTTTTCGGGCTGTCGCGACGAGCTCGAAGGAGGCGCGGGCAAACAAGTCGGGCGGCGGCCAGCGTGCGAGTGTGCAGCAGGAGACGTCTGCAACTTTTTTAGAATGCCAGAAGTGCCAGCCGGCTCAGATGAGCTTGCCAGTGAGAACCAGTGAGAACTTCGGTGGGCGCTCTCCAGACTTGCTCCGCTCCATCCAACTCTGCAAAAAATATGAGCGCAACTAACAAGCGGCCACTCGAGGAAGAGCTCTCTGATGCTTCCTCGTCCAACGCAGAAGCGTCCGGCTCTGGCAGCGGCAGCGACGTGGACAGCGACGCCGAAGCGATTTTGGCGGCCAACGCAGAAGCGCACGAAAAACCGCACAAAAGTGCGCCTTTGCTCCTGCCTTTAGCCCTGGATTGCATGGCTGACTGGCAATTTGGCGCACAGAGCGGAAACGAGGCTTGGACCCGGCTACATTCGGCGACTCGCTGGCGCAATTGCTGGCTTTGCCCACGCCCTCAGCGTCGACCGTCTCCCGCCTAATCTCCAAAGGCACGCCCGCTCAGGATGGCACTATGAAGAAGGAGGCGCAGGTCAAATTGCAGACCAAGCACGAGAAGTCGGAGCGCGGGCACGTCAAGGATTTGATCACCGGCTGGAACGCCCGGCCCGCCAAGCCGTTCTCCCAGTGGACCGTGGCCGACATGGAGGGGCACGAGGGCGAGCGGATGCTAGGGGGCGCAGAGGCGGAGAAGCAGCTGCGGAGATTGGCGCAGAAGGGCGTCGTCCAGCTTTTCAACGCCATCAAGGTTCGTCTCTGCCCGTCTTGCCGCAGCTGTCAATCAAGCTGAAGAATTTTCCCGCTATGAACAGGCTGCACAAGATACTCCCGATGAGGAGCCGACGACCAAGCCGCACCAGCAAGCGGAAGACGCCGCTCCCTTGGCCGGCCTGACTGACCTCTCAGCGCCGGCGCAGGTGGAGAAGAAGCTCCCCAACATCCTGGGCTCCAAAGGCCGAGAGCATGCTCGTTCGTCTTTGTCTCCTTTATCTGATCAATTGCAGGTGGTTGATTTGCGAACAGTGGCCAATTTGTCAAAGGAGAGCTTTCTGGCCATACTCAAGAGCGGGTCCAAGGCTTGAAGGGAGGGTGAGTCGGGCTGTTGAATTATCGATTAGAACAGTCGGTGAAGTTCCAAGTCGCCCGCATTGACAGTATACCGAATCGCTTGAGGTTGGGCATTCGGAGGCATGTGAGAGGGGAGGGGCTTCCCTTGTGCTTGTGAGCCGGCTTGCTTCCCGACCGTATCAAATGGCAGGCGTTTGACGGTCTGTTTGGCATGTAATCACAGTGGAATAATAGGGCCTCTTCGCGCGGACTCTCGAACGACGTGGTGCTCGACGCTTCCATTGGCATTCATTCATGCTGGTGAGGCAACTCCTTTCCGTATCATGTCAATAGCACTCTTTTGACCTCTGGTGTTTTTGACCTCACAGCGGTCAAGTCATCCAGAAGAGCGCTCTTGTTGTTTCACGCCGAGCGGCTCGCGGAGTGCATTGGTCTAGTGAGTCGCTTTCCTGACCTATCAATTGCAGTTGCCTCTTGATTCGAACCTTTGCTATGCTCACAGAGCCGAATCTTCCGCACTAGAGCTTCGAAGGGGGAGAGCTTGACCGACACTGAAACGGGGGACACCATTCCACTTCGGGAAGAAGAAAGCTGGTGCAAGGGCACTCTCTCTGCCTTACCACCTGATTAAATTTGATCGAAACCGCATGCGATCCACAACAGGGCTCTTACCCATCTCTCGCCAAACCGACGGACACCGACCCGGGGGCCCGCCTCCAGGTGCTGTCCGACTATGGCTTCCAAAGGCTGATCCTTGCTCGACTCTGGTTCAGCCTCACTCCTCTGAGCTGGGCTGTTTCTCTTGTGGGAGAGTTCCGCAGGCGAGCAGAGCCGTATTTGCCACCGGACAAGTTTTGTGGTTGGTGGCGAGCGAACAGCGGGTCGACGCCTGAGCATGGCCATAGCCTGAAATGCGAGCTCTCACACCTTGTTATGTTCTAAATCACACTAGCTACCGGCTGTCAACCTTAGTGGCGTGGGAGGCAGTTGGGTCTTCGGGTGGCGAATCGATTCCGGCTCTCAGGCGCTTATATTCTTACTCGAGGCTGTACACGCAACCATCGCATGCTCAATACACTCTAATTTAAGACGAGACAATGTCCAGTGACTCCTTCCGACTTCAACGAGAGAACGATCTGACCCAGCAACTAATGCCCGGCAAAGATCGAGTCCTGGACATAGGACCAGTACAAATCCTTTGAAGCAATCCTCCATTTCTTGCCGAAGAACATTACTGGCACAAAGGACAACGCAACAGCCATGCCAACGAAAGCTGCAGACAGAATAAGCAGGGTTTGGAAGGTTTTGGGAAGGCAAATTTACTCACCAGCGCTTACAAAGTTGAGCCTGTAAAAACGAGAGTCTGCATTGATTGTAGACGTAGATTACCTTTTGGGCGTGCCAAAGGTCCAACTCCAGGTGAGGATAGCGGTGGCAAAAATTTGCCACCGCTTGACATTGGCCACCGCTTCCAGCATTGGCACGGACGAGCGACGGAGGCTTAGACTTCCGCTGAAGGGAATGCTATTCTGACTATGACTTAGGGCTTTTGGGGATCCCTTTTGGTCTGAAATGCTCTGAGTGCTGGCATGCGCGTTTTTGGTGGCAAATGACTGCACGTTATAGATCAAGGTTTCTGGGATTTGCCTTGTCTGCTTCCTGGATTCACTCTATAGAACCTTTGTCTGAAATTGCAAGCTAATGGCCTGCGAAGATCGAGTCCTGGACATAAGACCAATACAAGTCCTTCGAGGCGATTCGCCACTTCTTCCCCCACACCATAACAGGTACGAACGACAATGTCACAGCCATGCCAACAAATGCCGCAGACAAGAACGTATTTTGATAACCAAGGTTGAGCCAGGGAGTTATGGCGTAACCTGCGTTGGGAAATAAGAATGAATAAAATCGTGTTTGTGGGCTTTGGAAGCTTACCGATGGCAAAAGACAGCGAATTGCGGATGATGATGACAGCGATCATGACTGTGAAGTACAGTAAGCCTCACGAAGACCAAGAGGAGTGGAAAAGTGGACGCACCTTCGCCGGACAAGTCGCGGTAGGCATCCAAAGCATAGCCGAGCGACAGAGTAGCGGTGATACCGTTGGTAGCGCCAATCATACCAATGCCAAAGTCCAAGCCGACGAAGTGAATGCTGTGTGCGGCGCCGACACCCCAAAGGATGAGACCGGCAGGAACCAAGATGGCAGCGAAAGTGAGGAGGATGAGGCGCTGTTCAGGCTCTCGGACACCCTGGTAGCAGCGTGTGAGCGGTGCAGACAGACAAAGAAAACGGGAACATTGCCCACCTTGTTGCGCCTCGCCGCCCAGATCGCGTACTTGTCGCCGTAAAAGCCCGTCAAGCTGCCGCCGAGGATGACCCCCAAAAGCGGTCCCACGTACCTGATTGCGCCCTCATCGCAATCAGCAACCAGCAGATGAGCAAGTTCGACGGAGGACTCACATCAAACCGGTCATCGAAGTCGAAAAGTTGTAAGGCGGGTTGGAGACGACCAAGGCCAAGGTAGCGTTGAGCACGTTGTACCAAACCAAGCTGCTCCCATATTGAAAGCCGCTCCAGAAGACGACGGGGAAGCGGAAGATCATCCAGACGGGCCTCCACATGGTAGTGAAGAATTGCTTCTTGGTGGTGTAGACGACGTTGAACATCTTGAGCTTGTGCACGAACGAGTGAGGAGTGCCGACCAGCTCGCGGTGCTCGTCGTCGCGGATGGAAGTGAGGCGGGTGACGATTTCACCGTCCTTGGCGGCAATCTTCTCGTCGGAGCCGTGAGCGATGGCAGCTGCGCCAGAAGTGACGGGAGCGCGCTTGTAGTTGGTCTCTTCCATGACTGCATAGGAGGGTCAGTTTGATATCTTTTCTGTTGGCAAGAAAGATTGCGTACAGAAGAACAAGAACAGGAAGCCGCCGACGTTGACGAATGCAGCCCAGTATTGGGTCCAGTGCCATCCACTATTGCACCTACTTGAGCAAACGACTTCTGAGGGTGAGATAGGAGTCGAGCTTACATGCCGTCGTAGACAAAACCGCTCATGAGCCTGCCAACAACGGATTAGGTCTGGCCAAGCGCGACCACAAGGAGAGACCCACGGTGCCAGGTAGTTAGAACCGAAGACGAGCAGAGAGTAGATGCCGAGGTAGTAGCCACGCTCGTGCGAGAAGAAGATCTGGGAGATGGAGACTTCTGCCAGAGACTCGACCGGCGGGCCAAAGAAGCCCGAGATGATGCGCGAGGCCAGCCAAACGCCCTTGGTCTTGATATGAGGGGTCCAGGCGCAGATAGCGATTTGCGAGAGGATCGAGAGCAGGTACATGGGGCGAGCGCCGAACGTGAAGGCCTGCGAGTCAAAGTCAGCCAGTTTACGTCCTAGTTTAGAGGCAACGAGACGAACCAAAGGCAAGATGATGATGCCTCCCCATCCCAGCAAGAAGAAGAGGTAACCTGCGGGTGAACGCATTTAGACGCCGACCGATTTAGAACGTCCAAGCTTGAGGCCTCACCTGTACCAGCGTTGAGGGTGCTGAGAGGGATACCAGTATCCTTCACGATTGCCTCGAGCAGCGAGTAGATGATGGTGCCCGAAAAGCCGTACACTCCGACGTAGACGTAGACACAAGTGACTGCCAGCAGCTTGCGGCGCGGCGACCAGTTCAAGGGGTCGTTCACGTCGTTAGACGGCGTGGGGTTGAGCACAATCTCCTTGGCCTTTTCGGAGTGCAGCATGCCAGCCTCCTGATAATTCGACAGCGATCAATCTTCGGAACAGCTGTTCCGGCAAACGAAAACGAACATGGTGCTTTTGCTCTTCGTCGACCAGGTAGAGCGAGCCTGGAACTCCGTCGATGTAGTTCTCGAGCATGTTGGGTGGCTAGCGAGAGCTGGGAGATGTCCGGGTGCAAGAGGCGAACGCAGCTCGATACTTTCGGCGGCAACGCCTCTGGTCGTCGGCCCGACATTTCGCACTAAGGTCCGCAGATAACTTCGCGTGGAAGTAGGCGCGCTGGTGGAGTGATCGCGGGTGCAAAAGGAAGGGCATCGAGGAGCGTCATGGCCACTCAAGTCTTGCAGCGAGTGGTTTTCAAGCCTGATTTAGCTTGAGAGTCCATCGCCCTTCAAAATGCCACCTCCTTGGAGCTCTTGAAAGCGAAACGTCCTCAACCGCGCAGTGAAAATCAGGTTTGCCACGGCCAAACGGATGACATGATGCCATGAGGAAGGTCGCTTCGCAGAATTTAGACCGTAAAATTAGCCGATGGCGAGCTTGAATCCTAGCTGATAAGGGCTCTATCCACTTCAAACAAGCGCGGTAGAGCTGTCCGGATAGTCACTAAAAGATAGGGAAAAATTTGAAGCAGTTTCCATTGAGCACTTCAATGCAGGTCTGGCGGAGCCGCCATTCGCGCTGGCTGAGGCAGCAAGTTGCAAGCGGGGATGGCCACACACATGGCGAGTGCGTAATTATGAGCTGGAAAGCGGAGCAGCAGAAAGCGGAGACACAAAAACGACGGCACCCTTCAACAGGGGCGGGCAGAGTCGCTAAACCAAGGCGAAGGCGGGATCCACCGTGACCAGGATGCTCCAATCTCGCGCGCTCGGTGGCTTTCCGGCCCAGCACATGCACATCATAATATAAATCCAAATGCTCAACAAAGAGGACGAGATGGCAGAGCAAGAGAAACGAAGTGCAATCCCTATCGCGCATGATTGTCGATCCTTGCCCCACGGCGGCCAAGACGCCTGAGACTTGCCGCTCGACATTGGGGCTCCTTATCGTGTCCTTTGCCACAGCGACTAGCGTGCTTGTTGCCTTTCCAGCCCATGCAGTCCGAGAGGTGTCGATGAAGGCTGTGCGTGCGTGCGTGCTGTGGACGCGACTTAAATGAAAGACGCCTGGCCGGCCTTGCTCTTCGTCTATCTGCTAGCTGCTTGCCCTCTTTCGCCTATGAAGACTGCCATACTAGAGTTTGCTCGCGTACTATGAGCAACATAGGCTCAGCCTTTTCGTCTCTTCGTGCATAAAGACGAGAAGCCACCCCGGCCACTGGCAAGTCTGACTTTCCGATTTGATAGCATCAAATTTCAGACGGCAGAATCTTCGAATGGATCGCAAACCTTTTCCCTGTAGGCCTGAGGAGAGACGGACTGGGTGGCAAACGCATCGCCTCGCCCAGGGCTCTTCCCTCCTCGGTCTGCCGCTTGCCTCCCAACGACGAAGGCTGGCCTTTCTTTCGCCCTGGTCGGCATCACGAAAGCGGGCTTTCGCGCCTGAACCAGGCTTCAATCCGACATGTCTCCTGGGGTTCGGGCTGGATCCTGTCCCTCCGAGAATACGATTGCTGCAGACGAGGGCCAGTTCTTGAACCAGAGCGCCAGTTCGAAGGCCGATGGAAAACTAGAAGCTCATGTCTGGAGCTGGATTGCATGCGGAATAATGCTCGCTATCGTGGGCTTGAGTTCGTGGCCTGGCCTCACTGCATGAGGCTAGCTTCTTATATATCCTCGCAGTCACGTTTACCCACATCTTTTTGCACCTTGTCAACTACAGAAAGCCGAAACAGCAGAGGTTGATCATTCGGATCCTGGTGGGTGTCGTGCGCAGCTCAGACTAGACAATTGCGAACGTGTTATTCAGCTACTTCCAACCTTCTACGCAACGTTCGCATTTCTCAGCTTGTGAGTCGACTCTTACTTGAAATTCTTGGATCTCGTTTGACCCCTCGACAGCCGATACTACCTCGAGCGCCCCTACTTCGAAGTGCTCGAAACGCTCTGGGAGTCGGTGGCGATCGGGGCCGTTCTCTTGCTCTTTCTACGCTACATTCAGAACGATATGGCACCATATCAGAGGCTGCGGTGGTCCGACCAGCAGAAAAGGTAGGAATCGTAATCGCCGCACCCAGCTCAACTCAGACCAATCGACAGTGCCCATTGGCCATTGCCAGTCTTTCAGTTCAGGAACGGCTGCTTCCATCTCAAACCCATTGATCCAACGTCTGACAAATATGTGAGTCGCCCGAGCAATGTCGGTGGTTCATGCTCTGATGCTTTCCGACGACTCCAGGAATGGACAATCAAGTTCTGTGTCTTGCAGTACACGTTTATCGAGCCGTGTTTGGCCCTTTGCGGAGTGATCTCACAATCTCAAGGTGTCCTTTGCGAGCAGTCGATGGCGCCTCGCTACGCCGAAGTCTACCTGTCCGCTATCGAGTTCACGTCCTGCTCCGTGGCCATCTTCGGGTTGGCGTGCCTGTACACGCTGTGTAAACATGACCTCAAGCAGTACGGCGCCCTCTCCAAGTTCTTGTCGATCAAGCTTTCTGTCGCCCTCGTTTTCGGCCAAGGTATTTTTCTCGACACCCTTCACACTCACAAAGTCATCAAGGTCAAGGCTACGCAATTTTGGACCGAGGAGCAAATCGTCAGCGGCATAGAGTCCCTCTGCATCTGTGCAGAGATGATCATCTTCTCGCTTTGGCACTGTTGGGCCTTTTCGTACCGCAAGTACAACAAGAACGCCCGCCAGATCAACTATGGCTTCTATTGCGACGGGCAAGGCTTTTGGCACCCAGTCGACCCAGAAGAGAAGGATCGCAATGCGGACCGGAAGGAAAAGTTGAAGCGGAAAGCTGGCCTGGACAAGCTCAAGCGGGAAGGGCCCCAAGTGGAGCGCGGCTTTTGGAAGGCGCTCTATCATGCCTTCAAGCTTTCCGACTTGATCAGCGACATCTTCAAGGCGTTCTCGGCGCTGTTCACCTGCGAGCCCTGCCGGTCGCGCAAGCGGGCCAAGGTGGCTCGATATGAAGGCGGAGGAGCCAATGACTTTGATATGAAAAACTGTAAGCTCTTCTTCATTGGGTGTCTGCCTACTCCGCCTGACGAGGCAACAGTGCGTGGCCCCGAGAATGTGGCGCCTTTTGACCCCAGCGATCCCGACAATGCTGAACTCACGCCGTTCCAGCGTCCGGCTTTGGGAGACGAGAAGTCTCTTTGGGCTAAGACGGTGGAGACCCTTTCGAAGCCGGCCTCCGTCAAGTTCAGGTCCATGCGTTCGAAGCAGACCAAGTCGGATCTCGCCACCCGCGATCTGGAGAAAGCAGAGGCTTCCATCAACTCTATCATGGATGATGACGACGACACGCTTGTAGGATCTTACGGCAGTGACAAGAATGGTAGTGGCAGCGTTGGCAAGAAGGACCGCGCCAAGGAGGACGAGAAGCAGCCACAATATCTGCCCAAGGAAGATGCCGAGCCCGACCTTTACTGCTACTACAACCAAAAGAGGCCGAGCGACTCGCCAGACCCTATGCCGAAGCGCTCTGTTCGTCAAGCAGCTAGGAGCGAGTCAGTGCCGACGCCACCAGATCCTCCGGGCCCTCTAGCACCAAATTCTGTTGGTAATTACTACGACTCAAATGCACCGGGAGACTCCTATGCTCTGGTACCAGGCCGTCCGCCCCGTCCGGCACCAGAGGGCAAACAGTCCAGAGTGGCGTTCGCCGCGACGCCCATTGCCATCGAAGAAGAGGGGGATGCCGACCTCTTGTAGTTTTCTATCCTTGCCATATACTCCACTCTTTTTATATGATACATTGTAATGACCTTCTTCTTCTTCCCACCGGCACCACTAGAACCAATCACGCCGCAGAGCGAGAGCCGCGAGCCGGTTGGCGTTGAACAATGCTCGCCGACCTCGACTGCCACGGCATTGAGCGCCCAGTTCTGGATTCAAGAGATGTGTCAGAGGAAATGCTCCCTAGAAGCGACGATGCCCGCATCCTCGTGTTCTCCGCTGCCACGGCGTTCTCGTGTCGGATTGCAAGCGACAGTCCTGCATGGCCCGCCGCTTCAATCTGCTGCTTTCCCCCTTTTCATTGTTGACTTGGCCAGGATATTCATACAACCGAGCAAAGTGGAAAGACCGCACCGCCACGGCCGTCTCTGGCCTCGAGCTCTGGCCTCGGTCCGGACCCATCTTGCGAACGACCACTTTCCCTTAATGCCTTCGGCCCTGCCCTCCTCGTAGCCCGTCTGTTACCAAGCAGGGGTTGGCGAGAAGTTCTTTCTTAAGGTAGAGGGCCCAGGCTGCCTCTCTTCTGGCATTCTCATTCCTTCCGTTCTCGGCCTCCAAGTCCTCTGGGAGTATCGCCTTCTCCAGCCGTGCTTTCTATCTCTTTACACTCATTCATATCACTTCAGAGAGCTGGAGCATTGTTTGAACTCGTTCCTTGTCTTGATCCAGGCTGTTCTTCTCCATCACCGGCCGCGCGTCTCTGCCTTCTGTTCCTGCTCCCGAGCTTCGTTGCCCGTAATGAACAGCTCGGCGGTCGACCCGGCTTGCAAGTCCGATAACACTGAATCCGTCGAGCAGGGGCATTTCCTTTCCAAAGGGCCCAACGGGAAGCTCACGTTGAACAGCGAGCCTCACTACGAGGCATGGCTGGCAGCCGGAGTGTGCCTGGTGCGTCATTTTTGAGGATGTTCTCTCAGAGAGGCCTGGCTGAGAAAAGCAGGTCCTCGTGGCGGTCATCGTCTGCGGCCATATTTTCATGCATCTCAAACACTGTCGCCGGCCAAAGCAACAAATTCTGATCATTCGAATCCTGCTCTTGCCACTATACTATTCATGCTTCGCCTTTCTGTCGTTCAGGTACTTCAGGGACAGCACGTACTACAACCTAGCCCGAGCCGTCTGGGAATGCGTCGCCATCTCCAGTGTCCTTCTGCTGTTTCTTCGCTACCTTCAAAACGACTACCCACCTTGGGCTCGGCTCAGGTGGCAGGCGCAGCAGAAAGGCGTCACTTGGCCCTTCCCTATGTACTCGTGCGGGCGGCGTGGCATTCACCGCATCCCTGTCGACACCGATTCCACTTTGTTTGAGTCCACGATGCGCTTTGCCGTTCTTCAGTATACGCTTCTCAATCCAGCACTAGCTGTAAGTGCCTCGTTCCTCGCTCCTCGTTCGGGTCGAAAGGCGGTGGGCTTGAAATGCTGATCCGGCATACAATAGGTTCTTGGCATTGTCGCGCAGAGGAACAACTGGCTTTGCGAAGATTCTATGAGTCCCAAACATGCACAGGTGTGGATCGACGTCGGGTCTTTTGTGGGCTGCACAATGGCGATTTGGGGATTGAGCGGAGTTCACAAGTCCGTCCACGCTACGCTCGGCCGATCCCAGAGCTGACCACTTAATCTGAACAGGATCGCGAAAGCCGACTTGAAGCGCTATGGTCCCTGGGGCAAATTCCTATCAGTCAAATTCGCCGTTGCGCTGCTGTTTGGACAAGGCTGGTTTCTGTCACTATTGGTCGACCGAGGCAAGATCAACCTGCCAAAGAACAAGCAGTATTGGACATCGAGCAACATCTCCAATGGCATACAGAGTGTCCTGATTTGTGCCGAAATGATCCTCTTCTCGATAGCGCACTGCTTCTTCTACCGATACGCACCCTATACTCGAGAGGACCCCGACTTCTGCTACAATGGAGACGGTGTCAAGACCTGGGGCTGGTACTACGCGCCGTCTCAGGTCTCCAAATCCACAGTCGGGTACTGGCACCCGGTAAACCACATCTTACCTTTAAAACGGCTACACACTCAAGCAGTGACATCTCAGGTTGACGATCAAGAACCAGATCCAAACATAGCTCACCGAGATCCCCTTTGGCGGCCGCCCGACCTTGACAAGCTCCTCGACAAGCCGGCTGGCCGTTTGGCAACCCTAGGGAAGGCGCTGGTGCCCTACGATTTGGTCTGGGACGCGGTGAAAGCTGTCTCTAGTATGCTGACAGGTGGCCCTTGTCGCAAAGATCGGCGCGCACAAGCCCACACGATTTTGTACCATGGCGGCGCGAAGTCAGCGTTCGACATGTACTCGCTTCGCGGACCAGAGAACGTTTGCCCCTACAATCCTGACGACCCCGAGAACACTGGTCGGGACTGGCAGCCGAGCATGCGCGACAACGAGGACTCTCGCTTTCGGCGCTTTGCCAACAAGAGCCTTCAAGCGCTCAAGAAGCCGGTGGCGTCTATCGGAAGGCCGGGCGGCCCTCCGATGGCCCCGGGCTCCTTTCACCAGGACTCTAAGTCGCCCATCCAAAATTCTGGCGAGAAAGGAAAGAGCCTGCTTGGGAGCATCGGCAAGTCGATCAAGCCAGGTCAAACGGTGGCCCAACATTGGAGTGGCAACGGCAGTTTGCCTCTTCCAGGTAGCCTGCTGCCACCGCCTTCAACAAATGCTAAACAGAGTATCAACAAAATCACGAAAGCGCCACCAGGGACCATGTCGGCTCCCCCAAAGTCTTTAGCGCCCAAGGGATCGTTTTCGTTCGGTTCCCTCGGTGGCCGGAAGGCATGAACCCTCAAATTGACGGTAGTCTCAGGGTCAAAATTATGTAGGAAGAAAAAGTATCTTTGTTACAAGGGAAAAGGACGTGGCGGTCTACAAAAGAGATAAATCCATAAGAGGGAGGCAGCCGCCGGATCTAACAGTCGTGCAAGGACAATCGCTTTGAGCGTTTACAACGAAAGATCCAAAGTGTAAACCAGTCAGCCCCTCCCTCCAAACCCGAGGACCACGCCAGCGAAGGCGTGCCCTCCAAAAACCAAGCTCTTAATATTCAAAAGGACGACTGGCGCCACCAATGTGGATCGCCACTCGGACAGGCGAAAAGCTGAAAGAAGAAGAAGAAGAAGAAGGAAAAATAGGCCGGAACAGTGTCTTTTTGGTGATTTTGAGAAGAGGTATATGGTGTGGCGTGATTACTGGGCGAGCCGATGAACGAAGAAGGGGTATCTTGCTAGGCGAAATGCGAGGGAGATGGCGCCCAATATCAGAGAAGTGTGAGCGTGTGGGGAGTGGTCGTGGGAGTGGCTGCGAAAGAAAGGAGAGAGGCGCGGCTGAGCGCCTAGTCCGAGTCGTCAGAATCGGTGTCAAGGTCGATCTCGATGGGACCGCCGTGGCGCACGTTAAGGCGGGGGTGGTTGGGAATCTCGACGACGGGTGCCACAGCAGGTGGCGCTTGAGCAACCCCCATCACACGAGGTGGCCGGACACCGACACCCCTTCGAGCAGCGGGTCGGTTGGCTTGGGCGTCAGCCCCATCTCGTTGGCGTCTGATGATCCCACCGTGGACGACAGGCAGAGGCCTTCGAGCTTCTGGGCCTGGATTTTGCGCGCCAGGAGGGGGAGGGGGGCACGCAGCAGGAGGTGCTGCCCGAGCGGCAGCCGGATTGGCGGGTCGGGCGACGAGAGCATTTTCTGGGGCGTTGTGGTGACGAATGACAAAGTTGCCATTGGCGCGAGCAGCGCGTTGCTCGGCTGCAATGATTTGGCGCAAGGTCAACTCAACGACTGCATTAACCACATCAAGTACAGCGGGCTCACCTTCCAAGCGAGCTCTGTCGAGTCTGTCGACCTCGCGCTGATCGGCGTGCCTCTCCTGGAGCATAGCTGCTCTGAGTGCTCTTGCGTTGCGACGGGGAGGTTCGTCCGCGTCCTCGTCGTGGAAGAGCTGGTCAACATTTCGGGCTCGGAAAAGGCGGTCGTCGTCTGGGAGACGGAGTGGCGCTGGGCGAGGGGCAGCTGGGGGCGCAGCTGCTGCTCCGGCAGGTGCACCGCCGGCGCCAGGGAGCGCGCGCGCGTTGGCGGCCACGGCAGCATCAGCGACGCGGCGGGCGTCTGCGGCGTGGTTCCTTCCAGCTTGAAGGGCTGCCCATTGGGCAAAAACCCCTTCCCTGGCCGGGCGGGCTTCGTCATCGGCAGCCATGTCGGCGTCTGCTACGACGGCGGCTAAGACGTCGGGGAAGAACTGGGGAGCAGGTCCAGCTCCTGGTCTGGGTGCTGCATTGTCCCCAGCCTGAGGAAGGGGATCAAGAATGTTAGCCAGTCGCTGGACATAGACGATATAGAGGGCGCGGCGCACTGGAGCTCGACCCTCGAGGCCTTCGAAGCGGAATTGCACACGCCTGCGAACTCCACGAGGCTCCTGTAGGCGGGCCTGCTCCTCATCTGGGATCAGCGCACCATTCCCACGAGGAGGCAGAGGAGCTGGGTGCCTGACCTGGTTGTTTCCAGGTGGATTGGCAGCGGCTGGGGCGGCGGGCGCAGCGGCGGCAGCAGCAGCAGCGCGGGCACGCTGCTCAGCCAGTCGCTGCTGGATGGCGAGGTTGAAGGCGCCTCCGTCGAAGGCGATGCCGGCCAGGCCGGCCATGCCGTTGCGCAGGAACGCCTCTTGCAAGGGAGCTGGCAGACCATGAGGCAGGTAGCGGCGTCGCTTGGCCTCCTTGGCGGCCTCGTACTCGGCCTCTTTTTCACGCCGCTTGGTGGTGGCCTCTGCTACCACCGTCGCCCGCTCCTCGCGCATGCGCTTGGCCGCCTCAGCATCGCCCTGAGCCTCCAGCAGGTCGGCCTCGTGCGCGACGTAGTGCTCGACGATGCGCTCGAGGTGGAGCGAGCGGCAAGGCCGGGTGTCGGACTTGGAGTTGCAGGTCGGGCAAACTTTGATCTTTTCGGGCTGGTTGGTCGACCAGTCGAGGTGGCAGAGCATGCAGAAGGTGTGGCCGCATGCTGAGAAGTGGACTGGGACGACAAAGAACTCGTAGCAGATGCTGCAGGCGAGCTCGTCGGTGATGCGCTTGTCCAACGGCTGGACCTCCTTGGCTGGGGGCGCGGCTGGGGGCGCCGACGACGCTCTGGGCGCGGCGCCAGAGCCAGAGGCGGTTGGCAAAGCGGCCAGCACGGCCTCGACCTTGATCATCGAGGCCTGGCGCTTCGCCGGAGGGCGGTCGACGACTTCGACATCGGACGAAGACGAGTCGTCCAACGAGACGACAGAGCGCTTGCGGCCCAAGCTCTTGGGCATGTCGACCGTGTCGCCTTCGTCGACGCCGTCCACTTCAATGTCGGAGACGTCGTCGTTCGGAGCAAAGGGCGCTTCGACTTGGTGGATTTGAGGATCTTCGTCGACTTCCATCATGTGATCCATGGCAGGCGTGACGCGTCGGATAAAGATCGGCGACTATCTCCTTCTACGTCGCTCGTGAAATGAGCTACAATAGACCGGATATGGTTAAGACTAACTCAAAGGCCTATTATACGCCTTCTGAGCTGGGCTTCTTTAGCGCCTAATACAAGATGGTAGGAGTAGGCTCTCTGGCCAGCAGGGAGGAAGGGGACGGGGATCTACGAGGGGTGATAAGCGGTTCCTGCAGGAAGCCGTTTGCCACCGTCGTTAAATCGAAGGTTGGACGAGGGAAAGAGGGGTAGGGACGCTCTTCAGAACTCTTCTGCAGCGCTACAGAAGAGTGGAGAAGGCAAGGGCTGAGGACGAGCTGGGGGATTCTGGGAAAGGGCAGGGAAGGACGGGCGAGTTCGTCGAACGGGAACAAGAGTTGAGAAATCCTTTTATAGGCAAAGGGGGTCTCAAAGGGGGTCTCGCGCGCGGAACCGAGCAAAGGAGGCTGTGCAATGACTCGAATACGCTGAAAACGGTTCCAGAAAGTGGTCGAGTGGGGTCGAGTTAGGTTGCACTTGCTCGTTCGAATTTTGTAAATTATGCCGCCATCACAGGTCGTTTCTACTGGTCTCTTAGAATCGTTCAGTGCGCCTAAAGAAGAGGGAGCTTCACCTTGCAATTTCGATGTTCAGCGCACCAAAAAAGAGTTGGCTCGAAGTGGCGACTTGATCAATTTACACAACTTCGGCAAGGCTTTGAGCGCTTTGGCCCCTCGATATGATGGCTTGAGAGTATAGACAAACTTCTGAAGGTAGCTAGAGCTTCCAGGAGCACAGAGTCGAGCAAGTTCTTTTCACGTGCAAATCCGGTGGGCAACCCGGCGAAGTCGGCGAAGGGTCGCTCTTGAAATGGCCGGTTGGCGCGATGCAAGCTAGTGTGCATAGCGTCAGTCCAAGAATGGCATGGCAGCAGTTTTGGAGGGAAGGCACGTTGGATTCCAGCCGCGCGAAGCAAAGGGTGACTTGTCGAAATTTTGGGTCCAACCAAGCTGAGCCGAGAGAGGTGTACACAAGTTACAGTAGGGAAAGCTCCAGCATCACAGTCACTTGATGTTGCAGTCACTTGATGTTGGAAGAAGATGCACAGGCACAAGCAGTCAAAGGCGACCTCCGAGTCTCGAGAACATCGCAGGCTGGCCGAGAAATTTCACAGTGGGCTGATGCAGTCAGAATCGCACCAAGGCCAGTCGCAGTAGACATTCAAAGTGGCCAAGGAGTGTCAAGGGCTAGACTACAGGATTTGCATGGTCGCCCTTTCTGAAAGCCTGCTCGCCGCCTCCTTTTGCCAGAACAAATCCCCATCACTCGTATTTGTGGTAGATCTTGGCGATGACCTTCCATTCTCCACCAGGGACTTTGACGAGGGAGTGGTAGTCCGTGAAGAACGGCTTGTCGGTTTCGACTTTGGCCACGGCGGTTCTACAGAGATTCGGTCAGTCGCTCCCGTCGACCTTCGAGATGAACTGACATACGTTGGGGTCATGTCCAGCACGTCAATACGGCCGGTGCATTCGGGCAGAGCGCCATTCTTCTCAACAGATGCCCACAGGTTCTCCATGCCGCCCTCCTTGAACCGTCCATCACTGTAGCCGTGCATGGTGGCCGTCTTGTAGAATGCGCCCTTGACGAGTTCCAGGTTGCCAGTCTTGAAGCCGGTGAGGTAGTAGTCGCGCAGTACGGCGACAACAGCCTCGTATTCCTCTAGCGGCACTGGCCTGGTTGCAACCATCTTTGTATTCGGGCGGTGTGTGAGAAGAGGAGTCGGGAGAGCAGTAGGTCGTTTGGGTGCAAAGAACTGAGTCAGTCAGGCAATAACTGAGGTGCTGACTGGTTGTTGCTGCCAAAGCAAGATAGGGCGCTTAAAAGGCGCGTTGCGCGTGACCTCGATCGCTTTTGGCTGCCCGAGTGCTCATTTCGGTGGCGCGATGTAGGGCTTGCGCTGAGGCAGCACACAGCGGGAGTTAGTCACTGGGAGTAGCAGCAAAAGTAAACGCGCAACGCGACTGTCACATTTCGAGTTCAAACATTGATAAAGGGTGAAAACGCTTAGGTGCAGCTTGCACAACAATGGTTTTAGAGGCATGAATTTTCTGGGCACCGATAGTAGGCGATGGCAGTGGTGGAAAAGCGGAACACTGGGCATAAGATGGTCGAAGAGACAGACGACAAGTTCTTGCCGAAAAGAACGAGGACATTGAGGGACGACAGGGAATGCTCCGAGAAAGAGGGCTTCTTAGGCGAGGAGGAAGGTGAAGCTACTTGCATGCCAGCAGACGGCCGGAAGAAGAGGAGGGCCAGAGACGCATCGGCGACGACTTCCCGGGAGTGACGGGATCCCGCGCGCAAGAAAGAGAGACGGCAAGCAGACAGTTCGGCAAAGCGGTGCGTTTCCGTCAAGGGTGGGTCGCAATTTGTGGCCAGAGCGCGAGAGAGGGAGGCTAGGATGGCATCGGTGGCTTCGGTGGCAATCTTGATCACCTCGGTGATATACCAGAAGTGCTGGTCAACGCAAATCCTGTGCGTCAAAGCTCCGAGTCAGCTCTTTTGGTATGATATGTCTAAAAGAGGTCACGCACGGGCGTCGTACAGGCGCGCGGGTCAACATAAAAATACTGTCCTTGTCCAGGCTGTAATCCTCGTCCAGCTGACCCGCCTCCTCCTCGTCAAAATCATATCTGTCTAAGCTTTTAGAATCAACCTATACAGAGTATGTCGTGCTTCACTTACCCTAAGCACTTGCCACCGGACATGACGCTCCATCTTTGCTTGTTCTCCCGGGGCAGAGCAAAGAATTCCGCGGCCTGCATATATTATGAGGTACGGACTCGCAAGAGTTTTGAAATGCATACGGCTTTGAAAAGAACATCCATGTAGCTGAAGAGAGGCGTCGACCTGCGGATACAGTTTCGCCAGTGAGCTTTGGGAACAAATTCAAGGGCATTCGCCTCACTCATCAGGTGGCTTGGTGTAGCCCCGAAAATCCAAATAGAAACATCCCAGTGTTTGAGAAGCCGAGAGGACGGCTTTGTCTGCCTTAGACCGCAAGGAGTGGATGGGAGAGACCAAATCCCTCATGAGGACACTGGGGCAAGCAACTACGGCAGGTTTGACTGGGGGTACGAGGGGAGCATGCATTGTGAGGCCTGTGGTCATTGGAAAAGGAGAAAATTCTGCGGGGCGAAATGCAGGCAAGACATCCCCGAGCTGTGCCAAGGGGCAGCTGGGGAAGGCGACTTTGCAGTGCTCAGCACCTCGCAGTGAACAGCAATCGACTTGCATCAAGAAGAACAGCAGGGTTCAGGCAAAATGGTAAAGCAGAGAGCGGAACCAATAGCGCTGTCCGACGTGGCATGCCGGCAGGGTTGACGGAAACGGAAAGCGCTGAGCCTGCTGAGCTGTGTCCGCCATGTTCGGCGGCAGCGCCTCGAGAACAGACCAGCGTGTCATACTTGCTTTCGACCTCGACAATTTCTATGTGGCAGCAGAGCGGCGACTAAACCCCAGTCTCAATGGGAAACCAGTGGGCATCCGGCAAAAGACCATTCTAGCGACGTGCTCGTACGAAGCGCGGGCCATGGGCAGGTTCTTTCGAGTCTCATCTATGCAATGGGGCCGCTGACGCAGAAGAGTGCAGGGGTCAAGAAGCTCGGGTTGGTCGGCGAGGCCAAGAAGATCTGCCCAGATTTGATCATCGTGAAGTGGGTCCCATCGCGTGTTGTGGTCGCTGCATCAGCCTTTTTGATCTCTTCTTGGGCAGTGGCGAGGACCTGACTAAATACCGAGCCTTCAGCCGCAGCATCTTCAAGCTGGTTAAGAGTCTTGTGTGGACCTGCCCGGTCGAGAAACTTGGTGAGCAGGGCGTCAAATGCACGTCGATGAGCACATCTTAAGCATTGTGGAAAGGCATGGATGAACTTTTCGTAGACGTGACGGCGATCATAGAGGCTCACCTCAAAGATCTGGCGGCGAACAGCGCCAGCTCTTCGTCCAATCGATGCTTCTTCAACCTCAACCAGGGCAGGACCGAAATTGGCGATCAGAGTAAAGGATTCTACTACGAGTCGGGCACCCTGGCCGGCTATGGAGTGCCGAATGAGGCTCCAGCCTCCGCCTTGGATCGCCTGGCCATCGGCTCGCATTTGGCAGACTACATTCGTGACTCCATTCTAGCAGAGTTAGGCTTCACCACTTCCTGTGGGTCTAGTCTTTTATCGAGCTGGCCGTCTTATTCTGATTGGCTTGCAGGCGGCATTGCTCCAAACAAGCTACTCGCCAAGCTGCTAGCCTCGATCCACAAGCCTTCGAAGCAGACATGCTGGCAGTATTCAAGTAATGATGCGTCTATAAGGAAACAAGAAGCGGCCGACTTCTTGGCATCGTACAAGATCGCGTCAATACCCGGATTCGGCTTCAGGACGCAAAAGGTCTTGCGCCATCACATCTTTGGCGAGGCACCTCCAGCTGCAAATGCCCACTGGACAGATGCACCGGAGGGCACCCATCCCTACGATACCTCGCACACCGGCGTCCAAGAATTGGAAGGGGAGGAGCGCGACGAGGAGCAGCCGCTAACCGTCGCCCTTGTCCGCGAGCACGCTACGGTGCCAATTTTGTCTCGCTGGTTTGATGCTAGACTTGGCCAAAGGTGAAGTACCGATGTTTCAGTCACTGCTCCACCTTGACTCCAAGCTGACGATAACGTGGGTCAGGCTGTTTGATCTCCTGTATGCGGTCGATAAAGAGGCAGTCACCATGGCGCCAGATTTTCCAGCCACAATATCGGTCGAAGACTCGTTCATTGGCTTCGAGAACGAGGCTGCCGCTCTACAGCAGGTTCAAGTGCTAGCCTTCTCGCTTCTCTCGCGGCTGGAAATCGAGCTTGTCGAAGAACCTGCTGCAGAGTTTGGATCAAAGCCTGACAAGTTTGTGCGGCATCCGACTCAACTCCGGCTCAGCCTCAGATTCGGCCGGTCTGGGCGAGAGTCGCGCTCGGTCCAAGCTCCCGCCGAGATCTTCGACCTTGATATTCCACGTCAGGCTCGAGCTGAATCGCTTGTCAAGTCGACTCTGGAAGGCCTGTTCAAGCAGATGGCTCGAGGCAAGGACATTGGCGACTTGCGCATGTGCGTCCTGGCCCATCCTTCCGTGCTCCAGCAACGGGCTGATCAACCAGCGGGGCAGAATCAACATTGCCGCCGTGAACTTTGTCATTGAAGCGCCCCCGAAAGACGTCAGGTCCTTGTTCTCGAACCCCTCTAAAACCAAGAAGCGGCCGGCGCAGTGGGTCGACCTCCAACCCAACAAGGTGGACCAGTGAGTTTCATACCTTAGTTCATATTCTATTTTTGACATGATGCCCAGGTCTGTGTTGGACGAGCTACCGGAAGACATTCGGAAGGAGCTCCTGGCGCAACTTGGTGGCGGGGCCAGCACGTCTAGCAAGAAGCCAAAGAAAAACAGCTTGGACTCTTACTTTGCAAAGCCTTGTATGCACTGAAGTCCTCTGCGAGCTCCTAGAAGTCTGTTTTCGTGACGATCGATTGATCATGCAGCTCATCGATAGAACACCTTCTTTCTCTCAAAATTTCGCACCTTCTTTCTTGCGCTGTCACCACCACCTCAGCAACCATGGGATCATGCATCTCCAAGAGGAATGCTGGCTACCAGAGCCTTGACGAACCCGATGTCGAGAGGCCGCGCAGCATCTTGGTGTTGCTTGACATCAACCACTTTGTCGCACGTTGTCCCTCCCTCATCCACGATGGACTACCCATCTCATGGAAGAGTACGAATAACCTGCAGTTTCACTCGGATTACCTCTTGAAAGGCGAAGAAGGCGGCAAAAGAGCGGCCAGGGATCTCGAGCTGGCTCTGATCTCTCAGACACACGGCTCCAGCTTGCTGTGCATTGCGGCCGTCGACAAAGGCAGGGCACTTCTACCAAACTCTGACTCTGTTCCATCTAACTTCAAACGAATGCGCAGTCGGCCTGGCCAAGAAGCTCTTGCTCACCATCCCCGGCCGCGCTCTCGACGGCTTCATCAAGGGCTTCAACTCCGGCGACACGCCTTCCGCTTCTTTTTTGCTCTCCGATTGCGGATTGCAAAGTGATCAGTACCTTAAAAGTGCGCTCACTCCTTTCATCCTGAGCCTCGTTTCACTGAAGTCCGGCGATAGAAATGATGGCGTTTGCTGTCCAGTCTAAAAGCGTCCGCACAGTCATCGTCGGCGGCATTGGAACCCAAAACAGCTTCGACGCCCATCTCTGCCGCGCGAGCCAGCACCTCGATGTTGCCATCCTCGACGCCAAATCCACCTCGGCCCCGCACGAACTGGCGCTGCCCAGGCTCAGTGTGCCTTCCCTGGTCCGCTCAGACAACCTCTTGCCATGTGTCAGCTACGCTCGCACCGGCCAATGCGCCGTCAAAGCTCCCGCCACCTGCGAAAAGTCCCACTATAACTTGACGGAGGAGCAAAAGACGAATTTGACACACAGCAAGAAGCTCGGCGGCTCCGCAGTGCGCTCCCCTACTTCAGTCAGCGACACCTCGGTCGAAGAGTCTCTTGTCGAAGTCTCGACTCATCCCCACCGTCCTCTCACCCAGTCGACCTCTTCCTCCGCTTCTCGGTCGCCAATCAAGCCGCCCTCGCACCCGCGCTTTACCGGCACCATTCCAGAGGTGTTTCTCCCCTTGGTCGAGGCTCTGCGCGAGCTGCAGCGGCAGGGCAAGGACAAGCCTTATCGAGGATTGGCGCAAGAGCTGCTGCTTAAAGCCCGAGGCAGGGGTAGGCCCTCCTTTGTGCACTTTCTTCGGTCCTTATCTCATTAGTCCTCACAGGATTCTACCCCATCGGTAATTTCCAGAATTTCACCCAGTACGTCGAAGCGGCAGCCCAAGTATGTGCCTTCCCATCGCAGCGAGCGAAAGCTCCCACTCAACATGGGCTTCTATCGTGCGCACAGTTAGGCATCATCAAGTTGGGCGTCTTCAACCGGATCCAAGGCAAAGACTGGATTCAGCTCAATATTTGAAAGCGGGCATTTTTGGGCGTTCCGGGTTTGTTTGCACTTTTTCTGTCAAGGGTCCCAAGCGAGGTGGTTGGGCCGGCACCGGGGCCACAATACAATATTGCAAAAGAGCAAAAAAGCTCCCCTTTCCTTCATTCTTTCCTTTTACAATCTTAAAACCTTGGAAGAGGAGGTTCCCCAGCCCTCCTCAAGCCGCGCAAGAAACGGTTGTTGCCCGCCGAGAGTGCTGTTAATGTTTGAAAAGAGTTTGTGAGGAAGACCGCGTTCTGCTGTGATGACATCCTTGCTGGTGGTTGTGCGTAGAAAAACGAAGAAGAAAGACGACATGGTTGAGGATTCGTTAGAGGTTGCTTCGTGAAGCTGAGGTGGAGAGGCGAGGCCTATTATTCGACCATCCAGGCGGCTCCTCGCTTGGCTATCCATAGGTAAAACTCCGATGAGCCTGATGCCGCCAAAGACGCAAGTGAAATTCAAACGAACCATGACGATCGAGTAAGATGCCAAGGTCGCGCATGACGAAGCGCAAGACGACTTTGGCGTAGAAGTCGGACGCCCGCCGCAGCCGGTTTTCGATGCTGTTCCGCACCTCGGGCGCCAGATCCGGGTACGGCGAGGGCTGGATCTCGCCTGTGATCAAAGCCAAGTGCCGGTCTGTGGACCATAAAGTTCAACTATTCGTTAACGAATAGGGCGTAGAACCAGACCCACCTAGTACCTGAGACTCGGAGCAGAGCTTGGACAGGGCCTCGCAGTAGATGACTTGCGCGTCGGCTGACTTGGAGTTAGTCATCTTCTCTAGCGATCTTGATAGCTTCGGCAGTAGAGCTCCAAAAGCGTTCTGCAAGAAGATGCAAACCAACAATCAGCTCCATGTTGGAGACGATCAAGCCAGTCGGTCTGACGTACCTGGCCACGCTTGCCATTGGCTGGCTCAATGAAACCCAGCTTCTTGTTCAAGGTACCCTGCACGCCATCCAGCAGCACCTCGAACCCATCGAGCTCCTTTAGCAACTTGGCGCTCGCTCCCCGGCTCACTCCCGGCTGATCCACTGCTCGCGCCACCAGCAAGACTTCCCCCGATTTCTCAATGCTCTCCAAGCCAGACAACAAGAGGTCGAGGCATTTGATCTTGGTCTCCAAGGCGGTGAGCTTGGTTGAGGTGGCGGACCATACGGCCTTAGAGGCGTAAATGCGAGGGGTGATGTAAGACCCTTGCTGCAACGAGAGCCGAAGACGCTGCAGCACCTGAAAGGGCCTTCTGAGAGGAGAAACGGGGGCGAAAAGGGCTCGGGGCGCCACCGGCATGGGAGTGGCCAGAGCGGCTGGCGGTGGAACGGCTGGCAAAAGTGGAAAGTTGGAGGAGGTCGGCGTCCCCAATGCTGGGCCAGAGCCGGCCGAGAGGAATGAAAGGTCGGCAGCAGTCGTAGCTGGCGAAACGGATCGCGAGTTGCCAGCCGTTGTGGTGAGCGTCGAGCCGAGGTCGGACATGGACGAGTCAAAGTAGCCCGATCTCGCCATGATGTCCGGTGTCGGTGGCGACGATAGAAAGCTCGTGCCCGGCGAAGGCGCAGAGACTTTTCTGCCGGCGATGCCAGATTGGGACTGGCGGGGCAAGAAGGCCGACGCAGACTGCTGAGGCGGCGTGTTGATAGTTGGCAGCTCTTCAGCAGAGGACGAGTAGGTGGAAGGCCGCTTGCCAGGCTGGGAAGCCGACCGGTTCCTCCCCACGCCAAAGCCATCCTCATCCCGCATCGGCACTGAGCCAAAAGCGCCACCAGGAGCGCCGTAGACGGACTCCCTCGTCCCTACTTCGAACCCTCCTTGATCCGGGTTAGGCGACTTCCGACGCTGCGAGATGGTCCCATCCTTTGTCGTCGGGTTGATCAACTTCGCAGCGGACTGCTTCAAGAAGGCCGACGACTTCTTCTGCAGGGTCGAAGCAGTGCCATTGGCCGATCGGG
Source organism: Cystobasidiopsis lactophilus (assembly GCA_001599975.1). Taxonomy (NCBI): domain Eukaryota; kingdom Fungi; phylum Basidiomycota; class Agaricostilbomycetes; order Agaricostilbales; family Chionosphaeraceae; genus Cystobasidiopsis; species Cystobasidiopsis lactophilus. The sequence goes on from BCIO01000002.1 coordinate 3,804,466, forward strand.
GCAAGATGGACTCGGCCAAGGATGGGCGCCTTCTGGATGAGAATTGGGAGGAGGAAAGATTGGAAGACGAAGAGGAAGTAGCAGTGCCAGGCTGGGATTCGGGGGATGAAGGGGTAGATTTGGGCGGTGGAATAGGCGGAGACGGCGAGATGGGCGTCGAAACGGAGACTGGTAGTGGTAGAGGAGCGGCAGGCGAGCTAGGAGGCCGCGGTGTGGTGGTAGATTCAGAGGAGGTACGCCTCGCTGCTGCCCCTGCCGCGCCGATGCCCAGAGTGGGCCGTTGCGTGAGCTCCTCCTCTTCTGCGCGATAGAGCTCGTCTCTGATGTCGAACGATGTCGAAGGCTTTGACGCGCGATAGCCCAAGGCGGCAGCGTCCGCGTCCGACAGCCAATTGGCGCCGGCGTCGTTGTTGAGGGTGAAGCCCATATGGTTGCTGTCATCACTTGCGTAGGCCGCGTACGGATGCTGCTCTGCTTCTAGAATCTCCTCGTCTTGGCGGTGGTGGACGTCAAGCGTGGGCTCGGGCGCCGTTGGCGATTCAGGTGGGAACTCGAAAGCCGGCGACTCGGAAATGTCCACCTTGAGCTGGTAGGAATCTCGCTCTTTCTTGTCCCTTTCTAGTTTCTCGTCCACGCCCGAGGAGATTGGAGGAAGGACGGAGGGTGCAAAAGGGAAAGAAGCGGAAATTGGTCGCGGCGCCGGTTGGGAGGAGGAGGATGACTGTGACATGGCCAGATCTGGGCTAGAGAGATCGGAGTAAGGCGAGCGCAAGATATCCGCAGTGTTGGGAGAATGGTGGCCGTTGATGCCCCAAGAGCCTGGGGGTGAACTTAGGCTTGGCCTGGTTGCCTCTTGATATTGCGAGGCCGACGGCGGGGGCGAGTAGTGGGGTTGGTGTGAAGCCAAGTAGGATGGTGAGGTGCTACCAGGATTGGAGGGCGTGATGGTGGACATTGAAGCTCTGGAAGCCGACTTTCGAGCGGCGGCCGTTAAGCCGTTCGGCGAGGCCGGCTCTTCCAGCGCCATGGTTTGTCGATAGGCTGAAGTAGGCAGCATGACGTCTTCCCCTTCTGAGTCGTCTGACACTGACCCTCCTCTGGGACCCGAATCCTCCTCCGAGTCTGAAGACGGGCCATTCATGCTCGTGAGCATCTGGATCCGCTCCAAGTACGTGTCGTGCTGTTCAATCAAAACCCAGACTTTTAGGACTTTCTTGAACGTGTCAGCGAGCGTAAAGTGGACGAACGATATTCTTGAGCCGGCGTCCTTCCTCGACCCTCGCCCGCTCTCGCTTCTCGGCTTTCTCCTCCCGCTTTAGCCTCTCCCGCCTTTGCTCCGCTGTCTCGCCTTCCTCGCCACCATACGCACTGGCAGCTAGCGCCTTGGCATCCTCGCGCGCCTTGAAGGACGCCGCAGACTCCTCGACGCGGGCCATGACCTCCCGCAAGAGTCGAACGGACTGAGTGTAGGCGGCCACGGCGGCGGGTACGTTGTTCGCGCTGTCGAGGAGCACGGCGGACTGTGCTTTCTGTAGGGCGATGGTCAGCACCGACTTGGAGGACTGGCCCCGCGAGCTGCTGTTGCTCATGCTAGGCCTGGTGTTTGTCGTAGACGTGGACGAGGTCGAGGCGTGCCCGGGGCGACGCGGCGGCGGTAGTTGCTCTGTTCGAGGTGTATAGAGTCAGTGCAGAGCCTAACAAACGCAAGGCAGACGGAGCCCAGTCCACGAACCGGGGGAGGGAGGTTGCCCGCCAAAATACTCGGACGCTTCGTTCATGCTCGACAGGGAGCTCGACGCATACGGGTGCTGAGACCTTGGCGACGAGACTGCATTATAAGAGAATGGTGTCGGTGTTGAGGTCGATCCGGCTGAGGTCGACCCTGTTGATGTCGAGAGCGGCGCTGGTGTTGGGGGCAACGCTGGCAGAGGGGCCGAGGGAGGTGGGCCGAGCGGAGGCAGCGACCGGCCGGCCATCAACGACACTCGACTGCTCATGGCGAAGGAGGCTGATCAGTGCATGTCGGACGGCGGAGAACAGCGTTTGTTTGGAGCCTTGAAGCTTCCGTGAACAAAGACACTTTTGGGATGCAAGGGACGCGTTTTCTCAAGCGAACTGTCAATCAATCTACGCTACTGCTCTGAAGATATCCAATCAACGGTTTCAACAGGAGCGCCCAAGAGCCTGGGAGATTCGGGCGGAAGAGCGTGATAAGGAGGCTCAGAAAAGTGCCCGTGCTCCGAGAAGCATGAAACCCGCCAACAACGAGATCATTGCTGCAGTGGACTGATATGAGCTCTGTCAGAGGAGAGATCAACAGATCCGTGAGTTGAGGCTGTCAGAAAGGCAAGGCAGCTTGTACGAAACGCACAGCACACGGAGGCGCAAGGGCCGGCAAGGCGGAGCCTTTGGTCATGTGTGGTTAGGACCAAGAGCATCTGTGATTCTGCGTTTACTCAGGCTGGCGTGTCGAACTTCCGTAACAAAGGGGTCCCACCATTTCTGTGAATGTGGCGGCCTAATCTATGCCGAAGGTCTGGGTCCTGGCGACCACATTCCAACGCTGTAGGAGCAGCGGATGATATCTATTTTCGAAGGAGACGTCAAGTCAGACCGGCAACCCGAAGTTGCGCGTGTTGCGAAACCCACATTATGATGATCTGCGATGGCGAAGTTCAAGAGATTGCTGCAAGACGCCTGGCGTGCTATCCCCGAAGTAACACTGTAAAATAGACGCGCGAAAGCTCAGTCAGATATGAGAACTGTACGGCAGGGCGTTTTAACTCACATGCTGTATTATTGCTCGGCGAAAGGTCCTATCTGTGGGCGGAGTTATCAGTCCCGGTTGCTCTGAATACTTGTATTCACGCGCTGGCACTCACATCGAGCAAGCTCAAGCCTTTGGTCCTCTCGGCCTCCGGCCCTGCGCCTTCTTCTTCTTGCCGCCGCTCTTGGCCGAAGCCGCCCGCTTGGCGAGCGCTGTCTCTTGGTAGAATGCAATGCTCTCTTCATCCAGAAACCGTCTTAGGCCGACTAAGGACACTTTGAGCTCGTTGTTCTGAGCCAGGTCGACCAGCGCTTCGAAGGCTATCGGCTGTACGACCATGGCATCATTAGAAACGCCTGATAGAAATCTAGGGCAGGAAACGAACCTGATATCGAATAAGCTTGCCATAGAGCCCGGCATCATTGCGGATCAAATCGCGGAGCGACTTTTTGATCGCACCAGCCTTGTCCAATTCCTCTTCTGACATCTCGTCCTCCTCCAAGAATTCGCCAGCAGAGGCCATAGAAGCTGTTGACGTTCTTGGCTTAGCGCCGGCCTTTCTTGCCTTCTTTGGTGATCGAGTGGCAAGCGGCTTCGAAGACGAGGAGGAAGACGACGATGATGACGAAGATTCCCACTCTTCTTCCGGCTCCGTCTCCGGTATCAGCTCTTCATCTTCTTCCATCGGCGTACAGGCCGGGGGTGGAGACGAAGCGGAAGGTGAAGGCGGTTCCAAAGCCAGCCACACCTTCTCCAAAGTCTTCAAGCACGAGCCGACCGTCCCCGAGGCCTTGTATCCGTATTTCTTCTGCTCGGCTTGAAGCTGCTTGAGGGTGAAAGTGGAGTAGTCGGGCTTCCTGCTCTTCTTGGCGGCCGTCTTCTTAGTTGGTGAGGGAGGACGAGGACGAGGAGCGGTGGCGCTTGATGAAGGACGAGGTGGCGGCTGGGAAGGAATCGAGGATGAGGTGGCTATTGGATCGCTTGAGGGTGCCGCCAGAGTTGGAGTAGAGCTGGGGACGTCCTTGCACCGCATCAACTCTCAATTCTTCCCTAGTGCAACAGCGCGATAGGAGAGCAGAGGACATACGGAGGACGCCGAGCGCGATATCAAAAAGCTGGTAGAGGCAGAAGCAGCGGCCAATTCCCACATGGACGATGCTTTAGTAGGGGCGGCCTTGAGCTTCGACGCCAAATTGGACTTGGCCAAAGGCTGGGTTGATGGTGGCAACCGGGAAACCCATTCGATGCTCGAGTCTTCTGTAGATGCGTCCAAAGAAGTGTCGTCGAGGCAGATGACCTGCTTGGGCGTCTTGGCTGGAGAGACCTCGACGGTGGGCAAGGCAGCGATCGTCCTTTCCGCCTTTTGCACCAGGCGGTTGGCCGTCTCCGAGTATGGCCTCAAGCTTCCAGCTTTCACGGGTTTCGAAGACGAGGTCGAAGCGGTGGCGGAAGAGGTGGAAGCGGTGTCGAGGAATTTGAGAGCCTTGCCGAGCTTGGAGTTGGCCGCGACCGGTTTGGCGGCGAGCTGTTTCTTGTCTCTCTCGAGCTCGTCGTGGATCTGGGTCAAAGACGAGGTCTCCCTGGTGGAGCCGCCCTGAGTGGAAGCAAACACGCCGCCGTCTGTGTCGATGCCGACGACTTGAGCCCCAGCCTTGAGCCTGCTGGTCTTGACCGCGGCGCCCGGCCTGCCCACGACGACTTGCTTGAACAAGGTGGTCTCAGACGCCTTGGCGGCGGTGGCATCGAGGGCGGCCTGCTGAGCCTGGCGCACTTGCTTCTCGAGCACCTTGTGGATCGTCGGCAGCGCCCAGTCGTTCTTCTCCGCGCAAGTGGTGACGTGCTTGGACTTGGCCGACGTCGTCTTCTTGTCCGACCACTGCTGACTGCAAACTGGGCACTGGACGGCGGGTGCGAGCAAGAGCAGGTTGAGTTTGTTGTCTGGGGCTCCATCAGCCGCTTTTGCCTTGGCTTTGCCCTTGTTCAGCGAATCGGCCGTGACCAGAGTGACTTTTGGCAGCGGCTGCTCGTCGTCGTCCGCGCTGGGAGCGACACTGGAGGAGCTGGATCGGGCAAAGTAGTTGGTGGGCTTCATCGTCTTTTGCTGCTGCTTCTCCAGCGCGGCGGTCTGCGTGGCCATCAAGCTGCGGGCCGAAGTGAACTCGCTCATCGTCGTGGCCGCCCTCCAAAGACTGCGACCGCCCAAGACTAGGCGGGCCAGCTTGGAATCCTCGTGGAGCTGGCCGACTTTGTTTTGCCACTCCGTGCGCGTCGATCGGTCGATTTATGGGTTCGGTGGCGTCAATCCTCAACTTCAGCATCCAGCACCAGCGCAGGTCTTAATCAAGCTGCTCAGGCGCGCAAAACTGAGGTAGTGAGGTGGGATGCAGATCTGGTTGAATCTCGAGCATCGCTCCCTCTACGTACAGAGGTCGTTGACAAATACATTTCCCTGTTCTTCCCTGGCGGCCCGTGAAAGACTTCACTTGAGAGGATGAGGTCGGACTTTCCTCGGTCGGCGATGCAGAGCGCGCTTGGCGTAAGTTGGGAAGACGGGCTTGAAAGTGGGCGTCGGCTTCGTCAGGAAGGACAAAGCGGCTTGTTGGGCTCTGGACTGAGCGCTGGCTAGTGAAGCAGCAGCTGCGTCGGCTGCAGATTGCGCGGCGGCGGCTTGCGAGGCTGCGAGGTCGATGGCCGATGTGGCGACTGACGCCACCAGAGAGAGCGGGTGGTCAGCCACGACGACTGGCTTGACTTCAGTAGTGAGGGTGGGTGATGCTGTGGAAGAGGTGGAAGTGCGGGAGAGTTTGACGTTGTGGGGACGTTTGACATTGTGGTTTCTGGCGCGCGAGCTGGAAGAGGAAGAAGCTTTGGGAGGGCAGAGCGCAGTCAGATGCTGTCCTTTGTACTCGGTATGAGATGTGAGTTGTTGACTTACAATCATCGTCGCGCTTCCAAAGACCGTGGACCTCCAGGCTCGGCAGCAAGGTTCCTGACTCGCTATCCGCCGTCACTTCCAGGATGATATTCGCAGCTATTTCAACGTCAGACGGCCATCTCAAATACATGCACTAAGAATCGTCACTCACGATCGACATCGTCGCCTTGAATGATGCCCTTGATCGCCGCCTTGTGGTGGTGACCCTTGGACGAGTCTGGAGAGGCGGTGGCCGTCTGGAGAGCTGCAAGGAAGGACTGGACGTCTTGAGGTGCTCCGCTGTCAGTGATGTAAATCTCGTGCGCAGTAGACAAGCGGGCAGCGGCGGCAAGTATGATGAACGCCGCCAGTGGCGAAGACGTGTATTGGGAAAGCATGTTGGAGGGCGCTGTTGTTAATGTGCAGCGAGAGCACGAGTGTGAGAAGAAAGAGTGTGCTGAAGAGTGTGCTCGGTTCGAGGGTCAAGTCGTGTGGCAAGGGTCGGTGCTTCGTTTTTCGTATGGTGTTAGAAAGAGAGCAAGAGCATGATAATTCGACATGGATTACTACTTGGCACAGGTGCCCAAAAAGCTGATACAGGGCAAGTCCCTATGTCTCATCCACAGAAAGAAGGGGCAAGGGCGCAGGGGGGCCGAAAATCGCCTTTTGCGGACATTGGCTTTTCGAGAAAGGGAGGAGCGAGCGGACCGGCACAGGTCAGCCAGGGCGATCACGTCTTGATCGCGGCTCGTCTTTTTGGGAAGATCGCGGAGGGTAGATCTGCAAAAAGCGCGAGGGGCAGGAGGGCAAGTGGCAAAGCGGCTGTAGGTTGGGCAAGGTGGTGGCGAATTTGCTCTAGTTTCGGTACAAGCACGCGCGCAAGACACTTTCGTAACATTGTGCAATTGAAAAGGCAAGCGAGAGACGGAGCCACTTAGGCTGGCAGCAAAGTTCAAACAGCAGGTCTGGAGTTGTGGACGGCTCTGAGCTGGACGTGGGCATCCAGCAGAATCTTTAATCGATCCAGACGAAATCAATGGACCATGGAATTAAGTGTGGACAAGAACCAAAGCCAGCAAGAGCGTAACAAGCGAGCGCACTGTTCATCGCCCAAGTCCAAAGTTGCATGAACGCAAGGCCTTTTGTCCGCTGTCGGCCTTGTGTCTTCGTATACCCCGGGGCTGCGTGCCTCTCCTGCTGGAGCTGCTGCATCGACGATGGCGGCTCCAAGCTCTTCCGACCTGTCGTCGCTGCCCACCTCAGAAGCGGAGCTTGACAATCAGAGCCCGCCGGCCGGTGCGTGCTCTGGCAATTTAAGAGCTTTGGGCTTTGATTGAATCTTGTCAAACAGCTGCCAAGACCCGCCCAAGCAAGGCGTCGACCCGTCCTAACGCAACAAACAACGGGGATCGCACCAAGAAACCTCGAAACAATAATGCGCCCGCCGTGACAGCTCCGGCTGCTGCCACTCCAAAGGCCAGCCCGTCTCGAGCGTCGACCTCCAAAAGTAGATCTACGACCGCCAAAAGCAGAACGAGGAGCGGCGCGAGGCGGCCGGACGAGGAGCAGATCATGTATGCCGCGCCTGCAATGACGCCGGAGCAGGAGGCCAAGGAGACGCAGGACGTGGCCGACTTGTTGATCAGCCCGAGTGCATGCCCAATCGCCGCTTCCACCTCTACCTCCTCCCCGACCCAGCCGCCGTCCTCTTCCGCCTCGTCAAGCGCTGGTGCCGGCCCCTCCTTGCGCTCCCAGCTCAACAAGCTCAGGATCAAGAAAAGGGCGCCGCAACAGAAGGCCTACCCTCCTTGGGGCAAGCCCGATACACCGCTGCCCGAAGAAGAGCGGTCGCTGGGTCGCTGGCCCACTCCTCCACCTCCTGCGCTGCCTCTGCCCGGCCCAGCTGTTCAAGTCGGCCCACCATGGGGCTTGCCTGAAGACGAGCACACTGGCCTTCCTGTGGTCCAGCAAGAAGTGGAGGAACCTAACCCCGAAGCGGCGGAAGCGGTGGCGGAAGTCAACTCTGGCCCGCCTGCCCCGGTCGTTTCCACTTGGCCACCCATGGAGCCTGGCAAGACTCCGCCTACTCCAAGACCTCCCACTCCGCCGCCTGCCTCCCCTCTGTCCACTATTGACTTGCCGCCTGTTCCGCCGAGGACGCCGTCTCCGCTGCCACCGCGAGCTCCTTCGCCCGAGCCGGAGCAGCTCCCAGCCGAGCCGGCCTTGCCACCTGCTGCCATCGAGCCTCCTTCCAATATTGAACTCATGCCAGAACTTCTGGAGCCGGCTGTCGAATTGGACGCCGAACCAGAGGCCGACCTTCCACTGCAAACTCCATCCCCAGAGCCGCAATCGTCCCAGGCCGACCCACCGTCGTCGCCGCCGCCTGTGGTCGAGCTTTGCTCTCAGCCTGAAAGCGAGACCCCTTCCCCAGATGAAAGTCAGAAAGAGCCAGCTGCCGATTCCGAGGTGGACCCCCAACTCGAGGCTGTGGTCCCACCACCATCACCCAAAAGTCCTTCGCCGCCGCCGGAGCAACCGCCCCACCAAGACACCCCTCCCTCTTTCGAGGCCGCCGCCGCTCAACAAGACGCTCTTTCAGAGCCGCCTGTTGAGTCGGCCATCCGGTCCACCCTCGATTCGGACGAAGCGCCGCAAGACCTCGCCTTGTTGTCGCCCTTCGCCGCTCCTACTCCTTCGCCAGAGCTGCCGCCGGTCGTCGAATCTGTTGAGCCGCCAGAAGAAAGCCTGGCACCTCCAGTCTCCGCGCCATCTCCGGCTTTGTCGGAAACCGCTCACCAAGAGCTGGACGACGAGGACGATGAGATGGAGATGGTTGCTGCTGCTCTTGCTCCAAAGGCTGCCTCGACTGTGGAGGAGGTGGCGGAAGCGACGCCTGCTGCTCTCGAAGGCACCGTTCACGCCCATGTGGCCGAGGACAATGCTGAGCCGGACGTGGCCAAGAGCCCACCAAAGGTGGCGCGCGGACCAAAGAGCAGCCGCAAGTCAGTTCCTGCGGCACCGAAGCGTCTCCATCCTCCCTCAGCGGCAGAAGCGCCAGTGTCGACTGCCGAATGCTCCGCCGGCTCAACACAAGCTCCAGTTTCCCTGAAGTTGAACTTGGCTCCCCCGTCGCGCCGCAAATTGGACCAACAGCCTTCTGCACCCGCGTCATTGTCGGCAAGACCTGTCGGAATGGCCGTCGACGAGCCAATGGCCGCCGGTGAAGCTGCCGGCCCTTCTTCCTCCACCCTTCGCCGCCCTTCTTCCGCTACCACGCCCGAGACTTCGTCCACCTCTAAGGCAAAGCTATCCATCAAGATCCCAGTCAAAGCAGGGCGCAAAATGCCGCAGGCGCCAGCGGTTCAACGCTCCGATGTCGCACAACTGTTAAGCTCGGACGACGTGGAAGACAGTGCACCTTCCGATACCAAGTCTTCGCCGGCAAAGCGTAAGAGGCCGGTAGAGGCGAAGAAGATGAAGCGTTTTAGCGGTGCAGACCATCCCCGTTTGTCCTCCGACGCTCCTTTGCCGCGTGTTGCCAGCACCTCGGCGGCCCTTCCAGCTTCCACTCAAAAGGAAAAGGCGAGGGCCAAAAGTGCTCTGTCGAAGGGCAAGGCTAAGTCGGATACTGTCCGATCTTCGGAGGTTCACCCAACTGCTGGTCGCCCATTGCAAGGGTCTGGAGCAAGGCGAAAAGGGGCATCTACCCCTGCACCACCCAACGACTTCTCCATCGCCTCAACGGACGACGAGGAGCAAGAGGTGGACATGTCAGCCATCAAAGGCAAAGGTCGAGCATCGGCCAAGGGCAGCCTACCAAATACTGGCAGCATCGACAAATCCGCCTCGACCGCCTCACCAACCAAGCCATCGAAAGCTATTCCGTCTGATTCTGCCGGCCCTGAAGCCTCGTCGTCCCGGTTCGACGCAGCCGCCTATCGCAATTTTCTCAACGGCGACGTCGGTGCTCTCGACAAACGTCCGCCTCCACCCACAGCTCCGCCTACCATGCTCATTCTTCGAAGCCAGCCTCCTCCTGAGCTTCCGAAATCACAAGTACTCCACGTCAAATCCTTTCACGCCCCTCGGGCGACGAACGAGGACGAGGACGATGCCAATCGCCAAGACTCGGAGACTGAAGACGATGTGCCTCAGCCACCTAAGAAGAGGCACAGGACGAGCCGACACGACGTCGTGTCCGACGAAGACGACGAGGAAGAGGCAGCGCGACCGTCTGCGAAGATGAAGCGCAAGGTGACTCGCGTGGACCCGGAAACGGACGAAGACGTGGCTCTACCCCAGGCAAAGAAGAAGAAGCTCAAGACGACGCACGGGGCCTCGTCCGACAACGAAGTCGTGCAGCAGCAGCAGCCGCCGCCGCCGCCCAAGAAGAAGCCCAAAGTCGCGAGCACAATGCCAGCCGAGCTAGCGCGGATGAAAATTGGGGTCAGTCCCGCTTTTCATTGTCTAGGTTTGACCTGAAGGCGGATCGTTTTACAGAGGCTGGGTAAAGGCGAGCAGCCCACCACCTTGGCCGCGTCGATCCTTTCAATGCCAAGCCGCAAAGAGAAGACGCCGTACGGATTTTCTTTTTGTCTATCGCATGCCTGGCTGATTATGGTTGGTTTGCGTCAAACAGAGAGCCAGCTCCACTACCTCCCGAAGAAGACGAGGAAGACTACCGCGGAGTGGACACCCTTGGGCACAGCGTTGCTCACTTCAAAGAAATCCAGAAGATGCGCGCCAATTACGAGGCGAACATTGGGAAGTCTGGTCCGCAAAATGTGAGCGAACCTTGCGTCCTGGTTTCTGTTGCTGACGTTTGCTTTGGGTCAGAACGAGTACAACTGGCTCGCACCCGAGGACATTATGAGCGGCTGGGTCAACTCGTACAAGGTGCAAGTGAACGGCTACAACGCGTACCTTCTGCAGCAGCCTGTCCAAGGTGTCCCCAAGCCTGGCTTGGAAGAGCACTGGGAGAACGATCCGTGGAGTTTGGACCCGGACGAAGATTTCGATTATGAACCTCACCACCTCTTCACCCGCCCATACGCCTATGGCGCTTGGTGTGAGTCGTTCGATAGCAGAATCTGAAGTTTTCTGACGGGACACCTCTCAGTCTGGAATACCGGGGGCATGGAAGACTTCTACACTTATGAAGACATCGAAAAAGCCCGAAAGGAGCAAGAAGAGCTGAACAAGGCGCAGAAAGCAAGGGAGCTCGCGGAGGAGCCGTCCTCTTCCCATCCAGCCGAGCCCCGTGCTCTGGCGCTCGAACCCTCCAACGCTCGCCTATACTCTGTGCGAGCCCAAGCTTCTTCGCTGCCGTCTTCTGCGACGCCTTGGTCGAATACGCTGTCTTCTTCACAGCAGGATGGGCCTGACTCCCAGCGCCCAACGCCGCCCTGGGGACCCCCTTCTGTCGCTTTGCAATCGCATCGCCCTTCTGTCTCTGCGCAGCTCTCCAGGCCTCCTCTCCCTGTTCCGGCCTGTCCAGAGCGGCCGCTACCTCAGATTGCTCCGGGAGCACCGACCAAGTGCGCAATGTGTCTGAACGACCCCGATGGCCCAGGCTGCGGCGCTGTTCGTCCAACACTTCCAACGCTACTGCCCGGTCACAGCATCCCATTCGGACCGCCTCTCGATTCGAAACCCTCGCCCGGCATTTGCTTTTCCTGTCTTGGTCGCGACCACACGAATTTTCAAGACTGCCCAGGAGTTCAAGTCATTGTGGATGTTGGCCCTTGTGACTGGTACATCGCAGATCGCTCTCGCACCTGTCGCTATTGCCAAACCCGCTCCACTGCATTGGTGTGGTGGGACCACGCCCGAGCGGACTGCAAGAGACCACGTCCTTGCGAGAAACACAATACCAGAGACCATGTTCCCTGCGAATGGTGCTCTGACTGCCAAGAGTGGGGTCACCAGAAGCGAGAGTGCGTTCCGCGGCCACCGCGGCGCTGCGGCTTGTGTGACGAGTCCGGTCATGAAGCGGAGGAGTGCACTCTTACCAAGCCGATTTCGCAACCCGGCAAGCCCGACTATCTCCAACCTCAGCGCTTGACCTGCGATTTCTGCAAGAAGAAGCAAAATCCTGATTGGGAGCGCCACGACCGCATCGCGTGCCCTGTCGCCCCTGCATGCGACATGCACGGCACAACCGACCACGACCCTTGTACCTGGTGCAAAAACTGCTTTAAATCGGACCACTTTCTCAACGACTGCCCGCTGGCCAACACCTGCGCCGCCTGCCGCAAGGACGGGCACGTCAGGTCCGAGTGTTTGTGGGAAGAAGTCGAGGCCAAGGATGGCAAGCCGACATACCTTGTTCTCAGAAGGAACGACTGCAGCTGGTGCAAGGCTGCTGGCCGGGCCGACTGGACCGACCACGCTCGGCGAGCTTGCCTGCTCGCTCCCCTTTGCCCTCTCCACGGCACCCACGACCACGAGCCGTGCCCTGGTTCTCAAAGATGCCACAGCTGCGGCAACTCCGGGCACACCTACAAGGAGTGTACCGACCGGCCCAAAGACCCTTGCGCCGTCTGCGGCAAGCTCGACCACCTCACGACCTTTTGTCTGATGGAGTGGGTTCGGCCAGCTGACGGCAAGCCTGATTACCTGAGAGGCACTTATTCTCACTGTTTGTGGTGCAAAACCTTCAACCATTCGGACTGGCGAGCCCACGCTAGAAAATATTGCACTCGGGCCGAACTTTGCAGTCTTCACGGCACCCGCGACCACAAACCTTGCGGCAGATCCAGCAAGTGTTATGCTTGCGGGGAAATGGGTCACCTTTCTGCGGCCTGCCCACAGACCGAAGCTTCGCAAAGGGACGCCGCCACCAACTCGACTTCCAACCTCCGCCCCAGCGACCACACGCCGCGCGCAGACTCTTTTAAGTGTCACAGCTGCGGTCTTCCTGGACACACCTACAAGGAGTGTACCGACCGGCCCAAAGACCCTTGCGCCGTTTGCGGCAAGCTCGACCATTTTACGGCCTCCTGTCCGATGGAGTGGGTCCAACCAACCGATGGCAAGCCTCGCTATCTCAGAAACAACTATGTCCACTGTCTGTGGTGCAGGAATGACGGCCGGTCGGATTGGCGAGAGCATGCTCGAAAGGACTGCTGGAGGGCTCAGCTTTGCGTCGATCATGGCACCCGTGATCACAAGCCCTGCAACCAATCCAGCAAGTGCTATAACTGCGGAATTGCAGGTCACCTATCGGCCGCTTGTCCACAGAGATCTCGGCAGAGCGAGGGCAGCCCGAAGTGCTTCACCTGCTACGGCTCCGGGCACGAAGCCCTAAATTGCCCCAACAGCGCTCACTCCAAACTTGACGACCGCCACAGCCAAGGCCAGCCTGACATGGAGCGCAATCGACCACCGCGCCACAGCAGCGAAGCTCGTCGAGCTAGCCTGGACTTCTGTGCTGCCTGCGGCTCATGGGAGCATGTCACCGAAGGCTGCCTCCACGAGGTGATCTACACCAAGGACGGCAAGTCAGCATACTTGCGAGGCAAATGGGCGACCTGTCTGGCCTGCAGAGACGAAGGCCGGAGCGATTGGCGCCACGCTCGCAGGGACTGTCAAAATGCACCTCTGTGTCTTTTACATCAGACCAGGGACCACAGGCCATGCGATAGCACCCAACTTTGCTTCCTGTGCGAAGGAAATGGCCACATCGCCAGAGAGTGCCCAAATCGCGCCTCTGTGGTCTGTGGTTACTGCAAGAGAGGGGGTCACAACGCCAAGGAATGCAGCCGCTTCTCAGACCGTCTTCCCAATTCCAGCTCTTTCCGCCGCGAAGGCCGCCTTACCGGCTTTGAGGACCGACATTGGCAGCCCTCCCATTGGCCTTCCGACCGCCACCATGAACGTCCTTGGTCTCAGAACAACTCGAGGCGAGAGCGTGACGAATTCAGTGAAGGACATCAGCCCCGGGAGACTGTTCGAGACGCATCCCGCGGCCGCGAACGTCAATCCCACAACAGGTCCCCAGAACGAGGCCGATCCTACTCCCCCAATCGTCAGGCTCGCCCCCTCGAAATCAGGCGCCACCGCTCACCCAGTCGTCCTCGCAACCTGCTCAACTACAAGTCAGACGCGGAAGACGACGACCTGGTGCTCGTTGCTGTCGCCCGCCGCCGCGAAAGGTCTCCGTCCTTGGTCCTTCTACAGTCTGCACCGGCTGCTCGGAGGCCGCGCTCCCCTTCTTTGGTTCTTTTAGAGTCGGCACCAGCTCTTCTGCAACTGCCTGCCTCCGCTGAAAGAGAGACTTGGGAAGAGAGGATGGCGCTGGCCACCGCAGTGCCGTCGCCTGAAGGTCGGTCTCTCATTCTCAAAGAGGGAAGCACTGCTCGACTCATATGATCGCGCCAGGCTCTCGGGGTCCGGCAAGCTCTCCATCCAAGGCCTATTCAGAGCGTGTGCCCTCGCCCGGAGAGGCCGCGGCCGAAGCGGCTGAAGAGTACCCGCCATCTGTGGACGCCGGTCTTCCCCAAGTGGTTGAGACCCTTCAAGGTGAGCTTTTTCTGCGTCGTACTAATCGCCTTGATCAATCTCTGAAGGGTCGGCTTTTGCTGCCTGCAGAGCATCAAGTCGAAGCGGGTCACAGCACCTCGCCGTCCATTGCCGCCCAGTCGGCATTGGATGCGACAGACCGAGAGGGCGCCTACGACTTACCCGATCTGGAAGATGGGGAAGAGGTCGAGTAGGGTGGTCGGTCTTTGCTCAGCACGTGGCAAGAGTTGGCACTGGGCTGGGAGAGCTTCTGGGATCCTTTTTACCATTCATCGAATGAGAGACAAATGATGTGGAACCCTGCATCGAACAATTACAAGCGCCCAACAGTAAACTTTTGGCAGAATGACTCCCCCTTCCGCCGACAGGCCGACATTTGATCAGGGGATTGGGTAGCCCTTCGCATGTCTCCAGTGCAGAGCCGCGGTCTTGCATAGCTCCAGCATGAGAGCTGCATCAGAGAAGAGTTGAGTGTTCGAAAATTGCTGAAGATTCGGCGGAAGAGTGGCGGCCGATCTGGCGAACAGCAGATAAGCCGGCACAGCCAAGGAAGGACCGACTGCGGAGCCGTATTGCCAGAAACCCATCTCTTGAGTCTGCATCGTCCACACGCCTTGATCTAGGTGGTTGGTGTAAAGCGTGAACTCCATGCGCGGCTGCTCGTGAGTTCGACAGCGCGGGCGGTTCTGGACGTCAACGGTGAAGACAGCCCGAATCTGCGTCTTCAGGAGTCAAGAAGCTCCAACCGACTGCGCCCCTCAAAGTTCACCTTACATGGGGAGCAAGAGCCATTGTCAGGTACTCTTTCGCCACATCCCTCAACGAACCTTGATCCTCCGACTGCCCTATCTCAATGATGAGATCAGGAGGCAATCCGATTGCTTTTCGGCAATCGGTATATGAGCAGTCTGGAAGGCGTTCGATCGCGGTGCCGTTCGCTCTGGCACCCGCGAACAGGGCTATTTGAGATCAGCATGGGCTTGGAGACGACGGTGTGAACGTTGACTTACTTGCAGATCCAGTGAGGGTCAGGTGGTGTACCAGGTTGGGTATCGAAGTGACTTGTAAGTCCAGATGGCGGACCAGGATCTCGTGGGCCCGGGTGGGCATGGCTCGCCCAATCATTCCCTCTATCCCCCCCACGGTAGCTGGGTCCCACTTGAGAATGTCAACTTTTGTTCCCAAAGCCTCAGCGACAGCGTAGAGATCGGCCGTTTTGAGGATGGGCAGAGGGAGGAATAGATTCTTGGTATAAAGGCCTGTTTCGTAAACAGTGGCCCGGCAAAAGTCTTGAAGTTCTTGAGGCGTCATCTGTGTGGCTATGCCGGGCATTGTAGTAGCGAGAGACGAGGGAAGAGATGAGGTGGCTGGAGAAGACGTGCGGCTCTGCCTGGACTGTGCAGAGCTGGCAGAACTACCTCTTGCCATAGTGGCCGCGCGTGCGCAGGTGGTCTGATTGAACCGGCGTCGACGCCTCGCTCGGGGATGGGAAGAGGGACCAGAGGGGAAAACAGTCAAAACAGAACCTCCAGAAGAGGTCTCGGTGGAAGTTCAGAGGCAAGAGGCGGGAGCTCGTCAAGCGAGCCGGGGGGATGCCGGTTCAGGGCTGTGGTACAAGGGAGTAATTTCGGGCTGCAGCATGAGGCCTAAGCTATCAAAGAGCAAATGGAGAAGAGGCCTGAGCCGGCCATCCATGTCGGTATTCCCCTCGTCGCCCATTCCGCCACCGAAGACAAATAGCTCCTGAGCCTCGCGCAGGTACAGCGCCAACCGCTTGAGAGAAGGTACGTCGGCCATGGAGAAAAGGTTTGCGATAGGGCAGGGGCTGTGCGTGATGAGTTCGAACTATCTTGCGTTAGCAAGATCTGCCAAAAGCGAGCGGGTAAGGGCCTGAAGGTGAGGGTGTTGGCAAGCGAAGAGGTGGGCCTCCCATTTAGGGGCAAGGTGGCAGAGGCGGCAGGAGGATCGGAGGACCATTGAGCCCGGTAGCGCAGGCCGAGCGTAGGACATGACTTCCAGGACGGAAGCGGAGGAGAGTAAGACGGTTGCTGAAGTCGAGCAGCGCTAAACGGCCGGCAGAGGAGAACCAACGGACCGAATCAAAGCAGTGGTAGAGGGAGAAATGTGTAGTGAGGCTCGTCCTGTAAAGTTCGTCCAGGCATTCCCGCTTGATGCCGTCCATCAGCGACTCTTCGTACATCCAGACGAGCTCTTGTACTGATGCTATGTGCGTCGCACAAATGAGCAGCAGTCCGGAGGGCGATAGAAGGGCGGGGCTCACTTGATCTCGCCAAATTGGTGACGAGCTCGATCGATTCTCGTCCGTAGTCAGCAGCCTTTGAGGGCGGCAGCCTGGCGTATGGCGAAGAGCCGTGCTGATAGCGGGTACGATCACGATCACGAGCCATTGTGAGCGCCGGGGAGCAAGAGACTTGCATTCAAGGGCGCGCCCGGCTCATCGCACCACTGGCTCAGAAGACTTGCGGTTTCAGGTGGTCAAGCGTGAGTCGTATCAGTCGTAGCAATGCACTTTACAGAAGCTATGGGAACTCTGAAGCCTTGCCGAGCGCAACGTCTGGGCACAATTTTGGGCGGCAACGGCTGCAACGCTACTGCGGCCCACCGCCGACGACATCGATGATTGAGCCCACAGGTCGCATACTTCAGCAAGCAAAACAAGGCAGACAGATGGGCAGTAAGGCAGTGAGGGAGCAAGGCAGTGAAAGCAGTGAGATCAGGAGGGCACATGAGGCTTGCCCCAAGATTTTACAGCCTGGACTTCAACCTAGCGACTGACAAAGCTTGCGCCCTGCCAGTGCTTCGGGATCCTTACCAACCTCCTGATCTCGGTGGTTCAGGAGCAAGAAAATTCAGCTCACCACCTCAACCGACGATTTTGCCCGAGCCTTTCTGCCAACGTTTTTGCCCGCATAACGGTCGATGTCGTCATCAGTGACGGGCTCATCAGAAGTAGGCGGACACACTGAATGCCAGCTCTGCATGATAGAACGCAATCCTACCAAGACAACAGGCGAAGGAGCGGACGGTGGTGGCGGGCGACTGTACTCGTCGAGAGGAGACACCAAGTCCCGCTTCACTGAGCCTCAGCGCAAAGGATTAGAAATCATCGCTTTGCTGCGACAAGAGCAAAGTTGAGCGGCGGCGCGCTCGCCACACTCAAAGGACAATCGCGGTTTTGAAGGGTCGAGCAGCAATCAATTCAGATATCACAATACACTCTACAGAGGACTATGGGAGCTTGTTGAAAGCATCGTTCGGACATCCGTTCAGGCCGTGGCCGGTGTCGGCAGCTGCAGCGCGCGCCGCGTTCAACTGCAACGCCACCGTTCACCAGCGACATTCTTGACGATAAAATAGGCATTCCAGTACACCGGGAGAGCGATAAAGAGGACATGACGGGCAGCAGCTAGGCAGTGAGGGAGCAAGGCAGCGAGCAGTGAGTCCGGGGTAGGGCAACACGGGAATGCCCGTGGGTTTTACAGTCTGGCCTCTACCTAGCAGCCAATGAGCTTGCGCTCAATGGTGCTTCGGGAGCCTTCCAAACCTCCCGGACTCGTTGGTGAGGAGCAAGAGAATTTTCTCGCCACCTGAAGCACCGATTTTGCCCGAGCCTTTCTGCCAACGTTTTTGCCCGCCTAACGGTCGATGTCGTCATCAGCGACGAGCTCAGCAGAAGTAGGTGGACATACCTGAATGCCAGCTCTGCATGATAGAACGCAATCCTACCAAGACGACAGGCGAAGAAGCGGACGGTGGTGGCGGGCGACTGAACTCGACGAGAGGTGACACCAAAACCCGCTTCACTGAGCCTCAGCGCAAAGGATTAGCAATCATCGCTTTAAAGTTGATAGTGCTAGTTGTAAGCGCTTGATGATTTGGCCGATCTTGATGGCTGCAGCACTTGAAGCGAGATCACCGGCGGTGGACCCAACAACTCCCCCTAGCAATGAACGCGACGCATGCCTTCTCTCAAGTAAGCAGCCAGATAGGGGTTTGTGTGCCAAGGCAAGTTGCAGAAAAGGCAGTCTTTTTGTGCGATCAATCGAGTGGCGCAAAGGAGATCACAGCGGGAGCCGAAACCAAATGGCCACATGAAGACTCGCTTGATAGCCTGCACTATTGATTTCGAACCAAGAACCAAGAAATGGAGACCAAAAGGCAGATTTGAGAAGACAGCGGCGGCGACAGACTTCAAAACTGCGCCATCGAGGCCGACGCCACCAAATCCTCTAGGCACTTTCCTGGCTTTCGATAAGCGAACAGGAAGATCTGTCTCCCGTGGGACTTTGAGTGCGCTTGTGCTTCCAATCACTGAGAGATTGCCTCTTTCGGCAGCCAGCCGCGGTACGGTCCAGACATGAAAACGAGAGGCCTTGAAATTCTGGAGCTCTGGCCCACGTCGGTGCTCCTCAAACTCGACGGCGCATTAGACAGAGCACAAGCCGATGACCATCACGACCGTCGTTTGCGCAAAACCAACATCAAAGGCAGCAAGGCAGCGGGCCGGACGACGTCCCCAAGCGTTCCCACGCGATTTGAGGGCGAGCATGAAAGGGCTTGGAGCACGACGATGGCGGCTCCCGAGGCTGAAGACGGTCCTGACGGGCCCAGGCGTGCGTTTTAAACATTTCGCTGCTCAGCGCCCACCAGCTGAAACGGAAGCAGCCTTCGGAGGGAGCGCGGCCAACAACCAGCAGCTCTCGCGGCCAGCGTCGACGTCGATGCCAGCCAGGTCCATCTCCTCCCCGTCGCCAACAGCGCCCGCACCGGTGCCAAAGGACAACACCAGCACGACGAGCCTGGCCGCTGCAACGCCCTTGCCCCCGCAGCCGGCCGAGCTGGGGCCTCTGCCCACGCAACAGCCCAATTGGCCGGCCTTACACCTCTTGCCTCTGAACGACACCTTTGTGCCCAAGCAGATCTCCCTCCTGCCCCCTAGAAGCCGCGTCAAGATTGGCAGGCAGACCAACGCCAAGACGGTGCCCGCGCCGAACAATGGGTACTTTGATTCCAAAGTTCTCTCTCGCATGCACGCCGAGGTCTGGTTCGAGCCCGCCGACCCGCAGCAGCAGCAGCCACCGTCTCAGGATGGGCAGGCACCGGCGAACGGGCAACAGCAGCAGCAGCAGCCGTCACAGGCGGGCAAAGTGTTCATCAAGGACGTCGGCTCCTCCAATGGCACCTTCATCAACGGCGAGCGCCTCTCGCTCGAGTCAGTCAAGTCGGACGTGTTTGAACTGCACACGGACGACATCGTCGAGTTCGGCATCGACATTGCCTCGGAGGACAACCGGACCATCCTGCACCACAAGGTCGCGACCAAAGTCCACCTAGCTTTGACCCAGGACGAGGCGGCCAGCCTGGCCCGCCAGCTGCCCGCCTTCCACCACCAGCGCATCAACTCGGAGATTGGCATGCGCCGCATGAGCCGGGCCGGCATGTCCAGCTCGGGCGTGTCGTTTGAGCACATCATGGCTCGCCTGCAGGTGCGTCGTCCCCTCCATTTTAGCGGTCATTGTGGTGATGGCAGATTATGTGCCCACAGAGCGAGCTGGCCAAGTCGCGCGAGACGGGCTCCGAGCTGGGCCACCTCAACAACACCATGTCTGATGTTCACGCTACGTTGGGCGGCCACATCCCTCCGCCGCCCCTTCCACCCTATGCGCGCGTCCCACCGCTCCACCAAGCTTCACCTAATGCCGCTCCTTATCCCCAACTCCAGCCCGGCCAACAACATGACGGCGTCAACAAGGCCGGCGGCGGCATCCCGCCTCCACCCTCCATGCTTCCTCCTAACGCGGGCAACCCACACCAGCAAGCGCAGACCATCGCCTACCTCCAATCCCAGCTCGCCGATGCCCAAGCCAGCTTTACCACCCACACCGACAAGCTCAAGAATTTGGAGGGCCTGCTCGAGCAACACGAGGCCGTCAAGGCCCAAGTCGCCGACCTCCAAGAGGCCATGCGCATCGCCAAGGCTGAGATCGACCTAGTCATCTCCGCCAAGTCGTCCACCTCCCCTTCCAAGCGGAGTCTCCCGCCCCAGTCCGCCTCCTCTTACGCCACCACCACCCTCAAAAAGCCGTCCGGCCTCGAACTCATGCTCCAGCCAGAGGACGAAGAGGAAGAAGACGAGGAGGACGACAACCGGTCAATAGCATCGGTGGAGACCATCAAAGGGAAAGGCCGGGCCGACGGCGAGGTGGAGGAAGACGAAGACGAGGTGGAAGATTGGGCGCCGTCGTCCGCTTCCAAAGACCTATCGCCGCCTCGGAAACCTAACGGCATCCACGTCAGCCCTTTGTTAAAGACCGTCTCCGGCGGCGTTCAGACGGACGACGCGGCTGCATCGGCACTTTCAGCGAGCGAGGCAGCGGAAGCCGCCCTTCTCAAGTCGCAGAACGCAGCACTATCGGCCAAGCTCGAGGAGGTCTCCGCCGAGCTCGAGTCAGCTACACAACTTGGACAGACCCTTAAAACCCAGCAGGCGGAAGCGACCTCGCTCCTTGCCGTTTTGGAAGAGCGCATCGTCAGCTTGGAGTCGGCCGTCCAAAACCAAGCCGCCTCCTCCTCTTCGACCGCCGTTGCAGCAGTAGCCTCACCTCCGGCCAAAAGCTCCAGTCTCGTAGAAGACAAGTGGGAGACATGGAAGTCGGCCTTCGAGTCGGCGTGGAAAAAAGATAAGGCTGACTGGGAGTCAGAACGGTCCAAGCTGCGCGAGGTCATTGCCACCTGGGAAGCCAAAGAAGCGGCGCGGGTAGCTGCAGCTAAAGCGGAAGAGTCGGTGTCGAAGAGCCGGGGAATGAACGGCGTCCTCAGCTCGGAGGGCAAGGCGGCCAAGCGGCGGTCGCGGTCAAAGAAGCAACGGAAGCCGGGCTCAGACTTGGCACCTGGCGCCTCTCGCTCCACTGGCTCTGGTTCATCATCGTCTGAAGGGTCGGACAGAGACGAGCAACAGGATGTCGACGAAGACGAGGAAGCGCTCGACTCGCCCACCGACTCGCTCCAGACTTCGGTCGCGTCCACCTCCAAAAACAATCGCCTGTCCGGCTCCTTCGGTCGTCGAGGCACTATAACGGCAGACAGTGTGTCCTTGCGCCGACAGCAGTCGACCGGCAGTGGCCCCGCCACCCCGCCCGGGCCTGGTTCCACCCAAGGCTTTGCCCAGGAGCCATCCTCAGGCTCTGCCTCACGGAAACGTAGCGTATCTCCAGCGACTTCTAATGTGCGTATTCCATTCATGTGGCTTTGAGACTGGGACTTACCGTTCAATCGCAGGCCGCCTTCACGACCTTTGGAGCCATCGGCGTCGTCGCTGTAGCCTTTGCAGCGTTTCACCTAGTCAACAAGGACTCCTGACTATATGACAGCTCCTTAGTATCTCGATTGATGGAGGAAGACGGCAAAGGCTCCCAGCTTGCTCGGTGGCTGTTGCTATGGGTTTATCGCCTGCTGTTCCTTCTGTGTCGCTGGTAGTAGCATTACTTCTTTTGGCCTTCGACTTCTCATCATGGCTGTTTGAATGTTCATCTTTGATTTTACGATTCTCTAGCCACTGCAGGCTCATCATCATATTATTCACTTTGGGTCATTGCCTTCGCGCCGCTTGAACCCATTCGCCTTGCGACTCTGAGAGATGATTTCCAAGACTTGTGAGCGTGTCTTGGAATGCTTGCCAATCGCCCAAGACGATTTCAGCTGTCGACGTCATGCTCCACTTCGGGCGGAATCTCGACGCCTCGAACATCTGCATCTGAAAACACGTTGGTCAAGTCCAGCCACCTCGCGTTATTAGTGACTTTGTAGCCAGCCTCTGCACAGTCTCCTAGAGTTGTCCAACCAAGAACCCGTGCTCTCCTTTGCTGTTCAACCCAATCCTTTTCTCTCACGCCCTCGACGTTATCGCTCCGAAACCCAGCTTGCTACGAATTTCCACTAGGACACGATGGCATCCAAAGCAAACGAGGTGCACTCGCACCGCAAGAACCAGAATTACAGTTCGTTTGGTTCTCTGAGCATCTTCTTCTTGAGAGCTTCTAGTCATCATGATCATTGGACAGCCATGCTGCAGGGCTTCAACTGGCATTCGGTCGGCGGAGGCACGCACTGGGATAGATTGAGCGACAAAGCCGAAGAGCTGGCGGACATGGGCATCACGTTTGGCTCCATTCCACCCCAAATGAGCTTTGTTGACGTCGGGACAGTGCCGTTTGGATCCCGCCTCCCCAAAAAGGCGGCTCCGCCGACTCGACCGGCTACGATGCTTATGATCGTGGGCACTTTTCTTGCTGGCTGTCGAATCGAGTCTAAGGGTTGAATTACAGTCTGGGACCTGGGTGAATTCAATCAGAAGGGAACGCAAGTCCTTCTGAGCCTTGATCTGGAGGCCACATCTGACTTTTCCGTTCGCAGCGTTGCGACCAAATACGGCAACAAGGACCAGCTCGTCAACGCCGTCAAGACGCTCAAGAAGGCCGGCATCGTCACTTACATTGACGCCGTCCTCAACCACAAGGACGGAGCCGACGAGACGGAAACGTTCAAGGTCAAGCAGGTCGACGAGGAAGACCGCACCAAATTCATCAGCGACGAGTTTGAGTGCGAGGGCTGGACCAAATTCACCTTCCCGGGCCGCCAAGGCAAATACTCGGACATGCAGTGGCACTCTCATCACTTTACTGGCATCGATTTCGACCAGCGCACTGGCAAGAATGGTATCCTCAAGATTATGGGCCAGAACAAGGACTGGGGTGACGTGAGGAGCAACACCCCATACGAACTAAGCACCTCTGATTTCCGAGGGCACAGGCCGACACCGACGAGAAGGGCAATTTTGACTTCCTCATGGCCGCGTGAGTTTTTTCAGCTGTTTGAAAAGATGCATGGCGGTAGCTCACCTACTTACAGAGACATTGACTTGCGCCACCCTGAAGTGCTCAAAGACATGCACAGCTGGGGTGTCTGGATCATCAACGAGCTGGACGCCGCCGGCTTTCGCTTCGACGCTGCCCGCCACATGGACCAAGAGTTCCTGTGCAACTTCATCGAGCACGTCCGCAAAGAGACCGGAAAGGAGCTCTTTGGCGTCGGCGAGTTTTTCACGGAGAACCTCGATTGTGAGCTTCCCTCGGGTTGCGGCGCCCTGTTAATCCTGACTCCCATGGCCAGCGCTCAACAAATACTTGGACACCTTTGGAGCCCAATTCTCCCTCTTTGACACGATGTAGGGCCATTTCTCGATGCGATGGGCTGTGCAATTGCTAAAGCAGGCCGTAGTCTCCATGCCAATTTCCACGAGGCCGGCGAAGCAACGAACTCTTACGACCTGCGCAAGATCTTTGACGGCACCCTCGTCCAGAGCCGCCCCGTCGACGCCGTCACTTTTGTTGACGTTGGTTTATGACTATACGGTTCCCATTATGACGCTGAAAAGACTGTTTGCAGAACCACGATACCCAACCCGGCCAGACTTTGGAGTCTTGGGTCAACCCCCAGTTCAAGCCCCTCGCCTACGCTCTGATCTTGCTGCGCAGCGAGGGATACCCTTGCATCTTCGCTGGCGACTTGGCAGGCATCATCGAAGGCGACAAAGCCGATCCCATGACCCAACTCTCTGACTTCGTCAAAGCACGTCACTTCTACACTTACGGCGAGCAGCGCGACTACTGGGACCACCCCAACACTTTGGGATGGGTCCGTATGGGCGATTCCAACCACGATGGGTGTGCTGTGGTCATCTCTAATGGTGACGAGGGCTCCAAGCGCATGGAAGTCGGCAAAGAGCGCGCCGGCGAAAAGTGGACTGACCTGCTGGGCTGGCATCAGGGCGAGGTAGGCTTTTTGACGCTCTTCAGACTTTTCAATGCTTACTGAGACTCAACACAGATTGAGATCGGCGAGGACGGTTGGGCCGAGTTCCTCTGCCCAGTGAGTAGCTTCCTTGTCTTGCTATTGTACGGCTTCTAAATCACCATGTTAATCTCAGGGAATGAGCGTCTCTATCTGGACCAAGTCGGATGCTCGAGGACGCGAGACCTTCAAGAAGGAGTAGAAGTAGAGAAGCGTAGAGGTTTTAGATTGGACTCTCAATACACGGCCGGATACCCACACATGCACAAGTATTCACAAGCGAGCAGCTACACGTAGAAGAATTACAATAGGAAGGCGACAGCCCCGCCGACGAGGCCGAGAATTGAGCCCGCAGCCAGCAAGGCCGAGGCATCGGACGAAGCGGAGCCGGTCGGCGCAGCAACAACGCCGGAGACCGTAGCCAGAATGCTAGTCATAGCTACGTTTTGGCTGGAGACCATGGCGCTGATGCTGCTGATGTCGGCGGTCTCGAGGGCTGCCGCTTCGGAGGTGGGAAAGGGAGAAGCTGAAACCGACAGAACACTAGCGCAGAGTGCATTGAATTCTGGAGAGGCAGTGCTCATTAGCTACGGCGGTAGTCAATGGTGAAGTTGGAAACACGTACGACTGACGCCCTGGTCAAGTTGAATTAACATGTCCGCGTCGAACGCCGGGTCCTTGACGGAGCAAGCGCTGCAGTCGTTCAGCTGCTTCAGATTGGCAGTAGTGCAGGTGCACTGAGCGAGCTGGGACGGTTGAGCCGTGCAGCTCTGAGAATGGGCGCACTTGTCAGCGGGTGGCGAATGCGCTAAAGTTTGCTTACGGAGACCGCCATCTGCATGTTCATGCAAGTATTGACACATGCACTGTTCTGAGCTGTAGTGACAGAAACAAAGACGGCGCCGATGATGGCAGAGGTCGTGAGAGAGACGCGCATGCTAGTTGTGACGGGGTGGGGAGAAGGGCGGGTCGTTTATTGAGGGAGTGGACGGGTCAAATGAGTGTGGGATTTAAAGAGAGTGAAGGGCTGTGGTCACGGTGGCTGCTGTAGGAGAAAGACTGGACTGCCGGCAAATGAAAGTTTTGTTGGCTTGAAATTCTATCAAGTGATCGACAGTCGGCTTTAATCCCGCGAATCTTGGCAGCCGCGTCCAGAGCCCGAGAGAGACTTTTGTCCGTGTCGTCGGACGCCTATGAGATAAGCATGGTCGGGGAAAGGCAGAAAGTCAGAAGCCGGGTGGCGAAGTCGACACCAGTAGTTGTCGGCGCTTCCCATATATCCCTCATGCCTTCACGGCACCGCTGAAGAATGACTCAACCTTCACGGAGGAGAATTGCGATGGGTTCAGCGGGAGAGAATGGCAGTGAGTCATCAACGGCTGGGAACCGAACGATCGTTGCCATCGTTATTTTGTGTGGTTTCGACCACCAGCTTTTCCGCAGAGGCCGCAAGTCAGTAGCCTCTTCTATACTCCGCCAGTGGCTTAGCGCCGGCACAATCAGAGCACCATGGTGTCAATGTATCACCAGCCCTACGTGGCCAAAACCAGGCCATCGCTGAAGCAGACTTGGGCGTGCAGCAATCCGAATCAGTTTCAAGGAGCCAGGCGCATCATGCTTGAGCAATACTTGAACTTCATTCAGATCCTCAAGCTCAACAAGGCCAAAGCGGAAAGCGCACGCTCCATTGCTCGACACCAGGCCACAATCAGACGCTTCTCGCGGGGCAACGGCAACCCAATGGAACACTTGGGTGGAGGCCCAGGTCACATGGCACGCATATGCAATACAGAAAGGCGCTATCTGAGAGACGAACAGGAGTGGGCGGCCGGGGTGGACGCGATGCTGGCGGAGGCCTGCTTTGACCTGATCATGGCCACTCGCAGCAATCCGGGACAGGGCTTTGTAGCAGTTTAATTTGAAAAAGAACCACAATCCATTGTAACCAGTAGGAGAGCGAAGGAATTGGGCATCTTCGGCGTTCGACGACCAGGCGCAAAGAGCAAGTTGGACCCCGCGACGACCTGCTGTCCCAGCCGATCTTTGCTCCTTGCTCGAGCCGTGACTGTGGTAGTACTAAATTTGGTTAGAGCCAGCTCTGGGCATCTTCTGATTAGCAGAGCCGCAGGACGACGCCTCCTTGGCAACGTCGCAATTTAAGCAAAAGCCGTCGAAGCCGCTCCAGAACCGCCTGCACACGGAGCGAGCCCCATCATCGCATTGAACTGTGCCAAGGCAGCTCAGGAAGATCCACAAGCGATGGCGAGACTGCAAGAGCTGCCGTTGGAGCTTCTCTGCAAGATTTGGCGGCAGGTCTTCTGCACGTCCGACACCTTCTGCCGTCATTTCATGGCCGCGCTGGACAATCCGGCCCGCGATTATGTTGGACAAGATGAAGTGGCGTTGGTGGCTGGTTGCGCGGCTCTCAGCAGAAGCCTAAGGCCGGCGGTGTTGCAAGAGGGCTTGAGAAGAGTCTTGGTTTCGCTCAAGAGGCGAAATGACACCGCCCAAGGCATCAGCAGCCTTACCACCAACCTTCAGCAACAGGCGGCGAGGGCCTCGGAGCTGGCACCCTTTCTCAGCTTTGTGTCGCTCCACGCGGCTTCGGTTGGCACGCTCGAGCTCCTGCTGGATTGCCGATACCATCAAGTGCAGTCGCACCTGCTCGATACACTCAGTCTGAACAGCTTTGCTGCCCTCCACCTCGCTTTCTACGTGGACCGCAAATCACCTTCGTTGTCCAACTTGCCCACCAACTTGCCCACCTCTCGCATCACCGAATTGACCGTCTTCGATAATATCTACGATTCCTCGGCTCTATCGCCCACCAACAGCTACTTCGAGTTCTTCAATGGCCTCCAGCTCGATGCTTCTCGTGTCCGAGTCGTCAACCTCTGCACCTCCGTCGACGAATTTGAGAGCGCGGGCGCGTCGTCTACGCTGCCTCTTTTTCCCAACCTCGAAGAAGTTCATATGGGATCAGACTTCGTTTTCACCATGCTCAATAAGTCTCTCGCCAACCCGGGCGCCAAAATTCGCTCCATCGACATTGTGAACAGCAGATTCCCCAAACTTTTCGACCTCTTGCCACGTCGTCTCGATCGATTAAGTGTCAGCGATGTGGATTACGAACACCTCGATGGATGGGATCCGGAGGCCCTCCTCAAGACTCTCCACGACCTGCAGATCCGAGATCTCGCTCTCAACGCCACCAATTGGTCACACCCAATCCCCGTTCGAAGGATCGTCAGACGTTTGTTCAATCACACATCTTCTATCAAAAGCCTTCAGCTCGGCTGCAAACAAATCGCCGATGTCGACCTCAAACGCTTGACAACGTTTGTGGCGCGACAGCCAATGGCCGACGATCGCCGCTTATTCTTCCAGCCTCTCTTGGGTGCTTACTCAGATGAGTTCTGGGAAGCAGCCGAGATGCTAGAGGACGTGGGAGAGCTGCAGGGGATCGACCTACAGTTCGTCGACAGCATCCCGGAGCTCACAGACCCACTTGATTTCCAACGCTACCTTTCGAACTACTTCTTGTGCCGAGATGACCGCTATTGATTTCGAGCCTGCCTAAGTGAGCGCTACTGCCGCCTTCTTGCTTGTGGTTTTATGCTCAATGATAACGCAAGAGCAGTTTTGCAAATCTCTACCGTTCTTTACTTTATACTATTTGCTCAACACCTTGTAACAATGTAACAGTACAACAGATAGGAATGTGTATAGCGGAGCAATCACTTTGAAGCACGGACCGTCACGCTGCACGCCTCTCTGGCCGATAACAGCTTGGTCCCGGCGGCGACTCGACCTTTGTTCTTAGCTCGACCTGTCGCTGTGGTAGTACCAAGCTTTCTCTGCTGCGAGTTGTGCCCCTCCTGACGAAGCACGTCGCAGGACGGGCATTCAGTCTTCAGGAATTCGCTGGAGAGCGGCGAGCGAACTCAGAGCTCAGCTAGCGACTGCCATCTCCCGGGCCTTGCGCTTCAGAACCACTTGCACACAGATCGAGCCCCATCGGCGCATTGGACTGTGACAAGGCAGCTAAGGAAGATCGCAAGCGATGGCGAGACTGCAAGACCTGCCGTTGGAGCTCCTCTGCCAGATTTGGCGCGAGGTCTTTTGCACGTCCTGCAGCTTTTGCGTCCATTTCATGGCTGCATATGACAATGATGTTGGCCAATATCTTGGGCAGCATGAAGTTGCGTTGGTGGCCGGTTGCGCAGCTCTCAGTCGGGGCCTCAGGCCGGCAGTGTTGCAAGAGGGCCTGAGGAGGGTGTTGGTTTCGCTCAAGAGGCAATCAGACACGGAAGAGGACTCCAGAAGTATCGCCGTCGAAAGCCATCGACAGCGAGCCAGGGCCTCCGAGCTGGCGCCTTTTCTCAGCTTTATCTCGCTCCACGCCGCTTCGGTTGGTACGCTCGAGCTTCTGCTGGACTGCCGATATCATCGCGTCCAGTCACGCCTCTTGAGGGCAATCGACCTGGATTCCTTTGCCGCTTTTCACCTTGCTCTCTACGTGGACCCCGAATCGCCTTCAGAACCCCACTTACCAGCCAGCTTTCCAACCCGCCGCATAACCGGATTGAGTATCGTGGACAGGATTTACGAGTCTTCAGAGTTGTCGCCTTCCACGACTTACTTCGAGTTCTTTGATGCTCTCCACCTCGACGCTTCTCGCATTCGAATCGTCAACTTCTTGACCTCCGTCGTCAATTTTGGCACCTCTGCCGCCCTGCCTACGCTACCGCAGTTTCCAAACCTCCAGGAAATTCAAATGGGATCGGATTTCGTTTTCCTCATGCTCAGCAAGTCTCTCGCCAACCCCGGCGCCAGAATCCGCTCCATCGACATTGCCTATCAAAACTCTCCCACCATTCTCGATTTTCTTCCAGTTTCTCTCGATCGGCTTTACATCAGCGAAATGGATTACGTGCATCTGGGAGCCTGGGACGCAGAGGCTCTGCTCAAGACCCTCCAGGCCAAACACATTCGGGAGCTCGGCCTCAACACAATCAACTGGATCCATCCGATCCGAGTCAGTACGATCGTCAGTCGGCTGTTCAGTCACACTTCCTCTATCGGAACCCTTCGCCTCGTGTGTCGAGAGATGACGCTGGGCGACCTCACAAGTCTCAAAACCGTTTTGGCACCACAGCCAGTGACCCCTGAACGCCGCTTGCTCTTCGGCACTTTGCGCGCAAATGTTGAACCTGGTTTCTGGGAAGAAGTCGAAGCGTTGGAAGGATTGGGGCAACAGAAAGGGGTCGACCTGCGCTTTGTTGGGCCGCGTATTTTGGAAGTCGACAGTGTGCTCGATTTCCGATCATCGCTTTCAAACTACTTCTTGACTCAAGATGATGATTGATTTTTCGTGCTATGCCTTCAAGTAAGTCGCGCTGTTGAACTCTGTGCACTGAACTTAATAACAGACGTCGCAGCCTTCGCGATTCTCCCCGCCTATCACTCTCGCGCGCGCATGAATCATTCCACCTGGATATATGCTCACGCACCGTCGCAGCAGACGGAGAACTGCTGGGGATGGCTTAAGCTTAAGTTGGCGGGCTTCCCAGAAGAATAGCTTCAGACCATGCATCTTCGATTGTCGTCATTGATTCCGCACTGTCTCTGGGTCACTTCTACACCAGCCCGAGCAAATATTTGAGAGATGCGCCCGAGGACTGGCGCCCTCATTTCGCCACCGTTCTTCCCGGCGGACCACGAAGGCCTCCTTGCTTCAAGCCAACCTCGCTCTTGGAAGCCTCCATTTGACTGTTCTTATAGCTTACAAGTCTACTGCGAGCTCCTAGCTGCCCTTGCCTGCCTCTGCGCCCTTGTTTAGCCGCTATCACACACCTGTCCAAAAAATGACTGTGGAAGAAGAGAACGCTGCCTTGGCGGCTTTGCCTCCTGCTACCTGGGATGATCTTGGTCTTCCATTCAGTCAGTTTCCCTTCCAGAGCACCGAGCCGCATTCCTATTGCGCTCTAACACAAGTGGGCCACCAGCTCCGATTCCGGATGGCGCGATCGCCAAATTGACTCTCGTCCGAGCTGGCACCTTAGTCATGCCCATGCGTTACCTCCTCCGAGATGTCGACTACGACCAGACCATCCCGGATCACGTCTTCCTCATTGAAGGCCCGGGAGGCCGAAAGATCCTCTGGGATTTGGGCATGCGGAAGGACTCGACGGCGCACAAGGAGCTGTATGAGATGCTGCGCAAGTTGTTTGGAGGGAAAGCTCCGGTGGACGCCGCTGGCATGCTGGAGAAAGCCGGCGTAGCGTTGGACAGCGTGGAGGCGGTTTGCATTTCGTGAGCGCGCTTCGTTTCTTGCCCTCTCTGTCCTTACTTAAATTCGTTTCGTCGCAGTCACTTGCACTTTGAGTAAGTTTCCTGCCCCTTTCTGGACTGAGAATCCGCACTTAGAGGTATACCCATCAGCCACTTGGGGGACGTGACCTCCTTCCCGCCCTCGACCCAACTTCTCTTGGGCCCCAAGACGCCCTCTAGCACCTCTGAGCTGGCTGATCTACTCGATGTTGACCCGGCCGAACTGGGCAAACGGACCGTCCGGATCTTGGATTTGGAAAAGGACGCATGGGCGCCAGTGGGCAGCTTTCCAGCGCACGACTACTTTGGCGATGGCTCGGTTTACATCTTGTCTTCTCCTGGTCGTATGGTCCTCTTCATTTGTCCCTTAGGCTTGGAGCTGAAGTGGTCGTGAGACCAGACACGCACCACCATATCTCGTGCTTGGTCCGAGTCGCTCCTTCTACTTTCTACCTTCTAGCTTCAGACAGTAAGCCACTCCCCTGCCTCTATCCCATTCGTGGATTCATTTGGATGTACGGTTCGCAGCTTGCCACCACTGCTCCTTCATCCACTCGCACGGCGTCAAGTTCGGCCTTTTCAGCTGGGACGACACCGGCAAGCTGCACGCCATGATGGAAGACCCCGCCGAAGCGTACCGCTCTATTGCCAGGACGCAGCGGATGGAGAAGGAGCCCAACGTGTGCGTGTGGATCGCGCACGATCCCACCATCGACGCCATTGTGCCCGAGGGGGACGTGGTGGAGATCGAGCCAGGGTTGTTTGACAAGTTGAAAGGGAGGAAGTTGGCTCTGTAAAACGGGCACTTATTGGCTTGGAAGTTATGTTTGGGCAAAGTGGATTAATTTTGCACAGAGTAAAACGGTTCATGGTCGTCAGATTTGAGAAACAAAGGGCTTGCAATGCTTCTAAAGGGATTTTGTTTGGAGGGTTGTGTTGGGAGGTAACAAGGTACGCCACCCACCACCTTTGGAAGATGGTGAGCGCCGCCGCCCGTTCCGCGGGAAAGTCCACCGTCTCTCTCGCCGCCCCTTTCGTCGCTCTCGTTATCTCTTTTCGTTGTGGTCCGCTGCTCTTGAGGTTGGGCGGGACCAGGTTCACGATGGCAGCTCGAACTTTTGCCCCTTGAGGACCCTGTAGTGTCTCACTGGTTACAACTGACCCCACAACAATGGATAATGGAGACCAAAGACCTACTTGTTGTAATAGATCTGTGGCACGTCATTTCATTCAGACAACATTTTGTCTAAACGTGAGGAGAGGCAGCGCACCCAAAAGAAATCCGAATACAGCGCGGTCTGGACCACGCCGGCGACGATGGCGATGGCGTCCACCGTGTCCTCTGTGAAGTACCTATAGATCCAATTCGGGATGTACAGCGCGCGGTAGGCGCCCAAGGCGAAGAGGTAGTGCGTGGTGATGGTCTCTGCCTCGCCGGTGCGCTGGAGCATGAACAGCTGGGGTAGGATGGCGATGGACTCGAGGTAGATGGAGAAGGCCCATAACACTTCTAAGAACTCGCTGTTCGACCACGCGTACGAACCATCAACTTGCGAACGCGCGGATTGATGGAAGGAAGGGCAAGGACGAACAAGCGATAGTTGAAGATCAAAGCCAACACGGCGCAAGGACCAAGGAGGTACTCGAGGCGCAAAGTGTCAATGGCCGGGTCTTGGGTGGGGCGGAAGCGGAAGCGCATCATGTACAGGATGTAGCCGGACGAGCTGATGAAGAAGATCTGTTTCGCGCCATTCACTCCCTCAGCCCTGGACTCGTGGCTATTGGGTACGGCAGCGATACCTTCATGAAGACGTTGTAGAGGGAGTACCAAGGACCGGTGAGCAGGTCGAGGTAGCGGGTGGCGAAGACCAAAGCGTAGAGCAGCTGCGACTTGAACGAGATGCCGCGACATGACCGGCTCTTGGTGATCTGTGGCCGTCCATCAATGCGAGAGCACTCCATGTGCAAAGGTAGGTGGACACGCACCTTTTGAATGAGGATGAGGATGGAGGCCAAATGGGCCATGTCGCCCAGTCTGCTCGTCCACACATTCAGCGCGACCGCCCAAATGGCAAGGGGACGAGAACGGACAGCCGGAACAGATTCATCCTGTGAGCATTCACACAGCCCCTGCTCTAGGGACTATTCAAGCGGGCTATTCGACGGGTGATGCTGGAGCTGGAGCAAGGAGCGCGCCGAGCAGGTCGACGTCGAGCCCGCCGAGGAGAGTGGCTGGTGGTGCGCTCCAAGCATTTGGGGACGCCGCGCTCTTAGACTTGGTTTCCAGGTGGCGCTAGCATCTGAGCAGTCTGTTGAGACCAACGACAGCCACAGGCAGCGAGACCGGGCCCGACCCGAGCGCTCACCACCTTCGAAGCCAGCTCTCTGACCCTGACAGCCAGCTTCGCTCACTCGGCAGCCATGCCTCAATCCACCGGCGTCCGCAGTTCGTTGTCTTCACTTATTGTATACTACAAAGTATGGCATGTGCTGAGACAAAAGAACAGCGGTCATGTCGCTCTCCTTCGTGCTGGCCATCGGCTTCCTGCTCGTCATCCTCTCCTGCGCCCTGTTCGGCAACTGGCTGCCCATGCTCGTCGCCCTGTCCTTCGTCCTCGCTCCTCTGCCCAACGCCGTGTTTGGCAAGTGCGCGGGGGCCGACGATTTCTCGACTGACTACTCTTCGTTGCGTCCTTCCCCTTTGCTTCAATCTGTGACAGGGCTGATGAGCGCTGCTGGTGTCCAACAGGGGACCGGTGGATCTCGGGAGGTTCTTGACCGCCATGACCGTCGTCACTGGGTTCGCGCTGCCAGTCGTGTTGAAGGAGGCAGAGGTCATCCACCCAGCGGCGTGCTGGATGAGCATGTCCGGCGGCGCGCTGGTCTATGGCACTAGTTCGTCCTCCTGCCTTACACTATCAGTTGCTGTGGTGCTGATATCCGGTTGGTGTTCATGAACAGTCATCGTGTTCACCCACTTCTTCTCAGTGCCCGCCGACGAGTTCTCATAGTCCGCGCCTTCGGATGGGGACATCTTGCAGCGAAGGGAATGCAAAAAGGGGTTTTCTAGGTTGATTCCATGTAATACTATAGTCCCTCACACACTTACAACTTGGCCCGGAACGAATGGTCCCCGACCAGGTCCATCCCTACCAGCTCGCCCAATTGCCTCAGAGCCGAGACTGAGTCGTTCATATGGACCTCTAATCACACTTCGTCAGTCCTGTTCGGGCCAAAAGAAAAGGAAAAGAAAGCGTACGGATAGTCTTCATCCCCAACTTCTCGCCCGCTTTCAAATTACTGCCCGCCACCTGTGAGTCTGGGGCGGCAAAGGGGAAGGGAAGAGGAAACGGACACTCCGATGTCATCTAGGAAGATGCACTCTTCCGGCTTGACCTCCAGCACCTTGAACGCGTGCTGATAGAACAACGGGTTCGGCTTGCGGTAGCCGACTACGTGGCTCTCGATATACTGTTCGCACCAACAACACATGATAAGCTCAGAAGAAGAAGGAGCTGCAAGAGGGGAAAGGAACGAACGAAGTCAAAGTGAGGGCGAAGCACCGAGTTGTTCATGCCCGCCACCGGCTGGCCGGGAGGTGGGTCGGCAGTGTTGTTGGTTAGCGCTGCGACTTTGTACAACCCAGATTCTGTGCGATTATGCCCTTTTCAGTTCAAAGGTATAACTGAGGGAGGGTAGCGAAACGCACCTCGGAGCTTGCGGACAGCGTGGATCATTAGCGGGTCAATGACGGAAGCCGCGTTGTCCATTCGGTCAGAGAGCTGTGAGTGGCGTTTTGAACACATGTTCTCCTCGAAAGAGGAAGGCATAAGGTAGCAGCGCCAAACTCACAGTCTCCCCGCTGACTTTGAGCTTCTTAGGCAATAATGGGCAGGCTGTGATCATCGCAAAAAAATCAGCTTCAACAAAAATGAGGCTTGGGGGAGGAAAGACGGATCACCTTTGCCCTTCTTCTTGCAATAAGCCTCATAAGCTTTATTGCCCCTCTTGACCTCGCTCAATTCCGTCCCGAATCGTTCTGTCAGCGGCAATTAAACTTCACTTAGCCAAGTTCTGGCTAGTGTGGAGGAGGGAACACTGACTGCGAAAAGTCTTGCGGTCGATCTTGCCCAGCTCGTACTGCTGGAAAGCACCCGACCGCCCGAGGTCGGAGATGGACACGTTGATGTACTGAGGCGGCAAGCCCAGCTCCTTCTCGTATCTGTTCTCATGTCAGCCTTTGAAAGGGAGAAGAGGGAGAAGAGGAAGTTTACTGGGCAATAGCTGCTAGTGGTGAGCCGACCACGACCTATCACGCAGGTTGGGCGTTTGGTAGGATAGGAACACGGAAACCGCTTACACCACCCATGTCAAAGATAACAGCTTTCACAACTGCGTCCTTCTTCAGCGGCGCTGGGTTTTGCCACTTTGGCGCTCGTTTCTGTTCGTCTCGACACCTTCAAACTTGGAGATCAAGTTCAAGGGTAAAGGGCACAACGAACCTCTCCAAAAGCAGTCAGGCCTTCCAAGATGTTCGAGCCCGCGTTCATGGCTTTGAAGCGGGGCAAGGCGACCGCCTGGCGGACCGACTCGTTGTTGTTCAGCCCACCGAAAGAGGCCAGGTTCAAGGCCGACTTGGTGAACTGCACCGCGTCCGGGCTGTTGGCTACAATGGTGTTGGCTAGCTCCAAAGCGGCAGGTAAGACTTGGTCGGCCGCTGTTGGACATTAGGTGGTGAGACCAGACAACGAGAGGTGGGGAGAAGAGGGCTTACGGACGACTTGGTTGGCTAGTCTAAAACGATCCCTGCATTCTAGAGCGGTGAGGTTGCGACCGGTGAACAGCATTTCGGAGGCCAGCATCCGCCCGGCCAGGCGATACAATCGCGGTATGCCACCAGCGGCCGCCGAAACACCTGTTCGACCTCAACAAGGTCCAAAATGGCGACAAGAAGCTGAACTCACCTCGTTTGACTTCAGGTAAGCCCATGACAGCATTGTCCGCCATGACAACCATATCGCACTGGTCACAAATTAGGCAAAGACCAACCCAAGATCAAGGCGGACCCACATTGAGGACGATCTCGGTGCCTCCGCCATAAGAGCTTCCATTGAGAGCTGCAATGATGGGCTTAACGGACTCCCGGAGTGAGACGCCCGCGAATCCGGTTGGGTTCCGCTCGCTGGCCCACTCGACGACCTGCTCCTTCTTCTTGCCTGACGATTGGTCCTGCTTCCACCCTGCACCGAGCCAAAGACTTAGATTCTTGAATTTGAATCTCGAATTGAAGGCGAAAGTTCAATACCTATGAGGTCGGCTCCAGCGCAGAAGCATTTCCCTTTGCCAGTGAGGATGGCGACCCAGAGCGACGGTTGCTCTTCGAACCAGTTGAACACCAGATTTAGATCAGTGTTGAGCTATTGGCCGCCAAATGAGCCCCAAAACCCAGCAAAATCGACGGGAGCAAGATTCACTTGTTGGGAGAGCGCATTCATCTTTTTGGGCCGGTTCATGGTGACCAGCAGGACGTGCTCGGCCGGGAACTCGACCAGGACCTCATCTGAGAGCTGGAACGGCAGCTTCATGGTGGAAATTGTCGCTGCTGGGGAGCAAGCCAGCTCCGTCGGCTCGAGGTCACCCCGCCCTCCTCACGGCGATCGCCGCTTGCTCTCGCCGGCGACGAGGGTCATCACCATTTTGCCTAATTTCATGCATTGTCGTGTCTGTTGGAAGCGGGTCTGAGTGTTGCAGGAGTGCCCCAATGGCCCCTGCGCTTGCTGGCCTAGAGAACGATTTGACAAGAGTTCTGCAAAGTCGACTTGCGCCACTGCGCCTTGTGACTGCCCATTCTGTTCGTGCGAAACCCTTCCTGGATGTCTTTTGAATGATGCGTGCGCCTTAACGACGGACTGGACGCGGTTTGGTGGCCAGCTACGCGAGTCATGCGACCTTCATTAATCTGACCAGGCGCGCCTCGCATTCTGCGGCTGTTGATGCCACACTCACCATGGTCGATGACTTCTCAGCGTGCCAATGCGTTTTTTGGTCGATAAGTGGATGAAGAGTGCCTTCGAAAGGTGGAGAGCATTGACCGGCTAGACCGGCTAGTTTTCAAGCCTGACAGAAACAGGCGAGAGTAGACCAAGAACCACAACTGGACAAACTGTGGCACTAGACAGGCTTGCAGAAGACTTCGTTCATAGTGGCAGAGCAGGCGGCCAAAGGTTAGTCAGCCCGAGCGTCGTTGCGGGTCAGTTTGCCTCGCTGCCCACAGCTGACTGATCTAGCTCGGGGTTCCTTGCATGCCGTGACACTGACTGACTTCTCAAAGCCATGGGTTTCGAGGTACGCAGCTGGCCGACCGCAGGATTTGCCACTTCAAAAGTCGGTCACTCGTCGCCGTTCTCTTGCCGTCTGTTCGGCTTTCTGTCGGGGACCTTGCTATATAACCTGCTTCTTGCTCTCCTATTAGCTTGCTCTCCTCTTATTGTTCTGTGCTAGTTCTTTAAATACACGCGACTGAAGAACTTGGTCAAGCTCCTTGACAAATTATTTTACCCGAGCCGGCCGACGCTGCCTGCCGAACCCACCAAGGCAAGATCCCACGTCTTTAGCGTGCAGCCATCGTCCTGTTGGCTACCCAAAATGGCGCCCTTCGACCTGGAGAAGCAGAATGAATCGACGCGGCTGGAGAAGCGGTCCACCGCCATGAGTTTGGAGGAAGCGATCGCAGAGAGTGCGGAACGTCAATTGGCCCCTGGAGGGGAAGGCGACGGGGACTCGAGGACATTAGCATCGGGCAGCGTGGGCTCAAACGAGAAGGAGGAGAAGGACCCATTCGCGGTGGACTGGGATGGGCCGGACGACAAAAAGAACCCAATGAACTGGTGAGCGGACGATGATGCTATTTGTGCACTCGCACCCCTAGCCACTTTTGCTCACATTCACGCTTCGTTGATCAGGACAATGCGATACAAATGGCTACTAACAATGATGGTCGGCTCCCTGTTGTTCAACGTCACCTTCGCGTCCAGTGCGCCGGCCGGTATTGTGCCCGATCTTATGGAATACTTTGGCTTCAGTGGCGAGGTTGCGACGTTGACAATCTCAGTAGTACGTCTTGTGTTCACCATCCGCTACCTATTATGCTGCCCAAGATCCTGATGAGCTTTCAAATCCACAGTTGTTTGTGTCCTCCCCGCACTTGTTTACCTTCGATCACACCTGACCATTTGTGTTCCTTACAGCGTTGCTGGCTATGTTGTTGGACCTGTGAGCGTTTTGTCTCTCGATCTTTAGTGATGGTAGAGGTTCTGACTTTATCCAACTCAGATTCTTTGGGGGCCGCTAGCAGACAAGTGCGGATTTCCTCATGACCTTTGTTCTGCCCTTGGGCCTTCCCTGACGCTCATCTGCTCTCCTTGACCAGAATTGGGAGAAGACCAAGTGAGCCCCGCCCTTCGAATCTTTGAGGCCGATTTCAAACTTACTCTTCCCTCAGTTTTCCTATGGTCCTTCATCCCTTACACTGGCTTTCAAGTCGGGTGCGTTTCCTCCCTTATGCTAGCACTTCCTGTGCTTTCCTGATCCGGAATGCTACAGATGCGCCTTGAGCAAGAACACAGCGTCCATCATCATCTTCCGGTTCTTGGGTGGTGTGTTTGCAGCAGCTCCCCAGAGTACCGTTGGTGCAGTTGTGCGTGTGCTGTTTTGACTACAGACAACATTGTCTAAAGCGATTCGAACCGCACAGATTGGAGACATTCATGGCCCGGACACGCGAGCCACAGCCATGGCCGTCTTCTCCATCATGCCTTTTGCCGGTAGGTTCCCCGCTTCATTGATTCAGAGCAGCAAATCTGATCTTTCGGCTCATGTAGGTCCGGCTATTGGGCCGATTGCTTCGTTCGTGCCCTCGCTGTGCTTTCGCCCCCATCAACTAACAATGCGCACAGCGGCTACATCTCCGTATCTGGGATCACCTGGCGGTGGCTCTTTTGGATCCTCACCATGTTCGCTGGCGTGTGCTGCGTCTTCATCCAGTTCTGCATCCCAGAGACCTACGCGCCAGCGCTACTCGAAGCCAAGGCCAAGAAGCTGCGCAAGGAGACCGGCGACGACCGGTATCGCTCTGTCAAGGAGATCATCAGCGACAAGTCGGTCGGCAAGGAGGCGTGGCATTTGCTGTCCAGCCCGTTTGTCATGCTGGTCGAAGAACCGATGTTGCTGGTCACGTCGATTTACATGGTGCGTGGCGGTCACTACCCTAATCTCTAATCTTATTGAGATTCTGCCATCATGACTCACGTACAGGCTTTCGTCTATGGCTGCATCTAGTACGTTTCCGTGTGTGGCGCACAAGCTGAACCACATCTAACTCTATCTGCCAGTCTGCTATTCGAAGCTGTGCCCATCATCTTTGTTGAGTGCGCCACTCTCTCCCCGTCTAGCCTTGTATGGCCGCTGAATACTCTGACGAGCACAGACAACACGGCTGGAACCTTGGACAAGAAGGCCTCGCATTCTTCGGTCTCCCCGTCGGCGGCTTGATAGCTTGCGCCTCTACCATCTGGTACTGGAACCCACTCTACATGCGGCAATCAGCAGCGTGCAAGCCCAACCGACCCGAGGCCGAAGTCCGACTGTACGTGACGGCGTTCGCCGCGCCGATTTTCGTCGTCGGCTTCTTCATCACCGGATGGACGGCGTACCCGCATCTAGTTCCTGTTGGACCCATCGTCGTCAGTGACCTTCTTGTTGCTTCGTTGAAAAGGGAGCTGAGAGTTTGGGTGGCGCTGGCAGGGGATAACGATGATTGGCTACTGCTCGACCGCGCTCATGCTCAGCATCATGGGCTACACTGTTGAATGTTATCTTCCGAAAGCAGCGACGGCTCTGGCTGCCAATACTATCGTGGGTCTCGGGCTTGCGTTTGCCACCGCCGGGCTTCAGCTCATTTTTGTTCCGCCACAGCTTCGGAGTACATTCGGAGCGTATGTCTTCTCTCACATTGCCCATGACTACTACTCACGATGGCCTACAGAGCCTTCCCGTTATTCGCCACTCAAGTTCGTTTCCACTCTCTCGTTTCTCGCTGCCCTCACTGACATTCGCTACAGATGTACCGCAAACTGGGCGTACCTTGGGCTTCCTCCCTCTGCGGCTTCATCGCTCTCCTACTAGCTCCGATCCCGTTCATCTTCATCAAGTACGGCCGGCGACTCCGAGCCATGTCCAAGAACGCCGTCGTTTTCCCTGTTGCGCCAACACCAGCGGCTGGGAAAGTCTGATTGGGAATCTTGTGTACACATCTTAGATCGTTTCACTTATAGACACCATGAATCGCATGAATTCAGCCTTCGAGCCACCACGTCACCAAAGACCGGGTTGGAGGTCAACAACGAAACGATGAGCGCAGCGGTCCCGGCTGAGCTCAAGCCTGCTGCTGCCTTCCTGGCGCGGGCGAACGAGCTGAAGGGTAGAGATGAAGTTATGCGCTTCTGGTGTGCGTCCAAGAGGCCCGCGTCAAATGCCGCTGCTGGGCTGTATTGATGTTGGGTGGAGGAACACAGGCAGCTATCATGCGACTCAAGTGGCCATCAACCTCAAGCCTCAGCAAACCGAGTCCAAGCTGTTCTTGCTCTCGTTGCTCGATGATATGGAGCAGGTCAGTCGCTGCCCTTGCTCTCACAGCACGCAGAATTGCTGATGTATAGGCAACTCTGACAGATGAAGGCTGCCCTGTCGTTCGTCCCCATCTCCCCCTTAGCTCCCTCGAGCTAGAGTAGACTGGGGCTGTGAACAGAGACAACGAAGCGGTGACAGAAGAAGTGGCCGGCTCAGCTTACGTCCAGAACTTCTGTGACGCCGTGTTCGCTGGCGCCGACAACGAGGACCGGGCCGGCCACGCTACCAGGTTCGCTCACCTCCATCCCTCATACCATCGAGTATGTTCGGGGCTTAGCATCGAACAGAGCTACGGCGAAGAAGTTCATGGCCGCCGCGAACTTTATGGAGGTGCTAGCTGATTTCGAGGGCGCCCTGGATGACGAGGTTCGTTCTGCCCCCTTTTCTGCACATCCACTCCAAGAACATGCTGTAAGGGCGGCATGTGAACAGCGAGTGCAAAAGATCAAGTACGCCAAGTGGAAAGCGGCGGACCTGGCCAAGGCTTTCAAGGAAGGCCGCACGCCCGTGCCCGGTCCTCCAGGCGGCGAGAAGCCCGCCACTCCCCTCGCACCTCCTTTTGAAGATGTCACCTCGAGCCAAGCGCCGCCGCCGGTGGAACTGGGCGAGTTTGATCGGGATGGGCCGACGCCTCACCCCGAACTGGACGTCCTTGCTGTCCCCGCCACCGAGCCAGAGCAGGAGCTGGCGTCGATAATTGCTTCCGAAGGCGCCAACGCGGCAGAGACAGACCCGAATTTCATCCAGCGGGCCAGGTCGCCTTCCTACCCGTTTCCCGAGACCCAACCACCACCTTCAGAATCCATTTCCTCCCAGCTCGACTCTCCGGCCGACCAGTTCTCCGTGCCAGCGTCGGCAGCAGGGGTCTTGCCGCCTCCCGCCAACCCTTCGGCTCAGCCCTTCGGAAACGCCGTGCTGCCCACCGCCCCTCCCCTCCCAATCTCCAACCTACCCCAGACCGACGCCATCCCACCTCCTTCTCCCCTCCCTCCACTCTCGCTCCCTCCTTCCGCTCCGCTGCTAACGACCCGCTCGCACTTCTCCCCTTTGGCAACCACCCCTCAACCCCAGCCCCAACCGCAACAAGCTCCAGCGGTGGCGCACCACGAGAGGTTCTACCACGCCCAGAATCCAGCTCAGCATGCACCCATCCCGATCGATCTGCCGCACCCGAATGGGGGAGCAGAGGAGTACTCGGCTCAGATCGTCGCGCAGAGCCAGAAGCACGCCAGGTTCGCCGTGTCTGCGTTCGTGCCCCCGTCTTCACTCTAGCTATCTGACAAGAAGAGCTAACTTGAAGGCTTGTCGAACAGGTTGAATTACGACGATTACCCGGAAGCGAGGAGGCAGTTGAAATTGGCTTTGGAGCTCATCGGAGGAGGGGCGGTCTAGGTGCCCAAGGTCAGACCTTCCCCACATTATAGCTGCTGTTTGAAACAGGATGCTAAAGCTCGCAGGCTTGACAGGCTTTAAGGTTTGATGGATGAACGACGAATGCTTTTTTGTGGGCAAAGCGGAGGAGAGGTCAGTCTGACTTCCTCATTTTAGCTGTCCGTCAAAGGCCCACAGCTTAGGCAGCGGTATTTCTGACAGAGTCAAGAATGGTGTTCTACGTTCTCACTGATTCTGGCTTTCTTTTGGTAATGACAAGACGTGAATGAACACCACGTCAGTTCGCTTTCCTTACTTTAGCTTTGCTATCACTGAAGTGCAAAATGGCAGTCTGCAAGGCTGAAGTCCGATTTGCAATTATGAGCGGTGGCCAAAAGTGCTGGGCGACACGAAGTCGTTTCTGGCGCGAGAGTGGCGATCTGAGCAAGTGTCAGTGCCTGCAACTTTCCTTAGCTTTGGCGGATTATAAGCTAAGTCTTGCAGGGACCCGACAGGTCGAGAACAAGCGAATCTAGCCAATTCATTCGCGGGCACGACCCCCCAAAAAGCGATTCTCTTCGACCCGAGTCATCTACATCGATTTCGCTTCTTAATGCTCTCTTCATTTTCAAAAGGCGATGAGGACTCAGGGGCAATGGCCACTCGGTCGTGGCAAATTGTAGTCACACGCGCTTTCTGTTCGAGTGGCTTCTTAAGGTTTTGCATTCAGACCTCTTGCTCTGCTGCTCCATTCACTTCCAACGTGCTCGGGTCTAGAAACCACGGTTGCATGAACCGCAAGGAAGGCGCTCTCAAGCTCGCCGCGCTGGTCTTTTGACGGCGACGACTCATTGAGTAGCTCTTGCAGAAGATTTCTCACCTTCGACGCGCTTTCGACCCTTGGCCACTGCTGAAACGACCAGATCTACTGTATTCAGCTTCAGCTTCCGCCCTTTCCAAAGCTGGATGCTTCGAGCCAAGGAACCAGGGCATCAACGGAGGATCTTGAAATGCTGCCGGTGCTGGCCAAGCACGACCGCCCTGGCGTCACACCGGTAGCAACAGACGCTACGGCAGTGGATCCAAGGGATGGAGAGGCCGAGCCGCTGCTGTCGGACGACCAGCCTCAGCTTGGAGCTGGCGGCCTCGCGCCGGCAAGAGCGCCAACGCAGTTGGAGGCCAACCTCACCTATGGCCTCTTTTTCCTCCTTGGAGCAGTTGTGCTCTTACCTTGGAACACTCTCATCGTCGCCTTGCCTTACTTCTCTCTCAGACTGGCCGGTTCTCGGTTCGCCTCCTCGGCCGCCAGCTGGCTCTCCCTGACCTTTACTGGCGTCAATTTCCTCTGCTTTGGGCACGCCACAGCCACGCAAGCCAAGTCAAATCCTTTGATCAGGACTGTCGCCTCGATCGGCTTGATCACTTTGGTCCTCTTCGCCCTGTGCATCTCCACCAACTTCCTCCACATCCCGAGCGAACTGTTTTTCTGGCTTCTAATGGCTCTTACGGTTCTGGCTGCAGTTGGTTCGTCCTACTTGCAGAATGCGGTGGTGGCTATGAGCGCTATCTTTGGGTCGCGTGGGTTCCTTTAGTACTCAAGCAACAATCCTCCGTGGCTCAAGTTGCTTGCGAACTCACAGACTACCTACAAGGGATTTTGTCTGGCCAGGGCGCCATTGGAGCAGCAGGTGCGCACCATTTCTTATCAGGTTCATGCGGCAGACACCTGACTTCGGGTGGATTGGCAGTCAGCGTGGCTCAG
This sequence comes from Cystobasidiopsis lactophilus, assembly GCA_001599975.1. NCBI lineage: Eukaryota > Fungi > Basidiomycota > Agaricostilbomycetes > Agaricostilbales > Chionosphaeraceae > Cystobasidiopsis > Cystobasidiopsis lactophilus. Next base: position 3,847,696 of record BCIO01000002.1, read on the forward strand.
TTCATTGCCGCCTTAAGTTCAGTTGCACCTGGGTCGCCGTTAAAGCGACAGGCTAGACCCATTGAAGATTACCAAGCCGGGATTCGACGCTCGGCCTTCATCTTCTTTCTGGTGGCCACCATTGTGAGTCGTCTTCGCTTGGACATAACAGCTGGCCTGACGTTTGAGTCTGATACGCACAGTTCAGCGGGACGGCTATGATCGCACACATGGGATTGATCCGCATGCCTTTCTACCGCCTTACCGTGGTCAACTTTGAGGCGTCAAGAGCTGGGCTAGCAGTCAGCGAGAAGTCGGCCATCCGCCGGGTCGAGCGCAAGATCCGGATACTAGGACTCACCGTCTTCTTCGTTTTCACGGTGACGCTCTCCGTCTTCCCCGCCATCACAAGTGCCGTCCGAAGCGTCAACGAGGCAGTGGTCGCCAGCGACAGCATCTTCGCCCCGACACTTTTCATCCCCTTGGGCTTTCTCATCTTCAATGCTGGAGATTGGCTTGGCCGAGCCCTACCCCAGATGCCTCGCTTCATCTTTGGCCAGACCAGATGGCTGGTGACGGCCAGTGTATGCCGACTCGCTTTCATCGTGAGTGCTCTGGTCGCTCGTTGAATTATCAATCAGCTTACAGACATCTTTCGCAGCCTCTGTTTCTTTTGTGTAACATTGGCGGGACATCAGCAGTCCTCAATTCCGATTTTGGTCAGTTTCTCCATCGCGCTGGCTCGCATTTGCAGGCTGATTCGAACGCGCAGTCTTCCTAACGCTCATGTTCCTACTGGCCGCATCCAATGGTTATGTTTCAACATTGACCATGATGGCCGGTGTCGGAACTTCGACACTGGAGAAGGAAGAAGTCGAGTGCGCTTTCTACAGCCCGATTCAGTATAGAGTTTTCGCTTACGGGTACTGGTGGCTCAGCTTGGCAGCGACTTGCATGACTTTCTACCTGATTCTTGGGCTGGTCGGAGGCTCCATTCTGTGCGTTTCCTCTTTGGCCTTCGTGGCGAAGCTGAACAATCTCTCTAGGAGCTTCGTCAACCGTGCCTTGTTGTGCCATTGTGTGAGTTCGTTGACTTTCAATCCTTTACAATACTCAAAGCCGTCTGCAGAACCCGTTTGTCGAACCATAGAGCTAGGGTCATATATCATATAGATCGCTCTCACAGGCTCCGAACCTGCAATCGTCGTGCTGACGTTTTGCCCGGGTTCTCGCCGACCATATTGCTGAGTTGGAGCTCTTGAGCGAAATCCACACCACAAGCATAATCACCCCGCGTTCTGCCCCGGCGAAGCCGGCAAGCCGCTTCTCTCTCCTCCAAATCGCCGGAAATTGAGTTTTTCGCGACAACCGACTTGGTAGCGGAAGGCATCAAACCAGAAGCATGTCTCAAGCTCAGAAGCGAGGTATACATCCTTTGGGAGGAAAAGCGGATTGATTCTGAGAAAGAATGGGCCCGCAGTCTCGCAAGTTCAGCAGCACCTTGCGCCTGGCAAGGCTGTAGATGCCGCCCAATTCCGCCCTTTGCTGCCCAAAGGACTTTCAAAAGACAACACGCCCCTCAATGTGATCTCCTTCTTGCTCAAGGGCGCCTCAATCCGCCCTGATCATCCTGCGCTCGTTCAACGCGAGCGGGGCCGAGAGTGGACTTACAAAGAATGGTCGGCTTTGCTCTCTGCGCCTTACGGCGGTCTATAGGAGAGCTCAGACCTGATCACTGTGACTCGACAGGGCTATTCGGGTCTCTAACTTGGTCTATGCTCTGCGGGCCAGCGGCATTGGGCCGGGCGATAAAGTGCTCGTCGTGGCTCCCAACACGCCTCTCATAGCCGACGCTCTGCAGGCTGTGCCCGCTATGCAAGCCATCGTGGTGCCGATCAAGTGAGTCTTGCCATTCACGGCGCTCGCGGTCGCCAAGCCTGACCCCATGGTTCTGCAGCACTCGCCTCACGCCTTCCGAAGCCATGTACCACGTCGAGCACTCTGGTGCTAAGATCATCCTGGTCGACTACCAATTTGAAAATTTGGTGCAGGATGCTAAGATCAAGACGGTGGTGTGCAAAGATACCGGCGCGGCTGACGACGACTACGAAGCCTTCCTCCGCATGGGCGCAGAGGAGGATCGCAAGGCTGGCAACCTTGGCTGGCAAGGGATCGAAGTGGGCACCGACGAGTATGCCACTTTGTCCATCAACTACACGTCCGGGACGACCTCTCGGCCCAAGGGCGTGGAGATCCATCACCGTGGCAGCTACCTGGCTGCTCTGGCCAACGTTATTGAACTAGGCATGAACCACGACACACACAACCTCTGGCTTCTGCCCATGTTGGCGACTTTTGCTATCAGCATTAGCTCACAAGCTGACAGCGGCCTCGCGCAGGTTCCACGCCAATGGCTGGTTCATTCCATTCGCATGCACAGCAGCCATGGCCACTCAGTTCTGTCTACGACAAGTCGGAAATTACGAGTGGGTGATTTCCAGGACAAGAGCTATAGCAGCTGGCTTACAAATATTTCGCCGCCCAGTGATGTCTGGCACGCGTTCCTCAACGATGGAATCACCCATTATCAAGGAGCGCCGACTGTGCACCTTTCGATCATCAGCCACCCTCACGCCAAAAAATTGACTAAGCCCGTCACGGTGTCTGTGGCCGGGAGCGCTCCAACGCCCACCTTGATTCGAGGACTGGAAGAGCTCAACTTTAACGTTGTGCATGTTTATGGATTGACTGGTATGCTTGTCGCTTTGACCGGACCCTGTGGGCGCGCGCTCATTGAGTTGATAAAGAAACCTACGGCCCTACTACCCGAACCTACTTCCTGGATTCGAACGACCCGGATTACTTCCTCAAGAAAGCGCGTCAGAGTGCCGCGTTCCTGACTTCGGACGACATCCGCGTGATCAAGCCGGTCACTGACGAAGAGGCTCAGCGGATGAAGCCGGAAGATGTGCAAGAGGTCGCATTCGACGGCAAGGAAGTTGGAGAGGTCGGTTCTCTCTCCTTCGCACTCCGCGTGGACTGTCTCACTTTGCTGTGTGAAGATTGTTATGCGCGGCAACATCGTAATGAAGGTAAGCTCCGACCGATTCCTGTAGCTCGCAAGTCTAACGATGATGACCGCAGGGCTACTACAAAGATCCTGAAGCTACGGCGTGCGTTCTTGACGTAACCTGTGTTACTCCAGTTCTGAACAGTCGGACACAGGAAAGCGTTCGTTGGCGGTTTCTTTCGATCGGGCGATCTGGCCGTTCGCTTCCCCGACGGGTCATTCGCAATCCAGGACCGACAGAAGGATCTCATCATCAGGTTCGTTTGCTCGCAATCCTTGGCTGATGAGGGCATTTACTGACTCCTCGCGAACAAAAGTGGTGGCGAGAATGTTTCGAGCCTTGCGGTCGAAAACACCATCAGCATGCACCCAGGTGACCAATATTGACCTGAATCTCTCCTGTTGTACATCGTACTGAATGGCAACGCCTGATTCAGAGGTGCACGAAGTTGCGGTCGTTGCCGAGATGCATCCCAAATGGGGCGAGAGGCCACAGTGCGTCTCTCTTCATTCTCTACGGCTTCTTTTCCACTCATATTGACCTTCTTTTGCAGCGCTTTTGTTGTGTTGAAGCCCGAAAGCAAATGGCAGCAGAAGCCAAAGGACTTCCACGAAGAGCTCAAATCGTTCTTGAAGCCCAAGCTAGCCGGTTTCGCCATTCCAGAGCATACCACCGTCGTCAAAGAGCTAGAGAAGACATCAACAGGAAAAGGTACGCCTGTGCGCTCCCTGCTGCGAAACTGCGTCTCACATGAACGAGCAGTGTCGAAGAAGACTTTGCGGGACCAACTGAAGGCGCAGCAGAAGTGAAGGGATGGGATATGAGGTCTCCACCGTGTTACACTATAGATTGCACTCATACTTTGGCGCTGAGCCCCCCAACAACAAATCGATTCACAAAGAACAGTACTGCGCCTGAGGTTGGCTGAGCGGAGTTGCCAGGTCATCACACGAAAGAGGGACTTACTGGCGGCGAGAGTGGCACCAGTATAGTAGGTCAGGTCTCTAAAGGGGTTGTCGCCACCCCTGTAGTATGCGTTCGCCAGCAACTGTCAGGTGGCGTGTCAGTTGGGCCCTTCAGCTTCGGCAACAATTGAACTTACACGCCCACTGATGGGACCACATCCCAACGCTCCAAACGACATGATAAGGGTACAAAGGCCCTGGCGTGGCATAAGAAAATGGTCAAATGGACTTGAGATAAGGCAACACACCACGTAGGCGCCACCGCTCCGTGGGTCTTTGACTCTTCGAAGTACCATTGGAGTCAGAGTAGACAACAAACCACCGCTGCTGAAGTATGAGCGGATGCAGGAGCAAGAATGGAGCGGAGCTAACGCACGAGGCAAAGCCGTATAGGCAGGCAAAGGTAATGATCGTGGCGTTCGACGTGCACAAGGGCCATGTAAAGGCAAGGGCCGACGAAGACGCAGCCGAGAATATGGCGATGTTGGACAAGCCGAGGTGGTCTGCGAGCAAGCCACTCGTCCACCTGCCGAAGAAGGACGACCCGTTCAAGATGCTCGCCATGTAGAAAGCCATCCGTATGGAAGAGCGCCTGAATAAAGCGTAATCCCTGTCGACAGCGCCCTTTTATCAATTTTGTTCTACCGCTCAAGTGCGCGACTCACGAAATGAAGAAGAACGGAGAGTAGAGCCCAGCATTGGACAGAAGAGCGGCAGGAATGACGGTGAGGTAACCGAGGTCAGTGAAGATTTCCTTCAATGGCGGCTTGGCCGCTATGTGCTTGAACCTCGAATTGATGAGAGCAACGCCACAGCCCAATGTGGCAGCGAGAGCGAATCCGACGGTTCGAAGTGCCCATTCAAACGAGACACCGTCTAGAGCCACAGTTCAAGTCAGTGTAGCTTCCTTCTTGTGCAAAGAAGAGCTGCCCACCCTTGTTTAACAGTTCGTTGAGTGCGATCGGCCACACTACACCGCCAACACTGGAGCCCGACAATGCCAACGCTGCTGCCAGCGCGCGCTTCTCTCTAAAGTAGTAGCTTGGCGCCGTCAGGGCTGGGACCAGAATGAGGCCCATGCCGATAGCTGAACAGATTCCCGATAGCAAGAACTGCCAGTAAATCTTGCACACGCTGGTGGTGAAGACCCCTACTAGCAGCAAGATGGAACCAGCGGCGACCGGAACTTTGGCACCAAAGCGGTCGAGGAGGAGTCCGGCGGGCAGGCCGAACAGATAACAGCCACAGAGCTGGATGGATCCGATCCACGCAATGGCCGAAGCGGTGGACGTCTCCAGTTGATGCTGAGCGTACCACGCTTGTAGGACTGAGAAAGAGTTGACCCAACCAAACCTGAAGCGCATTTGGGCACTTGTAAGCAGGCGTGAGAGCAGAGCGAGAGGAAGAGGACACACGATGCAGTCATGAGCAAGAAGCCTCCGAGCACACAGCTCCAAGCTGCCAGCCCACCATCTGGGAACTGAATGGACGGAGGGGGCATATCGGCCGGCTTTGGCGGGAACAAGGCAGTGGGCGAGGCCATCTGCTTCTCGAGGTCCATACTCTCTCCATGCTTCTCTCCGTCGACACCGTCTCCTGGTTTCTCTCCTTCCCCATTGGACATGTGCGAGGCGACGGTGTTCAATCCAAAATCCTGGGGAGATAGTGGCGAGGGAGCAGGTTCGGCTCCTGGGACCAGCAGCAGAGATGGTGGTCTTGATCCAGACTTCATGGTCGTTGTCAAGGAGGGAAAGCAGCCACCTTGGTCTAGCAATCAGGGTAGCATGCTCTTAATCGAGGGGCACACAAAGAGTCGATGATCAGCATTTCGGTTTTCCGCCCAGTTCTGGGGCCATCCCTTTTGGTGCGCTTCGACCACAACAAGCGCAATCATTATTTGACATCAGCATCGGCAGAGAGTAGCAGTTTGCGGAGGTCAAGGGCAGTTCATCAAGCTGGTGGCGAGCGAACAACCTGAGCCACCGCGACCAAATTGGCTGGACGCGCGCGCACATCATCCTTGTGCTACTCTTCCAACTCTGCTGCTGCTTCGATGTATGCCCATTGCCCTGCATGTACTATTTCTGGATGCGGTCCTGCTGCCCCAGTGCGTGCTTCAGCTGCCCGAGGCCAGCCACTGCCCCTATGGAGCCTCCACAACACACTGCTGGGGCGAAGGTGGGCTCCACCCGCATCAAGTTTCTGGAGATCCAAATGTTTATGCCCTCTTGTGCTTGGCGAACACCAAAAAGTGAGCTAGCATGGAACGATAGCGGGCTGGCGATCTCCCTGTCTGGTCTCATCATCTCGACCCAACATCTCGAGACACAAATGCGGGAGCATCGCCGCCTGCCTCCGCATTATTGTGACGGCTGCTCTTCAGTAAAGCTGCGAGTGCGGACTGCGTCTTGTGCCTGGCAAACTCGAGTCGCGAGCTGGCCGAAAAGCCTGTGTCGAGCTGCAGCTCAAACGCCAATGCTTCAAGGGACCAACTCAAAACGGGTATTCTAACAAGGAGCTTGGCATCAATGCATCATAAATGGCAAGGCAGACGTCGGAACGATAGGGCGGATGCACCCGAAACGCCCTTAAAGACTGCACATGGTCGCTGATTTTCTGGTGATCGCGGGAGAGACAGGTGGGCGCCGGCACCCTTCACGCTCGGAAGAGATCACGGTGGGCGCGCCTTGGCCTCGGCTATCATCATGTAAGAGGGGGCATAAGTCGACATCATTTTAGGTTTTTTTGGAGGAGAGAAAGCGACCCGTCCGTACCTGCAACGACGAAACGCAGGATGCCTGCAGATCGTTTCTTAATTTCTGGCCCGTTATAGTTGAGAACACTCTTGGCATGGAACCATGGAGCAGCAACAACGCCACCAGCACCATCATGAGTGGGCGAATCCAATGTACGCCATTGGCAGCTTTGCGCTCCCGAACCGCCATCAAGCAGCGCCCATTGCGACGACGAGCCATGCGCCTGCACCCAGCATGAGCGAGTCGCAGCACCAGCCCGTTTCAGCGCCTTCGCCGCCGTCTGGTGCGCCGCTCAAAGGGCGCAAGGGCAGGTGCGACTCGTTTCGGGTCAAGTTTTTGGAAAACAACAGCGCTAATTGCCGAGCTTTTGCTGCTAGATCTCGCAAGGACAGGTGGGCTCCAGCTGCTTGATTGACAATCAGGGACAGCTGATGCTCAAGAACCCGGTTGCAGGCCATGCGATGCTTGCAGGAAGCGCAAGGTCCGATGCTTTTTGGAGGTCCGTCGCGGATTGCCAGTTTGGGCTCCCTTCCCCTATTGACTGATGGCGTCCTACAGCCTGGGCAGTCTGCCTGTGCTCTGTGCCGGGCTGAGAACATGGCCTGCACGTTTGACCAGCCGGCCATCAAGCGCAAGAAGGCCACCAAGTCGCCGGGCGACGCCGACGAATCTGGCCTGCTCGAAGCCCTGGACCCGCCTGTCAAGAAGGAGACAGAGTACAACATTGACCCCAACCTCCTCCAGAGCAGTACGGCTGGCTCGGCGCACCCAGAGAGCTCGCTGCGCATGTCGACCAACCCTAATGCGCCCAGCCTGATTCGCTACAATGGCAGCGTGGCCTTCGTTGGGGATGGCGGGGACAAGTTCTTGGGAGGTCTAGGAGACGAGCTGCCGGATTTCCCTGGCTTCAAGCACGCACCCCGCGACGCCTCATCCCAGCGGGACGTCGCCACCAAGGGCTCCCTCTCCCCCGCTTACGCCACTTTGTCCGACCTTTTCAATCTCGTCGGCCAGCACGGGCGGCCTCTTTTGGACACCTACTGGCAGCGTATTCACCCCATCTGGCCAATTGTCAATATTCGGCGGGCGATGGACACCCTCTCCACCCTGCTGGCCGAGTCCCAATTGGAGCACGACACGGCTGTTGCGCCCATGTACGCCTGTATTTTGGTCTGCGCTGCTCACTGGCTCGAAAAGGAGCCCAACTTGTCCACGCCTCTGCCGGACTTGACGGTGGTGCGCGACTATGTTCGCCGAGTGTGAGCGGAATTTTGGTCCTGCTTGTCGCCCATTGTCTCCCACTCAATCAATCTATTCAATGCAACAGGACTGCCATGGATATCCGCCTGCCGAGACTCGTCCTCATACAAAACATCCTCCTCCAGTACACCTTGCTCTGCTTCGAGTCGCCGGCCTCTAGCTCCGAAACCTGGTCCGCTCTGGCCTGTGCCGTGGCCTCTGCACAGAACCTGGGCCTGCACGTCGACCCCGGCACTTGGCGGCTCGAACCGTGGGAGACGGGCATCCGCCGCTGTTTGTGGTGGTCGCTCTTCGTCGCCGAGAAGGCCATGGCACACGCCCTAGGTCGAATCAGCTTGATCCACGACGATGACTTCACCGTCCAGCCCCTTCAACAGTCCGACTTTGCCGAGCCGACACACGCTATGCTCCTTATCCAATGGACGCAGCTCACCCAAATCCTCTCCAAAGTGATGACTACCCTCTACTCGCCTCGCACCGTCAAGCAATTATGCCAGAGCCCGGAAGAGTCGAAGGCGCTAGTGGCGCCGTTGATGCAGCAGCTCGAACGCTGGAAGGCTGCTCTGCCGCCCTACCTGCTCATGAGCCATTCTGTGCCGGACCAGTACAACTCGAACGGACCCATCCACCTCTCGTACTACGTCACCAAAATATCCTTGCATCGGGCGCTGATGCGATCGAAGGCCGACGGCCGGCAAGCTGCGGTCGAGACCGCTCGCGCGGTGGGCCAATGGGCCGAGGGTGTGTTTCCCACATTTACCTTTGCCACGTCGCCCTGCTTACGAGCACTTTCTTATCCAGGCCTCACGACCAACCACATGCTTGGCGTGTGGCCAGTGCATTCCACCTACGATCTCAGCATCGTGTCCAGCTTCATGCTCGCCATCCTGTTCACCTCCAGGACTGAGGACGAGTTCCAAGGCATCTACCGCATACTGTACACCTATCGCTGGACCCTGCACCGGCTTTCCAAAACTTACGATTCCCTCGTTTCGCTGGCCCTCCGGCGTTTGGACTCGTTCACCACCAACGGGATCGAAGGTCTGATTGCTCTTGTACGTCTCACTCTGCCCATATGTCCATCTGCTCGAGCTGATTCGAATGTGCGCACAGTGGAGGAGAAGGACTGAACTGGCCGTCTACCAGTACCAACCGCCGCAATCGAGCCCGCGAGTTGCAGTGTGCGGCCCTGCCCAAAGCCCATCCCTGTCTTCCTCGATGTCAGGATTGGACGCCAGCTATCAGCGCCGGCCAAATCCGGCTCCTCTAGCCCCTGATCTCTTTCCCTTTGGGCCTTCGGTTCCAACACCTCCCCCACCAACATCTCACATGGGGCCACCGACCAGCTATCCGTCGCCTCAAATGCGCAGCAGCAGTGGTCCAATTCCCCAGCGTGGGCCTTCACCCACCAACGTGCAAGGCTCGCCGTATCGGGTGATGGACCGAACACTGCCGACGCCGGACACCTTCTTCTGGCAGGATACAGTCGCTTCCAACGGTCAGCCATACGGCCTTTGGCATCCTGCTAGCCAAGACCAGCGGTCGCCTTTTCAAATTGGCCTCTCCAATCCCCAAGACCCTCCACCTCATTCTTCTTCTCCCCATCTTCAGTGAAGCTCGCTACCGCATTGTTCACTTTTCACGTTCGTCTCTTTTATGATGCTGGAACAAAGTTGGCTGTGCTGACGCCGTACGCTTCACCTGCAGCACGCATCAACCCATTCACTCAACCTAATTCGACAATCATTTGACTTGAGAAGCCATTTGTACATATAATTTCGCATGCTTGTTGAGAGGAGATATACCTCGAACTTGGAGATATCAGAGAAATTTCCCACGACTCGTGTGCTCGATAGTTTACCGTCTCGAGCTTCCGCTGGAAGACCATTGACTCCTCCCACCAACAACCGCTCTGCAGCGATGAGCCTGAGCCAGTCCGACTCTGACCATGCAGCCTTCGTCGAGAACAGCGAAAACGAGAAATAAGCCTTGGATTCAAAGCGTCCATGCCATGACCTTGCTCGAGGATTTGCGGCTGTCCCATGAGAGCGCCGACAAGAGCGACCCGACGGGCCTGCGAAAACCCGAAGATGCTGACAGCAAGCCACCCGAGCATCAGCGTTGGCGCCAAGCAGCCGAGAAAGCTCTGGCTACGTCGGGCGAGAAGGACAAGCTGGGCACTTTCATCGCTCTTGCACGAGCGCTGGGATTGGACTCCAAAGACCTGCAAAAGGCCGAGAGGAGACTTCCGTCCTTCTCCAAGCTAAAGTGGTCAACGCTGGCCACTCATCTGGACCTTCCCTCGGAGGCTCTGACCATTGAGCACGCGCTGGAGCCGTTCGATCTGCCAGCCCTACAAATGTCTATGGCCTTCCACAGTCGTGTCGCTATGGCTGCCTTCGACTACTGGAATGTTTATGGGCAGCCTGAGACGCATCTCAATGAAGCGGCACGGGTCAGATTGTATGAAGCAGTGAGTTTGTCATTTTTGAGCTTCATTTGGCTGTATCTCATCCGCCGCCAAAAGTGGCTCCTGCCCCTGTTGGCACTGTTCCAGGGACGCTTGTCTAATAAGCCCGGACTGGCCTTACCGGCCATCTCCACCTCCAGAGGGGGCAAGGTGGACCACGAAATTTATTCATTTTCTGGCGTCATTCTAGTGGTCATTGAACTTGAACACGCCACCACCAATCCAGCCAAGGCGATGGATCTTGTGGCGCAAGTGTTGGGCAAACTCATCTGTAGGTTTTCTGCTTCTGACGCCTCGCCTCTTTGGTCCTCACCATTCAGGTTAGCCCGCGCAAAACTCAACCGCACCCAGAAGCTACTCAGAGTTCCAGTTTATGCTGTTTTGACGGACCTCTTTAACTTTGACTACATCCGCTACGACCCTGAAGATGCCAGCTTTTGGCACGTCCAGTCGCTGTCTTGCGCCCAAAAAAGTTCGAAGGCCTTTTTCATGCACATGGCCCGAGGTGCGTTAACTCGGAGATGGACCAGCTGGCTTCTGACTTGTCTCCGCAGCCAACAACGTCCTCTTTGCCATCCTTCTCACCGCTTACCTCGACACGTTAGAAGCGGTTTGGGAGCGCAGTGTGAATCGGCCAAAAGAAGTAGGCGCATTCGACTCATGTAGCATCTCAACGTCTGATTCCGGCTTTGGTAGGATGCGGGGACCTCGCTGGTCAACACGCCTGCCAAGAAAGCACAGCAGGCCAAGCGCAAGCCACGCAAATCTGAGCCGGCCTGGCAAGCCGCCCTCGAGTATGGACAGCAAGCCATGAACACTCTCACACGGACGTCTGGCGAAGGAGAGGGCGAGTCGGAGTGGATAGAGTCTCGCTTCCAAGAGGCTATGGAGCTCTTGAACAAAAGGTACGATTTGAGCATCTGAATTCGATCTATCTGCTGCTGACGTTGATCATCACAGTCTGGCCAGCGTGCCCAACCTAGCAGAGGTGATGCCTCACGACGAAGAAAACAAACGCGCCAAGGTGGAAGAACTCCTCGCTGGCTTGTACGCGTAGTTTCGAAAGATTGAGAATTCCAATTGTACAATTCGTGAGAAGGGAAATGTCCGCCACAAAGCAGCAGAAGCAAGTGAAAAGTGATACAGCGAGGGAGATGCCACGATGACAAAGAGGGAAGAGAGGGATTACGAAGACCAAGCAAAGTGCGAAGAAAAAAGCTATCATCAAGCTGCGGCGACGTCGCTTCGCCGCCGTCTAGACTGCCTGGTAGCCTTAGCCGGGGACGCAGAGACAGGGACAGAATCGAAAACATCGGGCAGGGGCTCGACCGGCTTAATGATGTTCGCGCCTTTCCGCTTTGACGAAACGCGAGTGGGCAGTTTGGACGGGGAGGTGTTGCTGTGCTGCGGCGGCGCGGGCCTGGTGGAAATGGCAGGCGGCGGAGAAGGAGCAGGCGGAGGTGGCGAGGGGGAGGTGTTGGTGGCGCCCAGGCTGCGATCCGACACGGAGCGGTTCTGTCGGAGGTTGTAGCGCTCCGTTGGAGCGGTGGCGGAGACGATGATGGGAGCCACGGTCGGCTTGTCGTTGAAGAGACCGAGATTTTTGACCGCCCTGGACCGGGGCACCGACGACGGCGAGCCGGGGGTATTGACCGGTGTGGTGGAGGTAGGCCGGTTGTCGGTAGCGGTGAGCGGCTTGCCTTTCGACTTTGTTGTCCGAGACGGCGGCCGCGCGGTGTTCTCGATCTGCTCTGGTGGGTCTTGGTCCATGGCCGAGCTCGGCGTCGAGGCCGACGTGTCGCTGGGCTCGACCTCCATGGCGGCGTGCGCCTCTTGCGTGGCCGCCACATCCACCTGCATCTCCTGGTCGTCCCCCTCCTCCGGCGGCGCCGCGTCCGTCTTTACCAGCATGAGCTCCTCCGCCGGGTCGCCCGTGTCCTCGTTGGTCTCGGGCAAAGCGATGGCGTGCCTCGACTTCGCTCCAGGCGTCTTTCGAGGCTGACCTGGCACCGGCCCTTGGTGACTCCGGCCAGGCGAGCCTGCTTGTAGGACCTGGGCCTGGATTTCGGTCTCGGAGGGCGGCGTCTCTGGACGAGCGATAGTGGAAGCGGCAACCATGGCGGGCGGTAAGGAGCGAGCCGTCGAGCTGACCGAGTCCAAGGCGGCCCATCGCACCCATACGTGCTGGTTGGCGTACAGGTAGTGCTGTTGTGGACTGTGGGCCAGCAACTTCAACTATAATCCAACAGTGGAAAGACGTGAAGGCACCCACCCAACGACGCATCCGGGACGCATGAACCTCTGGAAGGCGATGGCCTCGCTGGCGGTGAAGCCCCACTTGTAGATCATGAAGGCGCCGATGAGGGTGCCCGTCCGCCCAAGGCCGGCCTTGCAGTGGACGGCAACGACGCCGTTGTTTCGGATAATGTGGTCGGAGATGTCGATGAACTCGCGGCACTGGTCCATCGTCGGGTTCGTGCCGTCCTCGTAGAACACTGTCAGGATGCCCGTTTCAGTTCAGATGCGAGATCTAAGGTAGGGCTGAGCTTCACTGACTTTCGACATGCTGCATCCCCTTCGAAGTGAAATGATCTTTGTTGTACAGTTTCTTGTTAAGGCTGTGATGGCAGATCATTAAGCACCAGCACTTGCTGAAGCAAGAGCTAAAGCAGTGGGGTCAGCCTCACCGAATGACCATCTTGACATTCTTCTTTTCGAACTGCTCGAGCACGCTTCTAAAGGCCTTGGGTATCTTGGGTGTCGAGCTGGAGCTCGAGTCACTGCTGGGTGAAGAGGTGGTGGTGGCGAACACGCTGTTGGTGGTGGCGGTGGCCGAGTAGTGCGGCTCGACGGGCGAGGCGAAAGCGAGGAAGTGCGGTGTGATGAACTGTCGCCCACCGACCATTTCGTGAGCTGATAGCAACAACAACTGAAGTTTAAGAACACGGCGCGTACGTTCCAATCTCCATTCTCGACCTTTTCGTAGTGCTCGTACTCGCGCACGTCAAACTCGTCGAGCTTGAGGAGGCGGAGGTCGACGGCCTTCTTGATGCCGAACAAGCAATCTTGAACGGACAGATGAAAGTCTGCCCTGGCGTAGCCGGCGTCCCTGAACGGCCTCTGTGCAACACATGAAAGCGCCAGGTCAGTGGTGGACTTTGACGTAGAGTGTGCCCAGAACGCACCAGTTCCAAGTTAGCTATCGGGTGTAGTGCTTCTGCAGGCGACCAGCGGAGGACGACCATCTGTGTGAAGTGACGGGAGAAGTCCGCAAGTCAGTATCAGGGGCAGATGACCGCTTGTCAAATTCGGGGGTGGTCAAAGACGTACAGCGTAGAGGGCGATGAGCAGGGCGGCGTTGGCCCTCTTGTCGTGCTCTTCTGCTGAGTAGAGGATGATCTTCTTGGCCGCCAGCGCCTTGTCCTCCAGCAGGCCGTGCAAGTGGAGCGAGAAGCGGTAGAACATGGCAACGTTGAGCTGCTCGGCCCGGCGGTCAGCGCTGGTGTGACCCGGCTGGCCTCGGTGGGCAGGCACAACCAAGAAGCAGCACATACAGGGCCCCAATCCTGGTAGAACGAGAGGTAGACCTGTGGACGCAAGTGGGAAGCAACGGGCAGAATGAGCGAGCGCCCCATTGTTTTGTTTGCAAAGTGGCAAATCAGTGCCCAAAGCGAATCAAGCACGCACGAGGGCAGCGTCGATGGTGAAGAAGTGGCAGGTGTCAGACCGCTTGTTGAGCTCCTCGGCGTCGGGCAGGCCGGCGAAGTAGGTGAAGGCCAAGCGAGGGCCGTAGTTGCACCTGCCGCAGCGCAGCGCATTAGCGACTTGTGCCCCAGCCAGCGAGTGCAGCCGCGCTCCAGGCAAGCAACGCACAAGGGTCCAGTGGGGCCAGGCAGGGCCGTCGGTGGGCTGGAGCTGCTGCTGGCTTCGGGGGCGGCGGTGGGCTCGTCGATGGCCTCGACGCTCGTCTCCGACATCTCCAAGTCGACGCTCTCGTCCGCCATCCTTTGCTTTGCCGCTTTGGTATCACACAACACAGTCCAATTCACGAGGCCAAGGAGTCCTGCTGCAGAGGGCGCCGCCGCCGAGGCCCTCAGCGACTTGCTCGCGGCAACCTGTGGTGCAACTCATCATCATGCTCGCTTGTCCTGCCCTTTGGCTTCGAACGACCTCCACAGTGTCAGGATACCCTTCAAAGGCGCTTTGTAGACGATGGAAGAAACCTCGCTCTCTTCCCTAGCTGCTCAAACGTGTCTCCTCCCAAAGCTCGCAATCTCGCTCCAAAAGTGGCCGAGTTGACAGCGCCTTGCAAAGCGTTCATCGTCTCAACACATCTTGTTCGAGCACTTCGGCAGTGCGCCGCTTGACCACAGCTACAATATAGTTGCCACGGTCAGAGCAGCGACGGCGGCAAGCTCGACTTCAGGGCAACGAACGAGCATGGCTTCGACCTTGTGCGCTCTCCCGCCAGAGACTTGTGTCAAAATCTTGTCTTGGCTTGTGGAGGGATTTTCTGGAATCACGATCAACGCGGCCTGTTTGCGCGCCAAGTCTCAATTCACGCGCACGTCGCAAGAATCGAGCTGTTGCTTCTCTATCGCTTTTGGCCTGGTCATATGCTGCCGTGGTTGATTTGAATACCCCTTTTTGCCTTGTTCGTTCCACCAGTGATCCACGTCCCGAAACACCCAGGCAGTCTGCCGACATAAGTTTAGCAGCTGGGCCTCAATTAGCCGAATGCCTCCAAAAAGCCCTTTCTCGCACGTTGATCTGCTACGAAATAACTTCTGAGAACACCAAAAACCATGTCTGGCCTGAAGTTCTGTGAGCCTGCTTCCCCTTTTTGTTTTGAACGGGCCTCATCGGGGCGAGCCAAGACTCTTACGGTGGTCCCGAGCACGCCTCCGCTAAAACCGCTGAGGTACTTCTCTCTGAATCTTCTGTCTGAATGCCTTTCATTGAATTTGAAACGGTATCCACGCAGAACGACTGCTACCATCAATCCGTCCGCATTGGCAATCAAGTGTGAGCTCTTTTGCTTTGAGGCTTTGCCACAGGTCTCATCGTTGCTACAGCTTCACCACAGGACAGTGTGGCTACAGAGCCGATGCCACCTGTCCAGAGGACCTCGACGAGCAGGTATGGAGTTCGCTTTCACATCCCATTCCCGCTCACATCGTCTCCTCCTCAGATCGAGCTCCTCTTCCAAAACACCGATGCTGCCCTCAAGGCCGCCGGAGCTGCTGGCTTGAAGGATGTTTACAAGGTAGGCCATTCGCTGAGCATAGATCGCGCGCCACTCACACAAAGGCCCAGCTTGTCGGCTTGATGGCGTCGCCCATGCAACCCGTCTGCGAAGCCGTCTTTAAAGCCATGAAGAAGTACACTCCTCGTCAGTCCGGTCATCTACCTCGAGGTAGACGCACAAGCCCTGATACTTGAGGCAGATGCTCCGATCATTACCTTCGTGGGCGTCGCAGAGCTGGGCTACCCGGGTCAAAAGATTGAGATGGAGGCGTAAGTACTTCTGTGGTGACTTTGCATAGGCTCGGCATTGATGTCTGCCTTGCTCCCAGTCACGCCGTCATTCAATGAGTGGACAACTCGATGCACCCGCTAATGCGAACCCAAAACTTATGCCCTAGTAGACCTCTTTGCAATTGACTTGAGATGCCTGCTACTGGCTTGCATCATAGATCAACTGCTGTGGACGCTGCCTGGAGCCAGAATGGACCTTCCTCCCTACTTGCCCCTGCCTCCGTGACAAAGCCCTCCCTCTTCCACCTCCGAAAACCACCGTCTAGATCTGTAGCCGAGGCAACACCCAAGCTTTGTAATGAAGCTGCTCCAAGAGAAGATGCGTAGCCGTCATTGCACAGGAGGATGGGTCGGAAACCTGGCTGACGGGCTTCTGGCAAGGAATCTGGGCTGGTGGGATCTAGTCGCCACTCTAGAACGTTTCTGTTGCAGATTTTGGGCGACAGTAGATGGAGGTCTCAGTGTGTCGACCCACCGTTCGACGATGAGTGCTCCTGGGATTTTGCCCTCTGCTGACCGGTATGCCTCTGGTCTAGTGTCAACCAAGACAGCGCCTGGCTGAGATGATACAGCTTCAAAGGCTTCTCGGGGTGTCAATCGCTTGAGGTTCTGGCGCGTTTGCTCGAGAAGCCGCTCGATGTTGCTGGCCATGGCGAAATGGGGCGGTGGCAATGGTCAGAGTTGAGGTCTGAGCTACTGCTGAATTATTTTGGAGGACTAGAGGTCGTCGCAGCCTCATGAAGTTGGCGCAGCGATGGCGCGAATGGTCTCGCCATTTCACGTGCAATGACGAAGGGAGGGCTCCAGGCCGATGAAAAGTGAAGGCTCTAAAGGACGCCCCTCAGGCATCCAAGAGGTTGTAGATGCTCTCAGAATGGGTGAACTCCGAGCGCTTGAACCGCTTGCTGGGCGCAGTCCGAGTGTAGAGGGACAAAGCCAAGCCGCCGCCACAGTATTGAAGAGGGTTGCCGTCGCAGGTGTCCGAGCACTTGCCCAGGGGGAGCTTGGTGCTAGCAGAGGCAATAGTGTTGTCTCCGAAGCATTGTGAGTGAAATTCGAGGCCGCCTGCTGGAAGCGTGAGGAGTGATCGGGCTGCATGTAAAGTGCACTCACAATATTTGAACTTCTTTTTCTCACAAGCAGCGAGGCACTTGTTCACAGTCATCTTTCCAGAGATGTTAAGCTGTGTTTTGAGCACCCTTGTCCACTGCACGTCGGAAGCGCAGCGAGTAAACTTGTAGTTGCCAGACTGCAAAGCCATTGAGTTCATGACTTTGGGCTCAATGAAGCGTAGCTGACCTTGGCGACAACGATGGGAACGTTCGCAGGCACTTTGGCGCCGACGGGTGGCACGTCACCGAGATAGGCCACCGGCTTGGGAAAGAGTGCTGGCAATTTCGGGCAGACCTTGAGCGTGACGGAAGCTGGGCCAGACGAGATGGTTTGGCAGCCAGGAAGCTTTGGCAGCCATTGGTCTACGACCACTTCGTTGACCTGCGGTGTCTTGTGGCAGCCTGTGTCGCCGATGATATCAAACACAGGGCAGTCCTCGATTCTGCCCGAATCCGCCGTGCATACGTCAATGGCCTTCTGCAGGACCTTCCTGTCCCACCCCATTTGAAAATCTGCGTGGCTTCCGTAGCCAGTGTCGTCCCCGTAAGCGAACACAAAAGGCTGCTTGGGATTCTTGGCATCCTTCCAGTCGAAGTCGGGGGTGTTGAAGACGCGCTCGATGAAAATCGAAATGTAGCGGTGGGGATGTGAAGAAGGGCATTTGCCGTTGCCGCTGTTGCCGCTGTAGACGACGTGGCTCTGGTCGGCAGCGGAGGCACGTCCGTCGCCACAAGAGGGGCTGGGTTTCGACAGTTCAGTTCAGATACATTCTCCTTCAGTGGCAAGCGCACAAGAAGATCTGGGCTCGTACGCCACCAGGGCAGACTTGCTTGGGAAGGTAAGGCGTTTCCGGGCCACTGACGCCCAAGCAGCTGGATCGCAAGATTAGTAAGGCAAGGCAGACGACACGCCATTGCAGGGCAGACGACACGCCATTCCTCACCTGAAGTTGATTGCGCCAACCTTTTGAGCGGGCGTTCCTTGGTAGCTACGCAGGGAAGGCGAGCCCGAGATCATCCTGTTACTTTTGGGTCAGCCATGGCTCCCAAGCGCGAGACCAAAGCGGACCTAAAGTTGTTCGGAAAGGCCTCGATTTTCTTCTCGTCACCGCGTTGGAGATAGTACGCCAAAATTCCGTTGCCGGGCACATTCATAAAGGACCCGTTCTGGATGGCGGTGAGAAGGTGAGGTGCCAGTGACACGAAAGGCTCACCTTGTGGTGGAAGTACAAGTTGGGTGACCTGCTCGACATGTCTGAGTATCTAGCCCATTTGAAAGTACAGCAAGTTCAGACAAACCAATAATTTGATCGATCCGCTTTGACGTGGCAGCTAGTGCAGCTCCCCTTTTGGAGCTCGGCCGTGGTAGCTGGATTAATTGAGAACGCGCTGGAGCCAAAGATTCCATGGGCATGCTGAGACACGGTGCGGGGTGAGATGATGGGGTCTGCGCGCTCTTGCACGAGGATGTCGCAAGGCATGCGCCAGAACGCCAAGGCGCCAGGGAAGATGGCGCCAACAACAAAGAGGTATAAAAGAAGCATTGTATAAAGAGAAGATCAACTCCTGAAAAAGAGGTGTGTGGGTGAAAACGAAAGGCAGGGTGTGCTAAATGAGAGGGTATTTGGGCGGTCGAGGGTGTAAGGAGAGTCGTCGAGCGCAACCAGGCGCGTCAAGAAGTCGTATAAGCGTTGATGGTGGAGGATACGGAAGAACAAGCAGAATGCCAAAGCCATGGGCGTGGGAGTTTCGTGACCGCAAGAAGTCCGATCCCGTTTCAGCTGAGGGCTCTGACCAATCCGGTGTCTTCACCGGTGATTTGGGCATTTCTGGGAAGCGACAGAACGCGTCGTGACAGCAAGGGCAACAAGAAGGACAAAGAACAACCTTCGAACCGCTGTCCTATTCCAAGTCCACCTCAAACTTGTCGATCGCCACTTTGCGTAAGCAAGTTGCTCAGGAGCCGGCCCCTCAATTCCAAAAAACCGTCACAAATCCCAATATGGCTACAACAGAAACCAACGAAAAAGAAGAAGACTGCAGGCAAGGATCAGAGCGACGACAAGCGATGGGGCCGCTGACGCACGCTTCGACGACACACGCCACCGTTCGGAATGACACTCGGCGAGTCGTCCTCATCGTCGCCATTGGATCCACTATCGTCAGACCCAGTCGGGGATGCCCCAGAGCCCATCCCTGCGCCAGTGCCGGTTGGCTGAGCACCAGCTCCTCCGCCACCAGCAGAGCTCTTGGACGACATACCGCCACTCCCGCCACCCATGCCACCCTTGGCGGTAGTCGTAGGCTTGGTGCCTTTGCCAGTTTGGGTGCCGGTTCCTTGAGTTGGTTGCGGCGGCTCGACGGACTCGGTCTGGAGCGTCTTCTGCCGGGTGTAGAGAGCAATGGCTGAACCGCCGCCGCAGAAGTGGCTCGAGTCGCCCGCGCACGGATTCGAGCATTTGCCGAGACCGATATCTGTACTGCCGCCTGCCAGGTCGTTGCCGCCGTAACACTCCCGGGAGTACTCGAGGCCGCCTGCAAATAGAACGTCTCAGATATCGACTGAAGCCAGTTGAGGTTCCACGAACAGAAGGCGTATTTCTTTGCGTCGCAAAGATCCAAGCACTTCTCGACTGTCATGTCGTCCTCAGCTGCCAGCGAATCGGACAAGGCCCGCCTGTGCGAAAGATTGGCCATGGGCATCTTCGAGCAAAAGGGAGCAAATACCCTTGAATTTCGGAAGCACAGTGATCAAACTTGTAGTAGCCATGCTGTACATGGTGGTTTGAGCAAGCAGAAAAGGGGGCGAAGAGCGAGGTAGGTGGGAACACACCCCAGTGAGAATGGTGGCTCCTCCGGCCACCTGGGCTCCGGGTGGTGGGACATCGCCTGTGTAGGCCACTGGGTTGGAAAACATCTTGGGAGCGTTCGGGCACTTTTGCATTGTCGCTCTTCCAGGCCCGTCTTGAACTGGGTTGCACCCGGGGAGCGCATCGAGCCAAACGCCCGCCACTGGCTCGTCCACTGTAGGTGTGAGAGAGCATCCAGTGTCGCCTATGACGTTGAAGTGCTGGCAGTCTTCAATCGACGTCTTACTGTTGCCGATGCAGTCCTTGAGGGCGCCGGTGAGGGCATCGCGATCCCATCCCTGTTAAGACCTGTCAATCAGCCGCTCTCGGGAGAGCAGTCGAGTAACAGAAAGCTCACCATCTGGAGAGATCACCTCTGCATGTGAGCGAGGGCTTTGAGGTGGCACGCAAGAACTCACTTGGAAGTCACCATGGTAGCCAAAGCCCGTCGGATCACCATTAGCGAAGACCCATGGACGCTTAGAATCGAAAGCATCGTTGACGTCGAAATTGAATGTATCGAATTGGCGCTCGACCTGCACGTCCATCCGCTTAAACCTCGAGAACAGCGGCAGCCAGAGACGCCGGACATACAAACTGAGGTAAGGGTCAGATATGCTACAACCCCGGAAAAATGAAGACTCACAATGTGGATGTACTTCTTAGGGTGCGTGGAGGGGCATTTGCCATTGCCCCCAGTTCCATCGGTGTAGGCCACATGCGAGGTGTGATCTTCCGAGTCGGCTCTTCCGTCGCCACAGTCAGGGCTGTATCCATATCATCAGAATTTCAAGTTGAAGCAAGCCGACCGAAGGACACAAACTCACAAGTGAAGCTCAGCTCTGATGCCGCCCGGGCAATTGACAGGCATCTCGAGCGTCTCCGGCCCGTCGACACCTAGGCAGGCAAACTGTGCAGCGTTGTACTTCTGGCCAGGCGTGCCCTCGTCGGCTCTGAGGGTCGGGTCACCGGTGAGCATCCTGCACCGATGCCATTCAGCCGACAACAGGCAATAGCGCCATAAGCTTGAAGCAGACCTGAAGTTTTCAGGAAAGGGCTCTAGATTTGCAAGGTCGGCGGGGTCCCCTCGCTAATTCGGCGAACGCTGGAGGGTCAGTCTCGAACGTCGGAAGCGAAAAAGGAAGTTCTTACATCGAGATAATAGGCTACCAGGGGCATGTCATGAGCACAGGCTCAATGGTAAGCCTTGAAGAGCTCAATACTGACCCAAGATGCCATTCCCAGGCACTTGCATGAAGCTTCCGTTTTTGGCGTGGAAATACAACGAGGGGGACCTGGAAGGAGGTCAGCTGGTTGCTCTGATGAACGGCGAGAGTGGTGCGAGCTCACCAGTAGTTGCTCGCATCTTGAGATACGTGGCACGAAGTACACATCGAGGCCCGGAGTTCGTCAGAGGTGGATGGGTTCATGTTGAAGTTGGATCCGCCGAAGATGCCGTGCTCGTGCCCCGAGTAGGTCTTAGGTGAGATGATGGGGTCCAGCCGCTGGTGACTTAGAATATCGCACTGAAGACGGCAACGTAGACGAAGTCAGCATTGAGTAGAAGGAAGGGAGAGGCCACCTACAGGCATGCGCCAGAACGCCAGGGTTGAGCCGGCCAAGGCCAACCAGAAGACGAAGAGAATCATATTACGCAGTGTTGAAGAAACGAACGGGCGGTCAAGCTGGTAAGAACAAGCGAAAAAAGGTGGGTGGCAAACTCGGGCAGCGAGGCTCTCAGAGGTGGCGCTGCGCAGTCAAAGCCTATGTGGAGGATAGAGGACAAGAGACCAAGGAGGAGCGACTGCATGGGGCATGAAGGAGCGTCTGAAGAAGGCGTCGAGTCGGTTTGGGGAGAGGAGAAGTGGTGGTCAAGTGGAGTTCGGAAGCCGTCCTCCCAAACCGCGTTTCGACATGCCATGTACAGCGACAAATCCCTTTGGGCTTTGCGTTGCAAGAATGACTTGGCTGCCTGAGAACCGGCCAGAGGCGGTACCCAAACCGAGCAAGGAGGTTGTTCGGCGAAAGCCCAAAGAAACGGTGAGCGTGGCAAACGGCTGGCTTCCACAGGCTGATGTGGCTGACACACCGGCTCCTAGGAGAGCTTTAAAACACATCAGACTGGTGGGCAGGTGAAGGGCAGGACAGAGAGACAAGCAATGCTGGGCATTCGGGTCACTTCGAGCTCGAGCAGGGGAGCACCAGTTGATTCTGTGCCTTCGACACACACCAGGCACACTTCTGAGCAGTTCGGCACGAGCATTCGAGAGGCAATCAAGTGCAAATCTAGAGTCCCAAATGTCATGGCGCTCGTCACGTTCCAAAACGTCGCTGAGCTGTCAGAACTTGCTCCCATTCCGCCTCGCTCTTGCTTTTGAACCATGCTGCTGTCCACAATGATCACGCGGGCGACGGACGGGCTGCCACTGGCGGCGAGTGTGGACGACGAGGAGACGGAGGCCAACCTGGGCGCTGCTAAACAGAACGCCAAAGTGCGCTCGCTTGCCCCTTGCCTCATAGCACTCGCTCGTGCTAACAGATGTCTGTTGAACGCACAGGTCATCTTCAAGAAGCTGACGCCGACGAGCGAACCGGCGTGCTCCATCGACGCTGGCCCGTACACGCTCCAGTGAGCGCCATCTTACTGCCCTACCCTTGAGCCTTGCCTCTGATGTTTTGATCATGGCCCACAGCTACCTGATCCACAGCGACATCGTGTACCTCACCATCGTCGAAAAGTCGTACCCGCGCAAGCTGGCCTTCAGCTACCTCGACGAGCTCAGCAAGGAGTTTGAACGCAGCTTTGGCGGTGCGCTTCCCCGGTCCCCCCTTATCATCTGTTAACCGCAGCTGATCTTGTATGGACATGTACGCACAGAGGAAGCGCGGCGGCAGGGGTTACGGCCGTATGCGTTTGTCAAGTTTGACAGCTTCATCCAGCAGACCAAGCGGCTATACCAGGACACAAGGTGCGTCGTTGAGCGGCCCTCTATAAGCTCATTGTTAGGTGTTTATAAACCTCCGACCCTTCGCACAGAACGGCGTCAACGAAAGGAGCGGGCGGGCTGGACAAGCTGAACGAGGAGCTGCAAGACGTGTCACGCATCGTGCGTTCTGGCCTCTTACAACGATCAGATGCCTGATCGCTAGGTTTCGTCTCGCACAGATGTCCAAGAACATGGAAGACTTGCTGTGGCGGGGCGACTCATTAGACCGTGAGGGCGCCACCTAATCACTTTAGCGAGAGCTGAAGTGATGTTGTTGACGTATCACAGGAATGTCCACGCTGTCCAGCTCGCTCCGGGACGAATCGCTCAAGTACCGCAAGGCGGCCCGCAACATCAACCTCCACGCCCTCTACCGAAAGTACGCCCCGGTCGGCGTCATCGGCCTCTTCCTCATCTTTGTCATTTGGTGGCGGACAAGATGACACCCCCTTTGAGCACACCTCTCTTCCGCCCGCTTATGTATCGCCAATTTCGTTCGCCCTCCCGCCCAATTCGTTCCCGTTAATTTCCCCAGCAAATCACTTTACATCGGACTGGCCGGCCTGCTGCCTTTCAAAGGCCCATCGATGGTCAGTTGAATCCCTCCTCTATTCATCCTCGATCTTTGCTGAATCTCTGCCTTTCGCTGACAGCTGGCTTTGGGCGCCGTAGCTCACAGTGCCACCTCACACCCAGCGAAACGAACCCCCGAGACGAGCCTTTCTCATTCACGAAAACCCTTACTCGACCTTCGTTGCGCATGCCAGAATGTGGGAACCTGCACGTCCACCTAGATTTTGTGGAATGCCAATTCATGTGCGCAATGGACTTGGGCTCCACCTTCATCTCAAATGGCCGGTGACGCGTTTTTGGAGATCGGGAAGTTACCCCACGGCATGTCTGTGTATAAAGAGCTCGGCAGAGAGATAGGGACGCGAAGCACAGACTGATCTCGTGGATCGCCCGAAAAGGAACTTCGCGAACTCTCAGCGTTCCATTCTTCTTCCCCCTCCTCTCTGTGCCTGCTACACCTTGTCCATACACCTTCTTTTGTGGAACATTGAGAGGGCCGCGCTTCATGACGCCGGAAGGTGTCTACCTAAAAGCAATTAGACCTCGCAACTCGGAGCGGTCTGGCTCGTGCTTCAACTCCGAGATGGAGGTAAAGAGGGTGCACGCTTTTGGGACTCCAACGGCCACCAGCTTTCGCTCTTGGACCATCTGCCATCATGCCGTTTGTCGAGCTGGTCGACGGCGCCCGCATCCACTATCAGTTCAGCGAGGAGTTTGATGCCTCGAAACCCGTGCTGTTGATCCTGCCCGGCTTCCTTTCCAGCCTGAGCCTCAGCGACATGCAAAGCCGCAACCCAGCTATCATGGCCAGATTCAATTGCCTCGGTATCGAACCTCGCTACTCCGGCCAGAGCACTAGCCAAGGGGATTGCCTTGTTGGCAAGTGCTCCTTAAATGACGGACCGCTTGCCTTCCATCTGGGCTGATACGAAGTCCTGAAAACGAAATTGCAGTGGATATCGGCGTCCAAGCCGCGGAGATCGCTCTGGTCCTCGACGCCCTTGGCCTCCCAGCTGTCCACGTCTTTGCGCCCCAGTCTTGGGCTTGCACCATCTCCAAGCGCTTCGCCTACCTCTTCCCTGAAAGAGGTAAGAGACCTTCTTCAATGTCACGATAATGAAACGAAGGCAGATTTAAGCTTCGGAACCTTTTGGGCCGCAGTGCACAGCTGCATCTTCGCAGGATTAACGGATCTCTATGAAGGGAGCGAGAACCACGCCATCTACACGTAAACACCATCTTCTGGCCGATTTGTGCTTGATTGACGATGGTTTACAGGCAAATTTTGGACTGGTGGGGCACTGGAACGGACCCGCTTGCCTGGATCGAAGCAACGGTGGAAGTGTGCCATCTCTTGTTCGAGGGCAAGGCGCCGCAAGACGACGAGGACTTGTTCGTCCACAACCTCGCCGCCCAAACCCGCCTCGACCCCATAGGCCTCTACCTCAACGCCACCGGAATCCTCAACCGAGCGGATTTCCCTAAAAGTGGACTCGCTCAGATCACCTGCCCAGTGCTTCTGATACAAGGGTCGACGGGGCAACAAGGGACGCCGGAGTGTGCCAGCTGGTACACGCGGCAGCTCAGCGGGGCCGCCACCGAGATTCTGGTCGTTTACGATGCTCCACACGCCGTCAACGTCACCAACGCCAACATGATCAACCGAGTGCTGCTCAAGTTCCTCGAGAAGCACAAGATGGATCCTCACAAAGCCAGCCGCCCAGTCAAGACCGACTTTGCAAAGGCGTTGAAGAGGCTGCCCGGCATGACCCACTTGCCTATCAAGGACCTGGCCAAGCGAGACCCCCTCAACCCGCAGTCCTACTCTGTCGTCACCGAACGCGAAAGGCAGGAGCGACAAGCGCATGTTCAAATGATGCGCAGGGAGCTCAGTCAGCCTGGAGCTGGGTGCCGCCTGCTGTTTGGCAAGGAGGGCTACATCCACGACCGCGACGCCTCGGTGATTCAGCACAGGTTCGTGTCCTATGTGTGCTCCGTTGCCTCTGTCCGTTCTAATCAAACAACAGGTTCACGGAGCGGCACATGCAGGATCATTGACCGACGAGGGCAGGAAGGACGTTTTGAACGATTGACGAACAAGAAGGGAAAGTGGAACTCGCAATGCCATTTCTGGTAGATAGGCGACTCGGTGTGTTGAATCATCCATTTCAATTCGTCAAATCGTAAGGTCCGTCGTCGTCCATCGTCAAATTAAAGAGAAAGGCAACCCCCCTAAGCCCAAATGTCCGTTTGATCTATTAGTGTCTCTAAAGAACAGAAAAGAAAGCTGCCAGCCCTGCAGCCGCAGCCAACAGCGACACGCCAATGCTCGAAGCGCCGCTGCTGCACGCCTTTTTGCCCTGGTTGCACGTCGCCACGTTGGACACAGCTTGCTGTTGGGTAGACCACTGTGCAATCACTTGAGCCACTCCCGTGGTGTTGAGGCCAAGCGTGTCCGCCAAGCTGGTATTGTCAACTTGCAGCATTGTCTTGGTGCCGATCTCGGCCAAGTTTTGGAGGAAGACGTTGTCGGAGCTTTGCTCGATGCTGACCACGTTGCTTTGGCATCCCAATTGGCGGAAGCATGTCTGCGAATAGTCGTCGAAGAGGGAGTACAGGCCCGCGCCAAAGACATAGATGTCCCTGTGCGACCCAATCCCTCAGCAATGGTAAGGACGGGGGACGACATAACCGCTTACGAGCTGGCCACAATGCGGAGGCCCCAGGGTTTGATGCAAGAGGAATCCGTAGATGCGCAATAAGGAAAGGTTGGATCGAAGAATGCAGGATTTGGCGGAGAGATGGTAGTGGCCAATGGATAGTCTTGACCGAGATAATAAGCTGGACGCAGAAAAATTTATAAGGTGTCATGTACTATTAAGGAAGGAAAATCAGATGCCTACGGGTCTCTGTCTGGATCAAGCCGGCCAGGACGTTCTGAGCGCCGACGAAAGAGTACTGATAGAGAACGTGGTGCTCCACAGCTGTTCAAGTGTGTAAGCACCAGACGTTGACACATTGGAGAAAAGCGTTCACCTGTCCCGTACAGCCAAGTAGGGCCGGTCGACTCCACCAGCAGGCCCCTCCCGCTGAAGACGCTGATCTGGCTTTGATCCGGAGACTCAATGTCGTGATCAGCATTCCAGATCCAGGTGCCGGAAAGGTACGCGGAGGCCTTTTGGGTGATGTGCATGGCCAGAAACGCAGAGTAGCATTGCGGATTGAACGCCGTTTTGGATGGACACCCAGCGAGTTGGAGGCTGGAGCTGTCCATCAGCTCGACTCCGGATGAAACAAACGCGCCACCTACTTGGAGCCTTGGAAGCCGCCAAGAACGACATGGCTGTCGAACATGCCAGCAGAGCCTTGGCCTTGCTGCCCGACATTCCACTCCAGAACAATCGCGCCTGGAGCAGGGCCCTGGGCGGAGAAAACGATGCCCGAAATTTCGGCAACGCCCTGATCTCCAGATTGGCCGACACGGACGACGGGCTGGGGTTGGGCAGCCGATTGAAAGACTGTGCCGAAGCCCATGAAGGTGGGCATCACTTCTCCCACCACCCTTGACCCAACCGGAATGATCAGTGTCTGGCTGATCATGTAGATGCCGTGCGGGACCCATATGACATTGGAGTGGCCGAACTGAGTGAAGACGGCCTGGAGCGCAGCCGTGTCGTCCGTCCGACCATCGCCAAGTGCGCCATGGTCTTTCACAGAAATGATATCTGTGGCCGCCAGAGACTCATACTGAGGTCGATTACGTCCGAAGTAGAATCCATTGGATGCGGTGAGGCTGGAAGGGCGTGGTGGCGAGGCCACTGTTCCCCGGACTTGCGCAGCTGTCGTGTTGACTGATGCATATATGGGGCCTTGAACAAAGCCGTCAATCGACTTCGCTGTAATGACGGGAGCCAAGGCCTCTTGGACAATGACTTGCGAATCGGGAGCCTGGATGTTTTGGAAGTTGAAGACACCGGCGCCAGAGGAGGAAATGTTGAAGATCACGTCGACGTTAGTGGTAGTGAGATCCGATACAAGGAGGGAGTCGACCAGCTGTAAGCTTGGCGTCGTCCCATCCGCCGTGTTAATCCCAATTTTGCAGTCTGAGATTGTCGTATTGAAAATTGAGAGACTCCAGTCCCATAGTTGCTGCTTAGCGCTGAGCTCATCCTTCTAAGCAAAGAGGGACGCAGTGAGGTACTCACTTCGATGGCCACTTGGCACTTGGAGAACCTCAGTCCCCGAAGCGTGTACTGCTGGTTGCCCAAATGGAGGCCGATGGCGCCTCCCACAAACTCGAGATCATCCATAAAGCCTCCCGATCCGTTCTCGCAGAAGACTCCGCGCTGAACCGTGGCCGAGTCCGTGCTCATGAGGAACTTCACGTTCGAGAGGCCCGTCGCTTGAGACACCTGCCAGTGGATCGCTACCATGTTTGATGGTCCACCCGTAGTATCAATGATCAAGTTGCGGGCATAGCGAAAGAAGTTATTTATCGAGAGACTGGTCAAAAAGGCACTTCATTCGGTCTGGCCTCAAGAGGACGCGTCGGCCAAGACTCACTAGAAGTTCTCGCCATTGCCGTTGTACGGGTTTGCATCGAAGAGGGCTTGTCCTGAAAAGTTGGATGCCGCTTTCAAGACTGGGCGCGAGTTGTAGCTGCCCAGCGGGAATCAGGGGCAGCACAAAGTCAAGAAGGGACATTCCGCTCACTCTCCCACCACTTCAGTGAAGAAGAGGAAGTTGATGGCCGACGAAATGAGGTAAGTCCCAGCGGGGAAGTACACCAAAGCCGGCGAGGTCGTGCCCGTGCAGCCATCGCCGCACCGGCCGCCAGCGTACATGGCATTTTGAATGGCCGCCGTGTCATCTTGCACGCCGTCGCCCTTGGCACCATATTCTTTGACGTTTCGGAATACAGGGAAGGAGCCGTTTGTTGTTGGCGCGAAGGGACCCAGACCTTGGCTCGGAAGGTGTTCAAGCCAATAGTCGGCCCTCGACCGGCCCCCCGCCACGAGGAGCCAGAACAGCAAGGCCAGAGGCTTCATGGCAATGGCATAATAGGTGGACACGCTTGTCGTCGTCGAAGGAAGGGGTTCAAGGGTCTGTTCAGGGCGAGCAGCAGTGCATTCTCAGCCGTCCGACGGACGCGGCGAGAACGAATGTTCAGAAGGCGTTGGCCAGGACAGGCTTGGCGTACAGGACCTGTCCCAGAGCAAGAAGACGAGAACCGGAATGGTGAATGATAAACAAGGATTGGCTGGTTCGTTGCGATCGCGAGAATTTTGGCGCCGCGAGTTCGGCGTCGACCCCGAGCCTCGGTATGTCCCCTACACCATACAGCTGCGTGGCAATTGCAAGCAAAATAGAGATCTTAATCTGCCTTGACACCACCATTCGTCGAAACGTGCCCATACCCCCTTGACCGCGGTTCCGCGTCCAGCGTCAAGTAGATCACCCAGAGGAACGCGGCGAAGACGGTGACCACCACGAACATGGACAGGAATGGCCTGGAGATGATCGTGTTCTGCTTCGGTTGTGAGCTGGGCACGAAAAGGCAAAGCAGAAAACGGACCGTGAGCCCGTCTCCAACAGACCCGAGACGCTGTGAGTTCACCACAAGTTTTCAGATATCAGATCTGGGTCCCAAGAGCGAGAACTCACGTCGGTTAGCTTCTCTGCAAAGTTCTTGGACGACTTAGGCGCGATGCGACCTTTGGAGATGGCGTCCAGCGCCCCAAAGATCTTGGCCTCGTTAACCGGGATGGCCTTGCCGTTGGTCTGCGCGTCCCAGTACTCCTTCTTGTACGGGTAGGCGATCACGAAGGACGGCTCCGGCCCAATCTTGTACGAGTACATGTCTTTCAGCCAGCCAGACCAAGAATCGGCGTCGATCTGTGGCGCAATTGGGACAACGATCTCGGAAGAAATGAGGAAGACCGGCACCCACCCAGGCAAAGACAACCTCTTTCTCGATAGCTTTCCGCTTGGGCACGTTGGCGATCCAATCGTCGACAATGGTGCGCATGCCGCTGAGGTGAGACTGCATGAGCCCGTGCTCCTTCTTGCTCAGCGGCAAGAGGGCAACGATGGGGTGGCCCGGATTGTTCATGTAGGCCTTAGAGTTTTCGGTGGTGAGCTGACCAAAGGAGGGAAGGTGCTTGGACTTTAGGTAAGTGGCGAGGATGCCCTTGCTTTTGGGGATGTCGAGGGAGAGAGTCGCGTATGGCACATCAACGTTGTGCCCTTTGAAGGTTAGGAGGATAGGGTGTATTAGCGGTAGGGAGTACCGCTGGAAGAGGTCGGACGAGGAGGATTTGTAGACGTGCGCCGCGCCGAGCAGCGACCGAGACGCCTCGTGGATGAGCATCTGTAGAGCCTTGGTCAGCATAAATTGAATTGCAAGAGGCCAATGTGCACTCACCACCTCATCTTCCGGCGTTTCTTGCGGATACAGGTAGAGGAAGAAGACATCCTCGTCGTGGCTGAGCTGCGTCAGCTCAAAGGGCGAGATATCGCGGACGCCGTTTCTGTGGCGACAGGTGCCGCATAAGCCATGGAAGGAGCAAGATGGGGAATGAGTCTCACGCTGCAGCCGCTTTTGAAGCGAAAGCCTCCATCTGGGTCAAACTCCGCGAGCCGGTGTATTCGACTTGCTCCCCGTCCGCGAAGCTGTGAGCAACGCGATACCATGAGACCAGGTACACCAAAGGAAGCGGCTTGTCACACTCACAAGACAAGGGTGGGATAGCCCTGGACGTTGTATTTGCGGCAGGCCTCTTTCGACGCCGAGTCTTCGCAGTCGACTTCTGCGACGTTGATCTTGGACTTGACGCTGGTCGCCAGGTCCCTCCACGTTGGTGCTAATGCTTTACAGTGGGAGCACCACGGCGCAAAGCTGTGCATTGAAGAAGACCAAGGGTCTCAGTTCCACGCCAGCAGAGCAGATAGGGGCGGACCACGCACAATTTGACAAACGTCGGCCCCCGCTCGTTCTCCGGGTTGACATACTCCTCCAGGTCCTTAGCGTCTAGCTTGATGACCTGCCCGTTCTCGTTGGGCGTCCTTCGGCTCTTTTGCACGCGCAACTTCGTCTCGTCATCGCTCCCGCCTTCCACCTGCTCCTTCATCTCGACCGCCTGCTTCGTCTGCGTTGTTGGAGGTTTCTCCACGACAGGCACGACCGGGTCCACCACGCGGTCTTCGCTGGCGTCGTCCTGCGGCAGCTTGGCCTCGAGCCAGACCCGCATCGATTCGGCGTCCCTTGAGCCTTTGAACTCTTGGTCCTGCTTGCCGTTCGAGTAGAAGAACAAAGTCGGGTAGCCTTTGATGCCCTGCATCGCGCAGAGGTCGCCGTTGGCCACGCAATCGACCTGAGCAAAGTGGAAGTCCGAGGCCTCTTCCAAGTCGCCATTGTCAGCGACAAACTTCTTCCACGTCGGCGCAAAGTGCTGTTCACACTTTTGTATAAGCTCTTCCTATGAATGGCAGGGACCCAGCCAATGTTTACCTTGCAATGCGCGCAATACGGCGAGAAGAACTCGATAAACCATTGCGAGTTCTTGACCAGCGAGTCAAAGGTGTCGCCGGTGAGCTGGATGCCCGCTGTTGCTATCGGCGCAGCATCGCACAGGCTGGCCAGGAGCAGCAGGAGCCACCAGGGCAGCATCATCGCATCTCAAGCTATTCTGGTCGTCTGCCGCTGACCCTCGTCGAGCCCTTCCCGCTCCGGCGATGTGTCAGCCTAGCGCGCCTTTGGGTTCTGTACAGACGCTTTTGCTTCTCAGGATCGTCTGCTGCTGCAAAGACGCGCTTTGAAGCCACCCCGAAGCTCAGGGGACTGTTGAAGCGCTGGGGCGAGAAATTTGCCACCCGCGCCTTGACTTTTGCCACGTTGATGGATGGCGTCCTTTTCAGCTGGAAGTTGATGCCAAACCAATGGCAGATTGCTATTCAACAGTAGGCTAACTCCTTCAATCCCGCAAGCCCAATGGTACAACTCTGATTGAAAGGTAAGGTGGGCCCGACGGCATTATAAAGCTTTATGTGTAGAACAACGAAGTAGAAAGGAGCCGAGGCATCTATAGCAGGTACACAGAAGTGAGGGGTGAGGTAGCTGTGCTCTGGCCCATGGCGCCAACGATTATGTAGCCAGCTCGGGAATCGGTAGTCGATGCATACTTATATGCGTAGAACGAAAGCGCCGTGTTGGGTGTCGAAGAGGTAGAGACCGAGTAGGGCGTGACAAGACCGGTCGTGCCGTCGATTGCGAAGGCGATCCTTTGGTTATTGCCCAAGACGGCGTCGCAGGTGTACGTGAGCCAGGCCTGAGAACCAATGGAGGTATCGGTGTCAGTGTTGGGAAGGCAGTAGTTGTTTGCCAGGTTGTTCCTGTCAAGGAGCCAGGACCTGCGATCCGGCGGCGAGATGAGTCTGTGCCCATCGCCGTGGACAAATCCCATTCGCACCTCACGCCCGCCGACGACGGGATAATGTAGAATGCATCCTGTGCTGTGACGCCACCAGCGCCTGCCGAGCCGATCATCGCGAACTGTCCGACGCCATTGTAAACAACCTTGCGGTTGATGAGGTCGACCGACGGGATGTTGTAGTAAAGGCTCTTGCCAGTGGGCATAGCGCTGTTGTCGGTATTCGCGTGAACAACATCATCTCAACTAAAAGGCTCGAAAACGCTTACGTGGTCAGAGAGGTGGTCGTCTTCAGCGCCGAACAAGTAAGCTTCAGCGCCAAGTCGAACGAAATATCGGCAACGTACAGTCCGCGTGGTCGTCGTAGTGGTGAGAGTCTGGAACCCAACTCAGGCCAGCATAACATGGCAAGATAAGGGGAAACTCACGCGAGTGCTCGTGGAGAAGTCGGTGGAAAGCGAGGTCTGCCCAGGGGTGGGTCAGCTCCAGATCAGGCCCAGAATGAATGAGTCTCACAGTAGTCGTTGTCGTTGTCTGACGTTCTCTTAAGCAATGCACCGAGCGAGAGAGGGAAACGCAAAACCCACCGTCGGCTGAGTGAAAGTTGTCGAGTCCGTCTGGTCGTTTCGTCAGCTTCAGGCTTGACTTACGAGCAGTAATCTGGCTCTCTCATACCTGGGTAGTGGTTGTGGTCGTTGGCGAGACCGTGGTTGAGGTGGACAGGCTGGTCTGCAAACTCCAAACTCTCGTTCAGCTCAGACGGTGTCTGAACAAGTCAAAGGAACAAACCGTCGTGGTAGGGGAGACCGTCGTGGTCGTCGTGGTACTGGTTTCGCTGTGGGTGAGAGTCTGCAGCAAGTGAGCTCCGAAGATGAGCCAAAGTTTCGATCCTCAAAACGAAACACCCGCTGACCGTAGTGGTTGGGCTCGTCGTCGTGGTGGTAGTAGGAGAGACAGACGTCGTGGTCGTGGTAGTAGGAGAGACCGAAGTCGTCG
Organism: Cystobasidiopsis lactophilus; assembly: GCA_001599975.1. Taxonomy (NCBI): domain Eukaryota; kingdom Fungi; phylum Basidiomycota; class Agaricostilbomycetes; order Agaricostilbales; family Chionosphaeraceae; genus Cystobasidiopsis; species Cystobasidiopsis lactophilus. The sequence continues at coordinate 3,880,681 of BCIO01000002.1, forward strand.
TCGTGGTACTCGTTTCGCTTTGAGTGAAGGTCTGGCACGGCTCCTCCGTGAGTCTTTCGGATTTCTCGCCTTCTTAGGCTCAACTCACAGTGGTAGTTGGGGACGGCGACACCGAAACACTAATGCTAGTTGAGATGGTGAGCTCAGTCGAGGTCTGTGAGGTTGGAAGAGCACTAAGCTAAGAGCTAGAACTTTGAGGGGATCTTGGCAAAGCCTCACCGTCGACTCGGTCTTCGTGGTCGTTGTTGGCTGAAAAGGGCCTCAGTTTAGTCCAGTAAATAAAAAGCAGTGCACGAACTGAAGCGGTGGTCTACGAGCAAAGAAAACATTCAGCAAGAAGGCCCCGCCAGCAAAAAGGGGAAGGAAAGGCAACGCACGGAGGTCACGGTGGACGCTGGCAGGGTAGAAGTCTCGACTGTGGTGAAAGTGGTGGTGAAGAACTGACAGGCCCTCCACGAGTTAAAGCGAAGGAGGCTCGACGCAAAGCAAAGAGGAAAAAAGCCATCTCTTACCGAAGTGTGAGTGACCGAGCCCCTGGTGATCGTCGTCAACGGCACCGTGCTGGTGACCGTGACCGTCTTGGCCGCTGGTGTGACCTTCTTGGCGCAGTACGCATTGCCTCTCTTATCTGGGGGCAGCCCTCGCAAAAACATTTTGTAAACAACTCGCAAACCAAAATTTCGGCCCACAAAGCACCTCACCTGTGGCAGCCTTGTAGCCGGCTGTGCAAGTGGCCACGCACTTGGTGAACACCTCGTCAAGAGGCGTGCAGCACACCCTGCCGCCCGTGACGTTCCTGCAAGTCGCCTTAGCCGGAGCGGCCGCCACCAAGCCGGAGGAGAACAGGGCCGCCCCCGCTGCCAACACCGAAACCCAAGACCCGTGCATGATTTTAAGCAGTAGTTTGTCGATGCAGAGAGAAAAGAAGCAATGTTGTTTGTTGAAGGACTCTTTCTTTCTGTGGCGCTTGGCCCAAGTCAACTTTATGAGAGACCGGGATCAGCAGCGCCAAGCCATTGGTCGCGGCGGAAGGTTTGACGCGATTGCACTCGTCTCCCCCAAGGCGAAGGGCGGAGCAGGGCGGAGCCTGGCCTCGGCACGTCGAGTCATACTAAACAAGCTATCGGTGGGCAAGGCCGTCGTGGAGACGCAGGAGACAAACACCATCCTCGTATTCTTGTTTTCTTGAAGGAGGCAGGGAAAAGCGCGACTGCATGCTGCTCTTCACGTCCTGCGCGACTCTTTCGATCCGACAATAACCAGCGGAACCAAAAGCAAGCAGAACGCAAAAGGGGCAAGATGGACGTCCAGAGGCAAAACAGCGTTGGAAGTGGACGACCGGCCTATGCGGAACCTGGTAGACTGGTCGCCTTTCAGCTTTGTTCAGTGGTTCTGAATGTGAATGCTGGATGTGATTGGTGTGGTTTACAAGGCGCGACAAGAAAGCAGGATGTGTCCAAAGATGCCAAAATGCGCGCTTAACCCGAAAAAGTCTCCGATGCCCAAGTTTTGCTCTATCCAGCCTGCTGTTTCATTACTTCAAAACCGCTTCAAATGGTGCCTGGAATTGATCTGTGGGCTCTGGGGAGCGACCGAAGACTGGTGGGGACGTCCAGCGACTTCGATGCCTTCTGCTTTGAACAGACTGATACGACTGCGCGAACGATCCCTGTTCCTACGACATATGTCAGTCTTCTGGGTGCGTGTGTGTGAGAGAGCGTGGGCATGGCTCAAATTGCACAAATAAGCCAATCGACAAACTGGCTTGCCCCCCTTCTTTCGACTTCCCGCAAGCCACGCACATCAACCTTCGACACTTGTAGTCCTTCAACACACAAGATTTGCAGCGTTCAATTCCGTTCTCGTCTGGCCACCCTGCAGAGGCCATCTCGATTTGGTCTGCCTGGTCCAAAGCCGAATTTGTTTTCGCCAACCCAACTGCCAACCTTAGCTGTTGCTCGTCCCCTGGCATCTTCCAGCGCGCCCACGACATCGCTCAAGGCTACTTCACCGTGTGGATTAGGGGGGGGATCATTCAATGGGAAGGCCAATCGGAGTCCGAGGGTGGTGGCCACGTCGAATCTTTGGGGGGATGGCGTTCTCTCTCAGGGCGTGCCACTCCAACCCCAACTCTGAATTACACACGCTTGCAATCCCTATTCGAGTCCACTGAGGCCATCCCCTTGAGAGTCCCAAAGTTGAACCACCACTTCCCCTTCTCCCTCCCTCCTCCTCGGACCTTGCGCGCTTTTTGTTCTAGTCCGGCCAAGGACATGGCGTTCTCTGTTCTCCACCCCTCCGCTTCTCAACAAGTCACATTTGGCCTAACCCAAGCCCCTAACAACTCCAACTCGTTAGGCTTCGGTTTCAGCCCTCGACCTTCCACCTCTTCCTCCTCAGCTCCAAATCCTCGACGTCGACGACGATCTTCCACTCCTGTCGCTGATGAGGATGAAGAGATGATGTTGTCCCCTTCGAGTGCGGGGGGGAATAAGAGGGTCAAGAGCGAGAGGTTCTTCTCGAACAGGGCTTCACCTAAGCCTTCTTCTGGCGACGATTTGGATCTGGGCAAGTTGCTCTGTACGTTCTGCCTCCTTGTTACAGAGAGGAATGTGATACTGATAAGAAGGTGTCACGAAGCATCATTGAGCAAGCCGGCTTTATTGGGCGTCTTGACCACTTTGGTCTCCCAACAACCCACGCTCAGGCCTTTAATCGCCTCTTTGATCCCCCCTCCGTCTTTGGAAGCCTTCACTTCGACTCTGGCTTCATTGGAGAAGGCCGTCCTCGACGCTGTTCCATTCGGGAGTGGTTTAAGGGAAGCCTACGTCTGGTCTCGCATCCGCACCCCTTTGGAGGAATACGTCGTGGAGAATAGACACTACCTCTCCCTCTTCACCTCCTCCTCCTCCACCAACACCAACAATGGCGCGGGAGGGGATTGGTCAGAGATCTCCCACCCTTCGACCGTGTTCACTTTCCTCTACACCTTAACCACCTCCGTCAAGCGCTTGGAAGCCATCTTACCTTCCAAACCCGCATCGAGCAGCAGCGTCGAAGCTTCTCAATACCGACTCAACCCCAACGACCCCTTGACTTCCAGCTTGGTCCCGCTCCTCATCAACGCCTGGCATGTACTAGCTACCAAAACAGCCCAGGCCATCAACCAAGATGGCCGCGTCTGGTCCGCGGACACGGTCAAACTCCGCTTTCGACTCCTCGACGAGCTCTGTTCCACCACCTCTGGAACCACCGAGGGACAAGGGGGGTTGGTGAAGAAGGCGATGGAGGGAGTGAGGGATCGGTTCTTGAAGGAGATCGGCTGGTTGGTTGGGGCCCAATTACCTCAGAGGTCGTTCGAAGCCGCTTTTGGCCTGGGGCAACAGAGGAGGGGGGAGAGGCAGACGTCGACGGATTCCACCCAGATGGAGGATGTGTCTTGAACCCGAACCTCGACCACGCGGCATTATCGAAACACATTTCTTACACGACACACGACACACATTTCTATGACTACCTTCATACAAACGACTCTCTCTCAAATCATTGTACACATTGGCCTTTTGTTGTATAGCTCCTCTTTCGTGCTTTCTTTGTTTGGCTTTTCAGACATTTCTGTCAAATTCAATTTGGCTTGCGCTGGCCCTATCTCTTTTTGGCTCTGTTCCAAGCTGACGAGGGAGAGGGGAACACAAAAAGCTTTCTGAGGAGCGAAGCGACTTCGCGACGAGGGTTTTCATAAGATGAGAGAGGGAGGGAGGGAGCCCCCCAAAAGTACCATGTATAAGAGCTTCTTCTCGCTTGTCCATATAAAAACACGAAAGAGAGCGCGGCATATAAGGGGACGAGGTCGAACCGAGCCGGCGCGGGTAGGAAATCACTCTGCTTCTTCGCCTTCCTCCAACTCCACGCCTTTCCTCTTGCCCAACACCACCTGGGGAGGGGGCAAATCGGAGGAGGTGAAAGAAGCGACGGTAGGCGTGGGCGTGGCCAGCTCCATGTCCTCCCCTCCGTCCGAGGAGGAAGAGGTGGAGCCGTATTCCAACCCGTAGCTGGCCGCGAAGCTCGGTTGGGTCGGAGGGGCAAGGCGGGGTGGGCGCCTATGCTGAGGTTCTGTGAGGCCAACCGAATCCTGTAAGTCCGATGGATGGGGACTTGAAAAGGGGCAAAGACGCCTCACCTGCTACTTCTGGCTTGACATTGATTGGAGAAGGAGGGCCAGCCTCTTCTGGTCGTCGTGGTGCAATGGAGACGGAGGGAGGTCCACCTCGTGGCTCTGTGAGGTGGCCAGCTTCTTCGTGAGCAGGGCAGAGCTGCTCAAACGAAGTTCTGCCTCACCTTCCAATTTGGGGACCACCGCAGCATCGGGCAAGGGTGAGCGGGCAGTGGGCTCTTCCACGTGGATCTGAGGGTTGGGCTCGGAGGGAGAAGCTGGAAGACCAAGGGGGTGAGTGAAAGGACTGGGCAAGAAGAGAGAGGAGACGGACCTTGCTTATCACCCCATCGGGAAGCCGACCTGCGCTTGGGCTCTGCAATGAAGGAAACATTTGAGCGGGACACACAGGAGGGCCAGAAGGGAAGGCGACAAACCCGGCTTCGGTGGCAGCCCTGAAGCGGGCTCAGCTTTAGGCTCCGATTTGAGACCGCCATCACCCTGGCTCTGAGATGAAGAAGCCTGAGGAGGGTCGGTGGGCGTGATGGGCAAGGGCGACTTGTTGGCAGGTGGCTGAGGCGACAGGCCGAAGCGCTCCTGGCGGCGGCGGCGCAGCGCGTCCTCTTCGGTGAGCGCGGGGGAGATGCCTTCCTCAGACCGCGAGTGGCCACCTCCAGAGCCCTGCGAGTCGGTCTTGGAGTGGCCAGGCGAGCGGTCCCCGCCGTGGTGGGATGACCGAGGCGAGTGAGGGTCTCGACTGCGCGAACGAGAGCGGCGCCTGTTGCTTTGCGAGTTGCGCTCCCGCGAGTGAGAACGTGAGCGCTGCCGGCCTCGATGATGGTGGTCTCGGTCTCGGTCCCGGTCTTGGTAATGCCCGTCGCCTCGTCGGTCATGGCGACGATCTTGGTCGTGGCGGCCATCTCGATCGTACCGTCCGCTGTCGCGATAGTTGGAATCTGGCCGGTAGGAATTACCGTGGCGGTTGTCGTAGCGATCGTCGTAGCCATCGTGGCGGTCATTGTAGCCGTCGTAGCCGGAGGAGCGTTCGGCATGTCGCGACGGCCCCTGGTGGTAGTCGCCCGAGCGCCTCGAGTCCCTCTCTTGACGATAACCGTCGTAGTCGTCGTTCCTGGGCGCAGCGTCTGGAAGGGGTCCGCGTGGTGGGTGCAACCGCGGCGCGGCTCGGTAAAAGCCGCCTGGTGCGACAATTGGCCTGGGAGGCGGAGCAGGGGGCGGCTCGGCTGGGCATTCGGCTTTTTTGTGGCCAGCCTGACCACAGCCAAAGCAGCCAACCGACTCTTCGCATGGAATGTGATCTCTAGTCTTGTGGACGAGACACAGCGGGGCCCGTGTACAATCTCTTCTGCGGTGTGGAGGCCGGTCGCCCTTGCAATAACCGCAAGAGGGGTCGTTGTTGAATGCGAAGTAGGGCGCAACACCAGGCCGCCCCAGATCGATCATATCGTGGTTGCAGTTCTCCGGAGGCCAGCCTTTCTTTCGACACATAGTGCAGAGGAGGCGTACACAGTCCTCTGTTTGGTGTGTTGAGCTTCGACAAATAGAGCAGCTGGTGAGTTCCCGTTCGATGGGGTGGGCAGGACCTGTTGGTACCCCCCAAGGCGAAGCACTGTATTGATCCGCTGGTGGCATCATGCCGTGCTCCATCCTAGGCTGCTGGGGACCCGGCGAAGATGGATGAGGCCGAGGTGGTAATGGATGCTGGCCCATTGGCAGGGAGGAAGGCCCCGGCTGCTGATAATGGTGAGGGTGCTGTTGAGGAGGAGGAAATTGCGGCGGCTGTTGTTGGAGACGCGAGGGCGCGCCATGGTTGGACTGAGAATAAGGATGGTGCGGACCGATGGCGCCCATCGGGATCGATCTGTTGCTGGGACCGGTGGGAACTGGGTGCGAGACACCTGGATCGCGGTCAAAGGCGTTGTCGAAGGCCCTCGCCGCCTTCTCGGCTGCCTCCCTCTCTTTCTCTGCCTTTTTCCATTTCTCTTCTTCTTTGCGAGCTTCCGCGATGTCTTCAAAGGTGAAAAACGCCTCAATCCCGCCAGTGTTCCAGTCTGAACGAGGCCTTTTTTGAGCGCAAGGCCTAGTACGAGAAAAGGAGCGAGACCTACACCAAGCACCAAAGGTAGCGGGGCGCACGAAGAAATGATGCGGCTCGTAATCAAAGTCTTGGTCTCTGTCGAGGCTCTCCGGGTCCTTTGCCCAGCGCTCCTCCAACCCAGGCTTGGGCACACCTTGGACAGGCTGCTGCAGAAGCCATGAGTTGTAACTATACACTAGGCCTTTGTACTGGTTGATGGTCTCATCGAAAAGGTCGGCGGCGGCCAGCCAGTTGTACTCGTTCTGCCCGCCCCGCGAAGTTCGTGAGCACCGGGCTGGCCGCAATCAAGCATCAACTCACGTTTTGAGGTCCGGATTTTCCAATGTTGGACTCATACTCGCGGCGGAGCTTTTGGATCTCCTCCCAGCGAACGACAGTGTGGCCCAGAGTACTCACGCCATGATAGGTATTTTTCTCTTCCACAGGCGCGGCTGCTTCCCTGTGGAATGACCCAAGGGCGTTCAGCGCATCAATTGCAATGGCGGTCCAAAGCACAAAAGACGTACGGAGTCTTGGCTCTCGAGCTCGGCATGGAGAGGATCGACAGATTCGGGGCTGGGTTGACAGGTTGCTCTCCTTTGGCCACTTTCTGGAATCAGAATACCTGTCAAAGCGGCCCAGAAAGGATTGGCTACGAGGAGAGACGCACCCCAATTTTCATGCTCGAAAACATGGAAGGCTTAGGCGGTGGCCGCGGTGGCCCGTCCGTCCTTGGCTTCTTTTTGGGTGGCGGCCTGACCCGCTCGTCGTCGGATTCATAGTGGGAAGGCTCGGGCTTGGGAGGCTCGGGCTTGGGCTCGTAAGGCTTCACGCGCAGCGTGGGAGTGTGGACGCCCGACCGCTGATCATCGGCGGACGTCGCAGGATGTGGTTTCGGCGAAGGCTTATTCAAAGCGTCCAGGTTCCCTTTGAGCAAGTCGCGGTAGCTGTCTGCGCTAAGATGGGGGTTGCTCGGGCCGGCCGCATTGGCAACAGGTGTGCCTGTTCGGCTGATTTGGGCCACAGGTGGCGGCAGCTTGGAGCTAGAAGGTCGAGGGGAGTTTGCAGCGCTGGCTGAAGTCGACGTCGGATTGTTCTTGGCGAACTTGGGTAGAGCCAGCTTCCCCGGCACGGCGGCGGGTTTGCCGTCTGCAGCGGGCTGCGCGCCTTCCGCATTCGGCACGCTGTCGTCTTTACCAGACGCAGAGCTCGTCAGAGACTTCTTGATGTCGCTCGAAACCAACGTCAGAGAGCCAGAAGCAGTAGGCTGAACGTCTGCGGGCGGGGCCGACACCTGGGCTTTACCCTTGCCCTTTTTTACGACCGCTTTGCCCTTGACGTTTGGCGGGGCCTCCGCTGCGCTTGCTAGTGCGGGAGGGAGCTCTGGCGATGGGCGCTCCGCTTCATCAGGCTTGGTGGGTCTAGCCTTCTTCTTGCTGGACGCGACGTCCTCCCGCTTGCGCTTGTTGGAAGACGACCCGGTCGAGCTGGTAAGCTCTTCCGCGGGCACCGAGTCGGAAGCTTTGGGCGCTTCCAGGTCTTGCTTGGGCTGGATCGTGATCTTGAGCGACGAGGGCCCAGCCGCTGGCGGTTCAGTCGGCGGAGGGGCGACTGCAGGCGCCGGCTCGTCGATATCCATGTCCTCCGGACCGATTTGAGCCGCAGGCAAATCCGCCAGGCGCTGGTCCTCGCTGGCCCGTTCCGAGCGAGTCGCGGTGGACAGCGGCACCGGCGGAGCTTTGTTTGCTGGTGGGACTCTTTTGGGAGAAGTAGACGCGGCAGGTGGTGCTGTTTCAGAAGGAGGCACAGAGGTCTTGAGTCCAGAGACGGACTTTCGGCTGCTTTTAGAACCACCGGTAGGCTTGGGCGGGACTTTCGCAATGTCTGGTTCTTCGGCCGCCTCGGGTTGGACGGCAGCCTCTGGTGCAGGTGGCGCTGTGTCCTCTGCGAAAGGGTCGAAAAAGACGGCGGGCTCGGCTGCGGGCGCTGGGAGGGTTGGCTCGGTTAAGAGTTGCTGTGTAGGTGCTGACGATGGCGCCACGACGTCTTGCGGCGGTAAGTCGTCGTTGAGTAGAGCGGCAAGGGATGCAGATCTGACTGGCGGGATTGAAGGCAGGACCGGCGAAGCGAGCGCGTCCGGTTGGGCAGCAGGCTCTCGGGCAGGAGCCGAGGGCAGTTCAGGTTGTGGCGGTACGATAGATGGCGTGTTGTCAGGAAGATCCCAAGATGGGTCAGGTAGGACAGCAGGACCGAGCGAAGTCTGGCGCGAGGGAGGACCAGGGGAATGGGCACCGGAATGGGCCACAATTACTGGCCCAGGCGAGCTGATGTGTTGGGCTGGGGCTGGGGCCGGCGGCGGGTCTTCAGGAGGAGCGCGGCGAGCTTTAGAGACGGTTTTTGCTTTGGCGTTGGCGTGGTAGCTTGGCAGCGCGCTCAATTGGGCATTGAGATCGCTTTGCGCTGCCACCTTCGTCGCCGCTGCTGGCTTCACTGGCTGGGTCGGCGACGAATCATCTTGCCCCGAGCGCCCGATGACCAATTTGCTTTCAACCTCATCTGATTCTTGCTGGTCCTCCTGCTCGGGCGTCAACTGCTCGGCACCGTCGTCCGCCTCTGGTTCCTTTCGCTTCGCGCCGCCTTTGGCTTTGCTCTTGGCCGCTTTGGACTTGCTCTTGGAGGTGGACGCTTTGGATGTCGAGGCCTTGGGAGTGCTGGCGGGCTGGGACTGGACCGAGGTGCTGCGTCGAGGCGCGGACGCCTTTTTGTTGGCATCCGTAAAGGCTTGCGTGCCGTGCTTCTCATCCCCAAACCGCGCTGGGGGTTTGCGATTGCGGCCTTTGACAGCTGTGTAGGCAGTCACCATCAGCCCAGGGGTCCAGGTCTAGGCAAGCTGGGCAGCAACGAACTCGAGGCCAAATCGACGTCTGGCGGAGGAGTTGTCTCCGAAGGCGGCAGCGAGCTGAGGTCGCTCGACTGCATCCTTGCGCGTCACTGCCAGAGTGGGCGAGAAGAATCAGCGAGCACGGGAACACGAATCAAGAGCGCGGTCGACCAAGGCCAACGAGCGAACTTTGGAACGCAGCGTCGAAGCTGCCCATGCGCTGCTCGCTCTTGGTCTTGTTACTTGGTGTGCTATTCTATGGGCTAAGGGCCGCCAAAAACGCCGCGGGCAGTGCTCTGTACGCCATTATGGGTGCTCGTGCGCCATCACGTCCGTGTGAAGTTCGGCCTTGAGCTGTCCTGGTCCCGGAAGCTCTCCTGCGCAGTGGCGCATATAGGAAGGTGGCTCGGTGGAGGCTGTGTGAAGCGGTCCAAGGGGTCCTGGGAGCTGAGAAGCCTTACTACGAGACTGCACTTGAAAGTTAAAAGGTTTTGCCAAACTGCATATCGCTCTCAAATGCAACGTTTGGCTCATACACCGCTATTAAGACGGACCCTAGCTGGAAAACTATATACCCTGTTGATTCTTGACACGACTCAGGTAAACATGGGACGGAGTCAAACGGCATGGCAGAGAAGGGCTCACTACGAAATTGAACTCTTTAGATGTGCTTCTCCTGATGCTCCGAGTGCTCTTTTACGCCAGAGGACGCAGTGGCCTCGGCGGCGATGCGGTCCTTCTCTTCTTGACTGAGGCCGTACCAGTGAGCGGCCACGTTCTTGTCGCCAAAGGCGGCGCCAATTTCTTCCAGAGAACGCCCATTCGTCTCGGGGAAGATGAACAGTATGAGCGGGATGTATACGAGAGCGGTTGGCAAAATCAAAACGAGGTAGAATCTAGCGATCCCAGGTCAGCCGCCGAGTTCTGGACGCAATTGGGGGCCGGCGAGGGCCCAGACGACTCACTTCCAGCCAACAGCTCCAATGGCAATAGGTGCAGCAGTGAGAGTGATCTCAGACGCAATGTAGAAGAACGAGATGGCGAGGGAGCTGCCTTGGGCACGCATGCGGTTGGGGAAGACCTCGGAGCTGTAGACGAAGATGGTCGCGTCCATGCAGCTGGACCAGAAGATGATGAAGAAGAAGACGAAGAAGACGGCGGCCTGGTTGCGGGTGTTAAGTCAGAGGCAGTGCCAAAAGTGACTAAAAGTAAAGGTCAACCTCACGTTCAAACCGGCCTTATTGGTGCCCTCAGTAGCAAATGAGGCGGTCAGAGCGGCCAGGAAAATGACAGAAATACAGCAGCCGGTGCAACCGATCAGCATGAAGCGGCGTCGGCCAAAGCGATCCAAGAACAAGGCGGTGAACGTATTGCCACCGATGGTGATCGTGGTCCAGACAGCGTTGAGAAGGAGGGGAATGGTGCCCTTAAGACCAAGAGTGCCGTAGATGACCTGTGTAAAGCGACATAACAGGTCAACGAGAGCCGGTGCGCTTGATGGCAAATCTACGTACGACACCGTAGTTTGCAATGACGAAGGCCCCAACAAATTGGGCAAGGAACATGTTGGCGCATGCCTAGGTTAGACAGAATGATGAGCGGCGCGCTATCACAAAGACTCCAGCGACACTCACGACGGCAGTCCGCTTAAGGTTGACGGAGCCCCGGAAAAGCTCGAAGGCAGTGACACCGGCTGCGCGGTCAGCGCCGTACTGCTTTTGCATGAGGTAGAATTCCTCGCGAGCCGCCACATGGTTGGGGTCGTCGCGGCTGTAGTGCAGCTTTTCGAGGGTGGCCAGCGCCTCCTCTTCGCGGCCCACGGAAAACAGCCATCGCGGGGAATACGCTGCAAAGAACTGTCAGAGTGTACGATGCTAAGGGATTGTTAGAGGCTTACGCAGCCAGAAGCCCAAAGCTAGAACGATGGCTGGGAAGAGCACTTGAAGTGCCAAGGGAAAGCGCCACGCAAAGTTAGCATGCGCTGGGTTCGTGTAGTAGACACAGGCGCTGCAAAGAGTGTCAGCATGTTCGAAAAGCTGTCGGAGAGAAATGCGACTCACTAGCCCATCCAACCGGCCAAAGTGTAGCCCCAGGCGAAAGCAATGCCGGTCATGCACACCTGATCAACAGCATCAGCTCCAAGTGTGGCATGGTCCCGCATTGAATGAGCTCACCATGAATCCCCGGGTTTCGGCGGTCGACACTTCGGCTTGGTAGATGGGGACCGAGCACCCGAGAACACCAGCCCCAAAACCGGCCAGGACACGACCGGCAAGGAACATGGCGATGTTCTGAGCGGCTGCGCAAAGAGTCCCCCCAAGAATCAGAATGGCGCATCCGAGGAAGATTGAGCGTCTCCGCCCAATCGCGTCGCTCTGTGTGGCAGTTAAGCATTTGCGAATGCGAGAAGAGTGGCAACAGCCCTACAGTCCACATGTTGAGCCAGCATCCCAAAACGGCACCGGCGCCGTATGAACCTGAGCCACTGTTTTTAGACATGTTGCTCTCTAGACCGATCAGCCTGGGCAAACCCACCGTTCAAAGCAGAGATGATAGTCGATGTGTGAGCGTATCCAGGGTCGGTGGCCGCTCCAGCCAAGCCAAAATAGGCGTAGAAAGACGGTTGTCCGATAGTGGAACCAATGATGGCCAAGCCATAGGCAGTGGCAATGGTGCCAACAGCCACCAGCATGGTCACCCGAAGGTTGTAGCCGCTGAACTTTAGGCCCAACATCTCGTGCTATCTCTTTCGAGTCTCTGAGGGCCCTGGATGAGGAGGAAAGAGGCAGGAAACAAGGGAGGACAATAGGGCGAGCGCGCGTCCCCACAGTCGGACATTAGTTCACTTTGCTGACACGGCATGGCCACATCAAACCGAGAGGCTCCGGATGATCATCCAGGTGGGGGCAGCACAGATCAGTGCAGGAAACTGCCCTGTTGAGATCGAAGGTCCCACAACCTGGCGGGGTGAGGGCGGCAGGGCAGATCTGCCGGCATGAGGGGCAGATGCCCAGCTGGGGGAATATCCTCGCATCCAAGCCGCCAGAAGGCGCTTGGTGTCGTCAGAGCAGCAGCAGAAGCCGGAGGCAAGGAGGAACCGGTTCCCTTCCAGTGCAGGAATTTCATGCAGCAGGATGTGGCGAAGCTTTCGTGCTTCAAGCGACCGAAGCTTACTTCGGTGGCAAATTTCAAGCGAAAGGTCGATTGTCGAACACGCCGCAAGCCGATGGTGTGATTGGGAGCCACAGTCATTGGCAGAGCCAGCATGAAAGAAACTTTGTTCGAAATGGTGGCCACCGTGCAAAAGCGCTGTGCCGCGCAGTCCACACTCGACATGCAGCAAGATGCTGGTTGCAATCAAGAGACATCTGTGTTCACTATTTACAACGCCGCTACGGTGGAGAGAAGGAGCCACGACTTCGGCGACTCAGCTCCTCGATCGGCGTATACACGCTGCTTGCTGAAGTGGCATCCCAAGGCGTAAGCCTATGGTCGCGCTGACTCAAGTTCTGTTGCAAGCATGGCCTGCAAGTATAACGTCAGCTCACGAAGAGCGGAATGGTCTTGTAAAGTCGCGGTGGCGAAAATGTCATGCACCCCTGTCCTCCCTTCAATCATCGAAAGTGCCACCGAGCAAAGGTACTGGCGGCAACATCTTGAGGGAGGCAAACTCTTGGAACACTTGGAGGAAGCTCTCCTCGGAATTGACCTGGCCGAAGAAACCGCGTCTTCGAGCTTTGTCCGTGCTGTGAACGAGTTCAATCAAAGCTAAGGAGAAAAGCTGACACAGAAAGATTGCTCACCTGAAGTACAAGGGAGACGTCATGAGCACCATGGCGTCGAGGAAACCGAAGATTCTCTCGGCATTCTCAAAGGGGTGCTCAGTGGGCTTCAGTCCGTGGAGCTTGGCCAGTTCATCGTAAGCGGCCTTGACCTTAGGCTGTTTGGCCCAGTCTGTGAAGGTGAAGCTGTATTCTATGACGCCAGGTTCTCCAAATCTAATGGCACGAGATCGCGTCAGTCCCTCCTCAATTCAGAAGCTGAAGAGACCAAAGCTCACCCTCGAGGAGGAGGTGAATAAGGAGTCTTGAACGACGAAAACCCGTCGGTCGCGGGGCCCGTCCACTTCAAGCCATACCAAGCTGCAAGCCGGGGCCAGAATCCACCCCAGGTAAAGGGACTTCCATCCACCGCGTTGTACAGCTCCCCCAGCTTCGTCTGGTCTTGCAACACCGCCCACTCTTCTAGGTAGCTGTTCATCATGGCCGAGCTTTGATCTTGCACATTTTCCCAGCTTGCCAAACCGCCAGGGTAATCGAGGGACTCTTTGAGATGCGCCTTCACAGCTGCGTAGAGAGCCAGAGGGTAAACCTCGTTCATTGCTGCCTCCTTCACAGCGCCAAGGATACCGCAAGGGGCGCAGATAACGTATTTGGTACTGTTGGCTTTGCACCAGCTGGCAAGCACATCTTCCTGCGGGTAATAAAAGTTCGTCTCCAGGGTGACGCGCGGATCACTCTCGCGCTGAGGAAGCTTGGTGGGGCCAAGATGGATGCCGTAGTTCTTCGCGCCAGTCTGGAGCATGAAGCGCTTGGGGACACTGTCGGCCAGCTTTAACGCTTGGAGGAGGTTGTCGAGCAGCAAGGCTGTTGGTGGTCAGTCTTCAGGACTACTAGAGCAAGGGGGAATGCACTGACTGTTCTGCTTGGCGAGCTCGTCCGCGTCAGACCAAATGCCGGCACCATCCTTGACCGGCGGCGGCTGAATGTAGGACGTGAAAAAGCAATAATCTCTGCATGAGTAAAGATCAGTCTTGACCTCTTGGATGCGCAACAGGCGCTTACGCCTTAATTCCCTTGGCAGTCAGAACGGAAGCGATCTCGCTAGGTTCTTTGAGGAAATCGACACTAATGAATTCGGCGTTCGGGGGCAAAGGCTGAGCAGGCGGACGGCGCGAGAGACAGTAGACTTTGGACCATCGCTCTGGGCTTTCACAAAGCACTTTGGTGATGTGGTACCCTGAGATTCCGTTGGCGCCAGTGACAATGGCAGTCAAGCCTTTGAGAGCGGGAGAGAAGACCGGCAGGCCATGATAAATGGACTTGGATTGAACCTCCGGCATTTCGTGCTAGCAGGCTTTGGACGTGGCGGATCAGGCTTGAGGAGCGGAATGCGCGGAAGATTCAAGCTCCCCGCAAGCGATTCGTTCCCTCCAACCAATGCGTGGGGACACCAGGATGGAGCTACGAGCTACGCCATGACAAAAGCGCCAAAGGACACGAGCAACAGGAGTAAGGAAACAACCAGGCAGTTGGTGGTGAAGGCAAGAGAGGCAGGGCGTCTTAGGCAGTGCCGCAGAGTCTGAATGAGATGAGCTTGATCGATTTGTCGCCACGACAATCGACAGGACCTTCACCTCGAACGCCGACGTCTGAACGGCTAGCTCACGAGCCCTGGCGAGCTAGACGGAAGCAATCTGCAGAGGTCATTGGCGGAGGGAACTCGGGTTCCCCGTTGCTCGCGTGAAATGGCCTTGGATAAATGTGCCGTCTTCTTTACCCCGCTTTGGTTGGCTTGCGGGACTCGGTGATCTTTCGACCTCGTTTTCTCGTCCACTCTTGCTTAGTGTGCAAAGGACCCCACACCCTAAGGCTCCGGTTCTTGCCTCCACCGTCTAAAGCCCTCACGGCAACTCTCGCCGCGGCAGCCGCACCACGCATCAGCCCCGCCCAAGGTCCAGCAATAACTACCACAGCGAATTCCAAGTCATGATTACTTATAAGGATCTCCCGCCGTTCGAGGTAGCCAGGAAGGGACTCGACTCCACCATATGGGGCCCGAAAGGAAGCTTGGACGAAGGGAGGGGGATGCTCAACCTGCTCACCCCTGCTGTCAAGTTGCGAGCTCTGGAAGAAGCCAAATTGGGAAAGAGCGTCGGCCTCAACTGGAATCTGAACATGCTGGGCCATACCAGCTTCGGGAGGTTGCCCTTCAAGCACACCATTGTCGGCGTCGAAGGTTTCGACTTCTGCTTGGACGACGAGTATCAAATGAATCCACAATCTGGCTCCCAGTGGGACGGACTGCGCCATTGGTGAGGGGCATCCTGCGGAGGTCCAGCAGACGGCTGAAAAGGCTTGAACAGGTCGGACACCGACACTGGCCTCTTCTACGGCGGGCAAACGTTGGCGGAAGCCAAAGACCCCAACAACACTCGAGTGGGTGGATCGAAACGTCATCGTTTCTTGACGCTGACTTGTGTCCAGATGGGCGTTGGCGCCTGGTCGCATGATGGCATTGTCGGCCGTGGAGTCTTGCTTGACTTTGCATCTTGTGGGTTTTACTCCATTTCGTTGAAAGTCGAAGTGCGCTTCTCCTTGAGCTGACGGTTGTTGGCCAGACGCGGAAAAGCACAACATCAAATACGACGCCTTCTCGTACTACCCTGTCACTCTCGACGTCTTGAAGGAGATCATCAAGGAGCAAAACGTCTCTTTCTTGCCTGGCGACATTCTTTTCATTCGTTTCGGCTACACCAGAGCTTGGGAAGCGCTGCCGGACGAGGTGCGGGCCAACAAGGCCGCCAACAAGACCCAAGCCATCGGACTGGAAGAGGCAGAAAACATGCTTCGATTCATCTGGGACAACCACTTTGCTGCTGTCGTTGGCGACAACATTGCCCTCGAGGTCGGTCGTTTGGAAAGGTGTTTCATTTACCACGCTCATTCGTTGCCGCCTTTCGTTCGCCAGACCATGCCATTCAAGCACATGGAGTTCTCGCTACATAATCACTTGCTTGCGCGATGGGGCGTTCCAATCGGTGAGCTCGTACCTTCGCCACAGATGCCGGGCAGTCCTTTCTCATCGCGGACGGCGCACCAGGTGAGATGTGGTACTTGGACAGCCTCGCAGCCGCTTGCGCCGAGTCTGGAAAGTACACCTTCCTTCTGTGAGTCCTCTGCCAACTCTGTACTGCTATGGCTCCGGATCTCACAAGGTTCGTCTCAGCGCCTCTGCGCCTTTCAACCAGCCCAACGCCATCTCGAGCGTTCCCAACAGTGTGGCCATTATGTGATGCGTCTTTGAATGCTGATGGATCACCAATGAACAACAAAGCGAAGGGCAGGGTCAGTGTCTTGTACAAACTTGGCGGCGCGCTGGGTCAGGGGTCAGAAGGACCGGGCGACCGCATTTTGATCACGATTTGCAACTTGGATGTAGAATCCTGATGACCACTGAGCCAGATAATCATGAACCACAGTGAAGCTAGCAAGCAATTCGGGCAGCTGCGTTCGGAAGGAAGCTTTGGAAGGTCGGTTTCAAGTCGCTTCGCAGCATCACTGGACACAGGGACAAGCGCGAACGATTCTTTAGATGCAAAAGTGCAAATGCGCGAGAGAACAACGCCACCAAGAGTTCAAAGGTCGCGGAGCTTGAGAGAAAGTTGGAAATCGCGATCTTGGACACGCCGGACCAAAGTCGACAATGAAGGACTCTCAAAAGGCTCTCATCGTCGCTTCTGTCGTCGCCACTGCGTCTGTGTATGTGATGATTCCCAAGGGCGCCATCCGCCGCCTGTTCTCCCGCTACATTTACAAGGCAAAGCACTATGACGCCGCGCTCACTCTGGACCAATTCGTCGAGAAGCAAGCAGCCGTCTCGTGGTCCTTGCTCCTCAAGAATGTCCACCCTGCTGGGACGGCGCCCGGATGTGTCGTTGCCTCTCCTTCCAAGGCGAAGCCTAACTACTGGGCACGGTTTCCTTGTCATTCTGCTTCAGCGTTCTCCCTCTGATTTTCTTCCTTGCAACTCAACAGTACCAATGGACTAGAGACTCTGCTTTGGTTCTGAAAGCGGTCTTGAGAAAATACAAGGAAGGTGAGGGTTTTGCGTTGGGCTTGGGGCTCGATGACGTGAGAGACTGATTTTGCTGTTCGAAGGCGACCAAAGCTTGCTGTCGATCATGCTGGACTTTGTGAGTTCTTAAAGCGATGCGCAGCTAACTCGATTGAAGAAGGGAGCGCGGTCTAGGTGGAAGCGACGCACGACATGCAGCATCGCGCAACTCCCAGTGGCGGATTCGAGGATGGCGGCCTAGGAGAGGTCAAATATGAAGTGGACAGAACACCGTTTGTGAGTTTTATCATGCACATTGATGGAACATGAGACTCATCTTTCCCCTTTTAGACTGGATCTTGGGGCCGGCCGTAAGACTTCTTTCCCCCCTCTTAAGGAGAGTCAAGCTCAAACGTGCCGTCTACCACATAGACAAAGAGATGGCCCGGCTCTCAGGGCTACTCTGTTGATCGGCTTTGCGCGGCACTACCTCCAGGTCGGCGGATCAGAAGCGGAATCCTTCACCATCAAACACCTCTTCAATGCGACTACCAAAGACGCCGTTATCACAGCCGATCTGAACTATGTGGCCTCTACTTGGAAGCAGTCCGGCTTCGACATTTGGGAAGAAGTGGACGGCTCGCACTTTTTTACTTTGATCTCATCCTATCGCTCTCTAAAGGACGGAGCCGCTTTTGCCATCGAGCGTAAAGAACTCGAGCTGGCGAAGAAATACGAAGGAGCGGCAAAAGAGATCGCCAAACGATTGGACGATTTCTGGGATTCTGAGAAAGGTTATATTCAAGTGACGAAGGACGCCCCCTACATCCACAACAAGGTTTCGGGTCTGGACACATGCGTCATCCTCGGTGTTCTACACGCCGGAGAACAAGCTGGGGTCTGGAAGGTGACCGACGAACGGGTCATCGCCACCCACTTCGCTATATGCGAAAGTATGCGGCACATCTACCCCATCACTCGCCCATACCAGCTCCATTATGGCACCGGCATCGGTCGCTACCCAGAAGATGTTTACGACGGTGTTGGAATGTCGCTGGCTCACCCCTGGTATTTGACGTGAGTTGGTTCTTCCCATCCTCTATGAATCATTCGTCTCAAAGCTAGGTCCCACGCAGCACACTCGCCCACGCTGAGTTCTTGTACCGCTTAAGCGAAGCGTACAAATCGCAAGACGTCGCCATCACTCCCGCCACCCTCGCCTTCTACTTGGCCATCTCTGACTCAGCTCCTACCATATCCAGTGCTGCAGTCGGCTCTCCGGAACATGCCGCTCTCGTGGACGTGTTCCGATCAAGAGGCGATCAGTTTGTGCAAGTCGTTCGCGACTGGAAAGCCCCTCAGGGCAACATGTCGGAGCAGTTCTCCAGGTCAGTCTTCTCCCTTTGAAACCCCAAAGAAGCCATGTCATTCGAGCTGGAGTTTTCAACAGATACGACGGCTCGCCACAGGGCGCTAGGGACCTGTCCTGGTCCTACGCCGCCTTCTTGTCGATGACCGACGCCCGGCAGGGAAAGCCTGTTCTCTAAGAGATTCTCGCGCCCATTTTCTCCATACACTCCACATAGACCGAACCCCATCTCTGCACTTTAGACGCACCATGGCATTTCACGCGCACTTCATCGCGGAGTAATGAAAGTCCGTACGGCCGCAGACCCCGCGTTTTCGAGGCGACACTCCTTTTCTGCAAACGACCGCAAACCCTCGTGTCGCAAGCTTTTACCACTTCTCTGCTTGTCCCTACGTTGCCTGGAGCCCTAAAGATCGCAGCGCTGCCACCGAAAAACTCATCGAACGCCTAAAACTTCGATTGAACTCCATCGCTTGAAGATGCCTGCCAAACTCTCGACTCCGTTTACCGAGCTCCTCGGGATCCAGGTGCCTATAGCTTTGGCGGGTATGAATGTGTGAGTGTGAAGATCCCCTCCTAGTGCGAGATTCTGGCGAGAATGAACTCCTTCGTCCAGTGCTGCTGGCCCTGAGCTAGCAGGGGCAGTGACCAAGTTTGTTCTCGGCTTTGTCGTCAAGATGCGCCTTAACATTTTATTAACAAAGTGCTGGCGGTATCGGTGTGATTGGCGGCCTGGGCTATACGCCAAAGCAGCTGAAAGAGCAAATCAAGGAGATCAAGGCCGACTTGAAGGACAAGAACGCGCCGTTCGGTGTTGATCTACTCCTACCCAAGCTTGGCGGATCGGCCCGAAAAACGAACTACGACTACACACACAACTCCCTGGATGCCTTGATCGACGTTATCATCGAGGAGAAAACAAAGCTGTTCGTCTGCGCGGTCGGCGTCCCGCCCAAGGCCGTCGTCGACAAGCTCCACAAGCATGGCATCCTGGTCCAAAACATGGTCGGCCACCCCAAGCATGTGAAGCCGGCGCTCGATGCTGGAGTCGACATCATTTGTGCTCAGGGCGGCGAAGGAGGCGGGCACACCGGGGCCGTGCCTACCTTCTTGTTGATCCCAGCTTGTGTCGAAATATGCAAGGGGAGGAAGAGCCCACTGACAGGCAAGCCCATCCAAGTCCTCGGAGCTGGAGGGGTGTACGACGGCAAAACGCTGGCTGCGGCACTCGCACTTGGAGCCACCGGTGTATGGGGTGAGCCTTCCTGTTTAACTTTAGAAGGGACCCCTTGGCTGACCCAAGTGCAGTCGGAACGAGATTCGTGGCGGCCGAAGAAGCAGGCGCTTCGCCAGCCCATCAAAAGGTCCGTCTCTGCCTGCTCTTCTTCGTCCAGCACACTTAAAATGTCATTCGGAGACAGGCCGTGACTACTGCGAGTTACGATGATACCATCCGCACCCTCATCTTTACTGGCCGGGTGAGTGTCTGGTTTCCTTCGGAGGTGCTCTGGCAGCTGTTGATCCACACACAGCCTCTTCGAGTTCGCAACACCGACTTCATCAAGAACTGGGAAGAGAATCGCCAGGAAGAGATCAAACAGCTCACTTGTGAGTTCTTCGGGACGTTAATGCTGCAACATGCGGCTGACAGAATTGCGCCACCAGCCAAAGGAACCGTTCCCGTAGGGATGGAAGATCCAGATCATCGCCCTTTCTTGATGGGGCAGGTCGCTGGCGCTATCACCGACGTGCTACCAGCGGTCAAGATCATGGAGCAAATGGTTTCGGAGGCGGCCGAGATTTTGGCGGCGAACGCGAAGTTTGTCAAGTCGAAGCTCTGAGGCAGCCCAGCTTCCAATCTCTTGTAATGCATCCAGCGACTATGAAATGACAACCAACTAGCACTGTAATCAGCATTCCACAAATCGTCTGGCCATTGTCTCCGAAAGCGCATCTTGCCATCGGACAACGACGAGAATGGGACGCAGGCTCCTCACGGCCTTTGCTCTGGGCTCTCTCTGCCTCCTCATACCTACCTTTTTACTGTTAAAGCCGACCACACCAGCTCAGCGCTTCAAGAATGAGGCCGACTTCTTCAACAAGGAGCTGGCAGAGGCCGAAGCGTTCGGCGCGCCGGGCGAGGTGGTCATGCCCAAAATGGGCAACGCGACCGCTAAGGCCATCCTCGGGAGAAGCACGTGGAGGTTCTTGCACACAATGGGCCAGTAAGTAAGGCAAGCGGCGCCAGAGGCAGCGGCTCAAGAGGTCCCCAGGCGTTACCCGGAAGCCCCAACCGAAGAGCAGAAGGCGACTTTCAAAAGCTTTCTCTACTTGTTTGCGGTAAGGAGTACTTTGTGCTTATATATTCTAAGCTATAAACAGTATGCTGAGGTATTACAATGCGTGGTACAACAGCGCCTTTATCCATGCGGCGAATGCGCGAGTCACTTCATGCAGCTCCTGAAGAACTACCCGCCCCAAACTGCCAACAGGAACACCGGTCAGTACTTGAACTTTTGCGGAATCGCAGGCGGTACTCACTTAAGATTATTCATTAAAAGTGTCATTATACTTGTGCATGCTGCACAACAAGGTCAATGACCGCCTGAAAAAGGTCAGCTTTGCCGTTGATTGCTCTTAGTTTTGAACTGACAATCACACCAGGAAGAGTTTGATTGCTCTAAGGTACGACCCAGGTCCGACGCCAAGGGCGAAGCTGACCAATGTTGCAGCTCGAAGGGTTGTATGACTGTGGCTGTGGCGACGAACCAGCGAACAGCAAAGTGCCCGGGCTGGCAGTCGGGTTGGAAGTCGAAGGGGAGGGTTCGACCCTTCTCGACCCCCTCACTGGTGAAGAATTGATTCCCGGCTGAACGTCTTAGCCACTTCTTCGGGTCTGCGAGCCCCTACTTGGTGCTGGATGCTCTCGGTGTCGCCATGGGTCAACGACAAAGTCGACGGGCAAGGCAGGATCGAACCACGTCGTCAAGCTGGGCAGGCGAACGTCGGGCCCAGCTGCCGCCACCAAGCCGCTTGGGACCGCATCGTCGAAAGAAGGGCTGGGCAGACGA
Organism: Cystobasidiopsis lactophilus; assembly: GCA_001599975.1. Taxonomy (NCBI): domain Eukaryota; kingdom Fungi; phylum Basidiomycota; class Agaricostilbomycetes; order Agaricostilbales; family Chionosphaeraceae; genus Cystobasidiopsis; species Cystobasidiopsis lactophilus. The sequence continues at coordinate 3,902,086 of BCIO01000002.1, forward strand.
GGCGGCTGAGCAACAGCTCGGAGCTGCAAGTGGTCGGTTCGGGGCATGGGCAGGATTGGCCGCTCTGCCGCAGGAAAAGCAGACTGGTCATCGTCAGTTGCGAGGGGCGCCGACCTGGATTGACGCTGCCTCGCGGGGTCGCCCGGGCTCAAACTGGAGGATTGTGAGTCGGTCGGAGAGAGGAAAGGAGAGGGAAGAGGCGGTAGAAGGTGTGGAGAGATGGTTCCGGTCGGACTGGGGTGCAAGAATGCTGCTGGGACCGGCAGTGTGGGGACCGACAGCGGCACGGGGATGGGTGCTGGGCCTCGCAGCTGGGATTCCACCTCTCCTTCCATGCTGTAGGCGGCTGGGGATCGCAAGGGTGTGGGCGTGGAGACGACGGAAGAGGAAGCGGAGGTCGACGCCCCCAACCCTCTCGTCCTCAGCCTCTTGGCTCGCCGATTCTGCGCCCAGACCTGAAGAACACGAGCCCAACGAATATCAGCAAGGGATCGTTGGCGTCGTCGGCGAAGGCAGCAGCCGCGCTTACCTGCACCTCTCGGTTGGTCATGCCTGCAACGCGCTCGGTCGTCAGCTCTCCTTGCCAACGTCAAATCTAGCTGGAAAACACACCTGTCTGCTCTGCCAGCTGCTCTCTTTGCTGGTGGTTTGGCGTGTCGCATTGCTCGAAGGCCGGCTCGAGTATGGCCAGCTGTTGCGGAGTGACTGTTCACGTACAAACGCGGCCTCGGTTAGCTGTCTAGCTCACATGGAAGCATGCTGAAGAGATGGGACGTACTCCGCTTGCGCTTAGGCTTGGGCGCTGATGACTCCGGGTCCTCCACCGCCACTGGCCCTTCGTCATGGTCACCGCCGGATTTCACCCTCCGGCGCTTCCTGCCCAACATTAAACGACTACAGGTGAAAGGTGGGCGTCCTTTCGGTATCAATAGGGTGTCAAATGAGTGTGGATGATTGAGAGGCAACAGGCATGTCCGAATTCGCTGGCTGATAAGGGAAGAGCGAGCGAGAGGTGAACGGCAGCCGAAAAGGAGGGACGGGACAAAACGTCCTGTAAGAGGTTTTATTCCCAGGCAACACAGGCTCTTTTGCTCATCAGATCTGAAAATGCGCACAAGAGGGCAGAGCCATGCCTGATCGCCGTGCAAAATGTCTCTCCCCCCTGATCGGCGGCGCCGAAAAATTACGCGAAATAACTTTCGCTGGCCTGAAAGCTTGTTCCACCTTATGTCGGCAAACTGCGCATGCCGGTTCCTGCATTTGCCCGCTTCCGCCGCCAAATTCGGTGCGTTTTCGCAACCTTTTCGTCACTGTGGCAAGACTCTGAAGTGGCCTCACAACCCTCTTTTGTAGGACCCACAAAAGCGGTTGCCCTCCTTCAAACATCTCGCTTTCTTCTCCACAGGGCACACCCACAGGGACTCTGGCTCGGGAGGGCTTTCGCCGGGCCGAGCGACGTCATTCATGCCTCGCAAGCTGGGGAATTCGAGGCTCTGGGTGTCTTGCTTTGGCCAAGCTGACAAGAGGTGCGGAGCCAGGAAAGATTGGCTTTCCGCATGGACATGGGCTCTCGCGACCGAGTTGCGCGGTACATGTCGCTTCCCGTCCACGATCTTTTTTTGCCACTCTTCCCGAGCGTTTTTTTCTTTTCTTCTGTACACGTTATACAATGGGCCATGGGCCATCATTCAATCGCAGCGATAAGCTTCCCTAGCCACGATCAAAAAGCGCTCCCGGTCGACCGCGAAGCGAGCAGCAAAGTCCCGTTCGAGCGGGTGCAATCTTTTGCCCACGATCACCAGACTGTGCAGCGGTGCGCCGAACCGGCTCTCGTCGAGCTCTGCCAGCTCGTCAAGGGTGCCTGACAGCAGGACTTGCTCGGTGGCAGAGCCGACCTGGGCCAAAGAGATGCCGAAGGTCCCTGAAGGCACGATGCTGGCGGTGACGGCGGCCTCGCTCGATGCTGCCCCTTGGTCCTCGACCTCCGCCCTTTGTGAGAGCAGCAACAAAAGCTGCTGCACGGCCGTGAGCGTCGTCATGTACCGCGGCGGCTCGTAAATCTTGCGGCCTCTGTTACGCAAAGCGAGGAAATGAAAAAAATCGGGTCAGTTTCATATTCGCCAATCTCTCGAGGCAAAATGTAATGTGAGGAGGAGGGTCGTTGGTAACGGTACTGAAACAGCAAAGTGGCAGTTGAGCCGTCAACCCGGACCGGAGAGGACGGCCAGCGAGAGAGCGAGGCGAACGAAAGAAGCGAGGAGACCAACCTTGCGAGGTTCTCGATGCTTTGCTCTTTAACCTTGATGTCCAGCAAGCACAAGGTGTGAAGGCCGAGCGCCCAGTTTTCCAGTATCCGGTCGAGCCAGCTGGCGGGCTGCCAAGTGTCGGTGAAGAAGGGGATGGAGATGGTCTGGCCGAAGTTGTAGAGGGCCAAGCCAGTGGCGCCCGCGGCGTTCATGATGGAGGCGTTGTGGATGACGGAGACGGGGATGTTGGCGGCTTCGGCTCGAAGCATGAGATCCGTGTGCGTTGTTGCTCTGCCTGCACTTTCAAAATTTTGGACTCTTTGCATGTGAAATGGGCCAACTCACCCAAACGGGTCGCCGACCACCAGGAAGGACACATTGACCTTGTCTGCGTCTTTGAGGATGTCCTCGGCCTGGGTCTCCACCATGTCGCGGTCGGCTTGAATGAGAGGCTTCTTGTAAAGCGCTTCCTGCAAGGCGATTGATCTCTTTAGCCTGCGATACCATGGTTTTGGTAAGGACAACGACTTGCAAGCTTCTCTTGGGAGACGCCCAAGATGGAAGTGTAGGCCTCAAGGTAGACTCGCTCGGAGGATTGAATGGCATCCAAGCCTTTGAGGGTGATGTCCCGCTCGTCGCCCCTGTCCATGGTACGCAGCATGAGCATTTGGAAACTGTGCTACAGATCCATCAAACACGGACAATCCAAGACCAATCAAGAACAGCATCTGTCGTGGGCGGTGGTCGACGTCCAGAAAATTGTTTTTGGAGGCGGACGACCGGCAAAGCGCATGTCAAACTGGGCCAAGCTGAAGGCGACTTTGCCTCAGAAGCCGGAGCCGACGCAGCGCTTCTTGAAACGCAAGCGCCGCAGGGAGTCGGGCGCAGGCGGGCTGGAGCAGGGCGGCGACGAGGAGGGAGGAGGAGGCAGCAGCTCGAAAAGTTTGCGCGCCTCGAGCTCGCCATTCATGCAGGTCCTCAACCCAGATGCGTCTGGCTCGACCTCGTCTGAGTGAGTGCCTTGAATTGTGGCCCTGGGTGCGCGGGCTGAACCGCAATCTTCATAGCCCTGGTCGGTTCATCGCCATGGATTGCGAGTTTGTCGGCGTCGGCGACCTGGGCGCCCAGTCTTCGCTGGCAAGGGTCTCAATCGTCAATTTGTAGGTCTGGCTTCACACTGCATACGCTTTAGGAGCATGAGTTGAGCCTTCACGTCTACAGCCACGGCCATGTCCTCCTCGACTCGTTCGTCCGCCAAAAGGAGCGGGTCACCGACTACCGCACCTGGGTCAGCGGTGTCCGGGCTTCAGACTTGACCGGCGCACCCACGTTCGACGACGTGGCCAAGCAAGTGGCGGATCTGTGCAAAGGACGCATCTTGGTCGGACATGCCGTCTGGAATGACTTGCAGGTTCGTCGCTGGTGTCCCCTCTCTTCATCAGTCCGACGAACTGACGTACTTTGGACTTGCTGGAGTAGGTCTTGTTTTTGTCGCACCCAAGGACGGACACGAGGGACACCGCGCTGTTCAAGCCGCTCCAAGAGCTCGCCAAAACCAAGCGGCCGTCCTTGCGGAACCTGGCCAAGCTAGTGCTCAACATTGACATCCAAGCCGGCGAACACTCTTCGGCAAGCCCTTCCTGCTTTCCCTCCGTCAGATTCGGCGGCGCTGACCCGAGAGCCTGATGATTGCAGGTCGAAGACGCCCGGGCGACGATGGCCATCTTCAGGGCGTACAAAGACGAATGGGACGCGTCGCTGAACCCCAACACTTCTAAGGCTGCAAAAGAGAAAAAAGTGGCGCCGCCGGTGGCGAAAGGCGCTATCGATCCCACCAGGTGCGCAGGCCTTCCCTCATTCAATCACATTGTTGTCTGATCCTCGGTGGCCTTTACACAGACGATTTAGACACTCCAAGACATTGCAACTGGCCAGCATCGTAGCACACGAAGGCCTGACCTTGAACGTTGCCGCCGCCACCGCCGAAGACGAGGCTGAGCCTGCCCCAGAAGCCGTGCCAGAAGAGGCAGCAGAGGCCCAACCGGTCTCTGCGCCGACTGCCAAGCCACCGATACCCGGGCCGCCGCCTAAGAAGAAGAAGAAGCGGCCACCGACGACCTCAGCGGCTCCTTCGTCCTCCAATCTCCCTTCAGAACCTTCTGGCGGCACCAAGAAGGCTGCCAAGGCAGAGTGGTGGCTGGAGTAATAGGGCTGTGATTGCATTCTATCGAGACAGAGTCTCTTGTACTATCAGTGGTCTTCCAGCTAGCGGTGGCAAACGATGTTTTTGCTCGCCACTCTTGCCGTTTCGCCCACTCGTGTTTACTCATTCTGTGACCTACTGCCAATTCTCAGGCAATTAGCACCTGTCAACATGACGTCCGCGGTCATCAACCCTAGTCAGGAGGTTGCATGGACTCGTCCGCTCCAACCACCTCTCTCAGCTTCAGCACCTCCTCGTCTTCTTTCAATGCGAATGGCGCTATCACAACGCCCCTTGCGCAAGCCATGAAGACCGACGAGCAACGCGTCACGTCTGCAGCTTAAATTTTTAAATTAAAAGTCGCTCTTCTCCGGGCTCTTTCGCCCTTGATGCTGTCGCACTTTTCAACTCCTTTGTGCTTGGTCTTCTAACCGTCAAGCACGCCGAACGCGTTTGGATCAAGGGCGCAAACTGGCAATTCGAATTCGGCGCCGCAGCCATCCCAAACGCTCGCTTTGCCTCCGAGTCGCTCGCGGCTATTCGACCTTTGTTCTGGTAGTCTATCTTTCTGGCGTGAGGAGATCATGCCATTGCCACATCATCCGAGTCAAACCCCACGACTGAAAATCCTTTTGGGTGACGAAGTCTGGTGCTCCGCTTCAGCCGGTGTTAGCATCTCGCTCCAGGGGCGTCCGCTATCGAGCCTGCCAATCTTTTCAACGGTTCTGGACGCGGTGATGCTCCCGAAAGCCTGTCTGGCCTACAAATAGTGTCCGCCTTACATAGGCGGCCAGGTCACGCGGATGCTTGCCGAATTCTTTTGTTCTCAGCTTTTGTTTGGCGAATGGGCCCGCACTGGGCTTCCTCGAAGGTGTCACTTGCACGAAGAAGCCCTGGACAATGGGCTTCTCTCAGACAAAGCAGCTGTGAAATTTGGGCTTCGTCCGAGGCCACCATCAAGGGCAGCAAGGTCGTCGAGCTCAGCACCAGCGCTCGCCCTCCCCCACCTCTGCGCCTAAAAATCAGCCACCTTTACCTTGGCAAGAGATAAACACAAGCGATGGCGGTCATGTTTCTACGGTCGTTGAGGGCATGCGTGCCCTTCTTGGGCATGCTGCCCTACCTCGTCGGCTACCTTCTGCTCATCACTTCCACCTTTGGGCCGGTACTAATCTCCAATACCTCGTTGTCGCTGTTGGAGCTTCGGGCAGAACCAGGCGTGGTGGACCCAGAGGGACCGAGCGGGGCGTGGTTTGGCACTTGGGGTGAGCAGCACTTTGGCTCTGGCTACGAAAGCATCAAGCAGGACGGGGCTAACGCCGGCGGCAACCACAGGATCTTGTTATCGCATCCACACCCAGACCCTCACCTGCACTGGGACAGCCACTCAACCCAACTACAACTCGACCCTCCACGCGATACAAGCAGGCGGCGTTCCGAACATCTTTGTGTCCCGGCTGCCAGATCAATTGCTTCTAACGCCTCAAGTTCAAATTGTCTCCCTCGTGTTCTTGTTCGTCGGAATGGTGCTCCAAATGGTGGCGCTGGTTCCGGCGCACCTCCCACTCATCCGCCCCAGCGCCCGGCGCTACCTCTCTTTCAAGCAATCCAAGATCGTTTTCTGGGTCGCCATCTTCTTCCTCTTCTGGGGCTACATGCTCACCCTTACCGCCACACTCGCCATGAAGGACCAGTTCGGCCAAGCGGCAGCCACCTTCAACCAGATTGCGAAGTTTGAAGGCAGCCTCATCACCAACGTGGGGTTGAGGCACGCTCAGCTCGGGAGGACCTTCATCCAGCGTGAGCACCCCATGCTGGCCCCTTTTCGCTTGGTCTGCATCTAAAATGGACAATTCAGAGTATGCGGCCTACGGCTTTCTTGGATTCGCGATACCCTACTCCGTTGTGGTTTACTGTGAGCCTCTCGTTGACCTGGTATCTTAAACTTTTCTAAAGCCAAGAGCGCTCGCAGTGATGTGGCCCGATGAGGAGGGCGAATCGTCTTGGAGTCCAGCAGGGCAAAAGGCATGATCTTCCGAGGGAGCCGCAGGTTGTGCTGAGCAGACGTGTAAATGTAGATAGAAGGGCCGTCTTTCACGATGCAAACTTAACCCATTCGTTCATGACACCTAGGCTTGAGCGCTTGAGCGTGCACTTGCCACCTCGGCATGGTCTTGGCTTCCGCCATCGTTGACCTGGCGCCACCGAATCTCGCGCGTTTTCTGTAGTTGCATTCTCAACCTGACGGCATTATGCTTTGAATACGAGTGCTCGGAGTCCTGCTTGTTCCTGCCCTGGCTGCCGTGGCGCATTCGAACCGGCAGCTGGCCACAACAGCTTGCCTTCGAGCAGCGCTCCGGATCCCCGACTGACAGGATTCCTCAATCCGACCTATGCTGCGCTCTGATCTGCTTCCACGTGTCTCTCTATTATCATTGCAAGACGTCTGGCATCTTATCGCAAAGAGCGCTCGAGAAATTCCCTTTGTCCTCGCTCCCACTTGCGACTTGTCCGGGCCTCGTCCGTCCAACGTCTTAACGTCCAACGCCGAGTACGACCCTGGCTTGCCTCACGCTCACGTTCGGCTTGGAGGACTGCCGCCGACATGCTGAGACTGACCTGAGCGGCTATGGAGAGCCAGGCTCCCTTTCCGGACTACCAAGAGAGTGGCGCAGGCTTCGTGAACGAGCTCGCTGGCAACGAAGATGTTCGGTCAAAATACTCCAGCTTGTCGGCAGACCCATCCACGACCCAGTACGTCCTCTTCCGGAAGGCAGAAGGCCAGGGACTCACAGCTTTGCAGGAGCTGGGCAGACCGACGAAACATCCTCTTGTGCTTACTCGGTGCCTCCACCCTCTGGACGATCCATCAAGCGTTGTCTGCAACTAACAAGTCGACGGGTAACTTGCTGTATGGTTGGGCTTGGCAGAATGGCAACCTAGAGGTGCGGATCGGTTCGCTGTACAGGCTTGTCTGCGATACAGGTTCGTTCGTCCATCTGTTACATTCATTGAGGACTTCTGACGGGTGTATTCGGTGCTGCATTGACAGATAGCCACCAATGCGGCGTGTTCAGTCTCCCGACTGATCAGTACGGCCATGCGTCGAAAACAATAGAGCTGTTAGTAGCTACTTGGGAAGCAGCTTGAAGCCAGCTGAAGGGTTTAGCGTACACCAGAATCGAATGGTACGCAACCCACATCGTCGTCTTCATCTTATGTTGGGGAGCAACGGCATTCGTTCTGCTCGTGCCGCATCCAAGAAGCGACTATCAGCTCAACTTCTGTCGGAATCTGCTTCGAATCACCGCTGCTGTACGTCGCACTTGGCACTTGATTGTGCGGCTTCCTGAACGCAACCCAGCTTGTAACGCTGCCCCTGGGCGCGTCGTACGCCGTGCTGGGGATCATCGCTGGTACCCAAGATAAACACCAATTGGGCTACGCAAGTCTGTCCATCGAGTGTGTCTCTGTCTGCATTATGGCTTTTGGGCTACTTTGGGCGGTAAGGGCCGAGTCTCCTACTGCGGGTGTGCCCGGTTCTAACGAGATGTGGGAACTAGGCGAGGCTTGTCCGAGACCCGGACTGGGTGTTGCGATACGACATGGCCAAAGCTCGCAGAGCGCAAAAGATTCAACAGAAGAAGGCGACAAATGATTTCAAACGGGCCCTCGGACCTAGTGCGTTCTCGCCTGCTGGCCTGGTAACGCCGTTGACTGACTTGATTGCAATAGGCGGGTTGCGGCAACTGGCCCTCAACCAAGTCTTGGGAGCGGTCAAGAAAAACGAATCAATGTCGATGCAACCCCAGATGCCGATGCCCGCGGCGGTTGCGCCTCCTCCAGTCTACTCTTATCCGATGGCTCCTACTCCCCAGCCGTTTTACACCCCCCAATCCTACGACCCTTACGGCAGCATGGGAACAAGCGTGCCGTTCGATCCGATGTACGGCTAGAGCACAGCAATTGAATGCAAAATCAGCGGCGGCCGCACGCTGGAACTGAACAATTATAGATAACAGGCATTTGTAGATAAAGGACTATTGGATTATAAGGCAAATGATTTGATGCTGGCCCTTGTCACTTGGAGTTTTTCAATGACTGAACCATAGATTCGCCCCAGCGGAAGGAAAGAACCACGTAGTACGCAATGATGGCGTTGCTAGATTTATAGTTTAGACGAAGGACCGATTGCGAAGGTGACAATTTCGACTCACTCGAGAAGCAAAGTTGGTTCGCCGTCCTCATCGAGCAGCTCATCGATTTCCACCTCGGGCTCGAACAGACCTGCGAGGTGGGTCAGAACGATTAGATTGGATTATGAAGAGGCACGCTGACGAATCTGGCCTCGGTGCGTCTTGCTTGTTGGCCAGCTTTCGAAGACAGCCAAAGGATGGGTCGCCTTGGGCTTCTGCCGTTCTGGGTACAGCTGTCCGTCAAACGCGTTAGCGGTGGGTCTGAAAAGAGAGGAGCCAACAACCCACAAACTCTTTGTCGTGGTACTCCTTGCTGTCGCGAAAGCGATACTCCTGATCGCCTATGTGCATCGTGCGGCGCCTAGATGGCCACAGATCAGTGGCGTTGAAGCCGACAAAGAAGGGTTTACTGACGAGTCGAAGACCCCCTGATGGAATAGAATGTCTCTGCGGTCCAGTACGCTTCCTGCAGACAAGGTCAGACTTGGGCAATGAAGCCATCCGCAGCAAGAGATAGCGCACCGCTTTTTTCGTAGTAGACTTTCTGACCCTTGAACGTACAGAAGAGCTCATTGTTGCCACGATAGAGCTTGACTATGTCTTTGCTGAAAGTCTTGCGCGTGACCTTGGTGAAATACAGGGTGCGACCGTCCTCTTCCGGCTCCTGCTTTGCGGGAGCCTGGGGCTCGGTCGGAGCGACAGTGGGAGTAGGATCGATCACAACACTGGCGTTCTGGAAGGGCTGGGGTGAATCCGTGAGATAGCGCTCGTCTTGGCCATTCGGCTCTTGAGCGACTTCCGCGCCGTGTTCGTTTGGATAAGGCGAGTTTTGCTCGTGCACCGATTGGGGACTCTTTTCGTCGATAAATTGGGAGCCTGGGCGCTGGACAGATTGCGGGCTTCCTTGTTCGCCAAAGGGCCTGGCTGACCCTTGGACCGATGGAGCGGGGCCTTTCTCATCCCCGAACTGAGAGTTTTCTTCTTGCACGGGCCTGGGACTTCTTGAAGTAGACGCAGCAACCTGGCTTGGTGCCCTGATGGTTCCCGCTTCAGTTGGGGCACGGCCATTGGGAGCGATTGGAGCCCCTGAGAGGCGGGAAGGTGATTTCAGTTGATGAATGGACGTTCGCTGGATGATTTCGCCTACCATTCGCCGTAGAAGGTGCTCTGGGAGCAGGCACAGGTGCTGTAGGCTCTGTGGCGGGCTTGTCTGGTTCTTGAAGCACGAACAGAATCTCTCCTTCCTGCTCAGTCTTCAAGATGTCCTGTGCACACATCGGGCCCAATTTAGTCCAAGTCCATATGAGTCACGGAAGCGTACGATGACATGCTGAACTTCAGCCGGAGGCGGCTTCTTGCTTGAAAAGAGGCCCATGATCGCCGACGTCAAGGCGCAAGAGTAACTTTGGAGCTCGACGATGACTTCAAAAGCGGCAACCGCCCAAACCTCACTTCGAAAGGAGGAAGCAGCTCGGCGACAAGCCTACAAACAGGTCCTATCGCCGGCGAATGAGGTGGAGTGGTGCGTTCTCGCCACCTTTTTGCATTAATAGCTGACTGACAAGCTCCGTCCATCAGGCCTTCCATGCCAGCCCCCGTCCGCAAGCAGTCTCTTGCAATAGTTTTGGAGATGCTGGATGGAGTCAAGGGCTTTCGACAGGAGAAAAAGGCGAGTAGGCACGGCAAAAAGCGAAAGCGAGCGGCGGCGTTCGAGGCAGGAGGTGACGAGGAACCGGTCGCGACGCACCCCATCACCTTGCGCAACGGGCGAACAGTGCAAGTGCCAGTTCTCCAGCAACCAATGGCCAGAAAACTCCCTACAAAGGCAGCGCCTGTCATCCCTGACCCTCCTGCCATCCTCGACCATCTCGTTGTCGGCATCAACGCCGTCCAGTCGCAGCTCGAAGATTATATCCAAACCTCTCGTGCAGCCCTTCTCGGCAAGCAGCCGCCCCAAAAGCCGCCCGCTGTCACCAAAAAGGCGGCCAAGGAGCGCAGAAGGAAGGCTGCGCAGTCAAAGGAGAAGAAGCTTTCGCCCACATCGAAACCGAAAGCGAGCCCGATCAACCTTCTCAACATACCAAAGCAGAGCAGCTCTTATCTGTACTTGAAGAACCTCGCTCGGCGAGCCGCCCTCTTTTCGAAATCCACCGGACCTGCCCCTGTCGGTCGCCTCAACTTTGGGACGGCTCTGCCCTCAATCGTCCAACACCTTCAACCTATCCAGACAAAGACGGCACCTGCGCCGCCAAACGCCGCGCCAGTCGGCACTGTGCAACCCGCTGTCCCGCCCGTCGCCCAGCAAGCGCTGCCAGTCGAATTGGAGCAGTCTCTCCGTCCCTTGCTTGCACATTACGACCGTCAGTATTTTCAGCGCGAGCGATACTTGACTGCAGTCGCCCTCAAGAAGCAGGGTTTGAAGAGGTTGAAGAAGCAAAAGCGGGACAAGAAGCTGGCAGCCGCTCGGCTTACTCCCGTGGCAATGAAAGCGGCTTTGATGCAGAGCAAGGCTTTGCATAAGAAGGCGATGGCCAAGAAGGCTGCGTCCCGACCTGCGGCCGTGGTCATCAAGAAACTCCAGGAGCCAGTCCGTCAGATGTCCCCTCCCCGCCCTCTTCGAGTCGTCATTGTCTGTCGCAATGATCTGGAACCGAAAGCACTTGTCGCTCACCTCCCTCAAACGGTGTGCATCGCGAACGGATTGATTGCCCGGGCTGCCAACACCCAGGCCAACTTGATCCCTACCGCCACCAATCAGACGGCAAGGCCCCTTGAAACGGATCAAGGCATTTTTCTCGTGGTATTCAGTCAAGGCGCCGAAAAGGCGCTATCTGAAGCGCTGGGGATCCGCAATGCCGCCGTGCTTGCCATCAAAGTGAGTGTTCTTGCCGCGTCTGTCTGCTGCGCCTCGTGATAATGTCTCTTACTGCAGGAGGGCGCGCCCGAACTAGCAAGCCTGTTGGATGTCCTCTCTCGGCACACAGCACCGCCGCGTGCTTCACACCTCGATTCAATTCCGGCCGATCTTCCGATATACACAGAGACCAAGATCAAGCACCTGAAGACGTCGGTACCTGTTGATCCTCGGGCTGCTAGGCAGCGCAAGAAGGAAGGCAAGAAGACCGCCGCTGCTCGGTAGCTCTTGTAGTCTAGGTGGATTCAAATTCAATTAGACTCTTTGAGAGATTCTTTCGACATCGTGAGGCACGAAGGCCAAGAAAAGGAGCTCTAGTAAAACATGAGAAATATGCGAGATGACAGAGTAGTGTCCATAGTACAGAAAAATCCGAAGACAACAGCTGGAACGACAGCAGAGGGAATTCTATGGGCGGCGGCGCTGAGCAGACGTCCGGCTGGACGGCTTGACTTCCACCCATTGCGATGAGCTTCTGGCCGAAGACGGAGTGGCGTGAAAATCGCCGCTGCTGCGAGTCGACAGGCGTGCGGCCGAGTCGACGCGGATGGATTGTTGGAGGTCAACCGAGATGCGGGACCCGCTCTTGGGAGGGACGATCGGCACTTCGACCGAGCCTCTCGAGGAGGTGCGAGGCAGTTCTGGGACCATCTTGCGCGATGAAGACGAGCGCCGCTTTTCGTTCTTGGACGACAGCGAGTGGGCCGAGTCCGACTTGGGGTGAGGCGGAGCGTCTTCAGCAACGGCCGTCAGCTTTTGAGGCGCTGGAACCACAGGGCGCGCCGGCTTGTCCTTCTCCTTGTCCTTCTTTTCCTTCGCCAGTTGGTCGTTGACCAAGACGGCCCACAAAGGCGCCCGCGCCTTGTTCTTCGACTTGCCCTTCGAGTTGATGACCGAGTTCAAGGCTTCCGTCCACTTCGTCTTGGCAGCGGCATCATCCGCGTAGAAGCTGATTTCCTGGCGGTCTGCGAAGATAAGCTTGAACGAGTGCTTGACCTCGTACGCCTCTTGGTCATAGTCGAACTCCTCCGAGCTGCCCATTGTTGGCGAATCAAAGGCGGGCTGCAGCGCTGAGACTTTGGTGACCATGGCCAGATCGATGCTGGCGTGCACTTGCTTGGTCACTTCATTCGACGCGATCAATTGGTCGCCCTTGATTTCGAACATGCGGCGACGCCACGTCTGAAGTTAGAGACAGCATCAACGAACCTGAAGCATGCAGTCAGAGGGAAGTCGGTCTTACTGTGCAATCACCGCCCATTTGCGAGAGTTCGCCACGGTGCGAGACCACGTTGACAAGGTCATCACGGACCGCCTTCATGCCTTTGTTCGCTTCGTCTAGAGATTCTGGCAGGGTAACGTTCGTGCCACCGGGCAACTGCGGCAGGTAAAAGCATTCGAATTCGAGCGTTCCGATCTCTTGCTTCAGCGTCGGGCAAATCAATGGCACGCGACGCGTGATTTTGCTGCCAGTACATTGAGAGCTGAGGACCGTGAAGTCGATCGTCGCGGCAGCGAAGAGGCCGTCGGCTGCGAGGTATTTGACGAACGGGTCGGGTTGGTGGACTTGTAGGCCAGAGGGAGATCGCGTTTTCTTTGGGGATCCGCCACCGAAGAGTTTCCGGAAACCGGTGTTCGAAGCTTTTCGGTTTAACGAGGGTTCGGCAGCGACCGAGGGCATGGAGGACAGCTGGCAAAGATGCGGATCCTTGAGTGGATCTCGGCGCACTCTGAGCTTGACGCCAATTTTGCGAGAAGGATTGCTGTCAATGAAACCAAAAGTCAGTAAGTAGAATACGATGGCTGCCGCTGGGAGAACGCGAGGACGCACAGGACCCATTCGTCACATAGCATATTTTCTTGGTTCGACAAGTTGAGCGTGTCTTCGCTTGAAGCTGATTCGGTTTGGTATTGGTCGCCAACTTTCGACTCGATTTCGATGACGCGATAGAAGGCGGCTGTGCGGGCAGGCATAATAAGGTTGGGATGGTAAGATGCCCGGGACACTGATCTCGCGAAATGTCAGGCTTATGGTGACAAAGGAGTTTGAAAGGGACGCACGTCGAATGAAGACACTGGCATCAGTCTTGGCAGTTGTAGGCGGCTGCGCTCTAAACTCCCGGAGCTCTGCCGCATATTGATTCTGTGCATGCTCAGTTAATATCTAGGCAAGCTTCGGTCGTGCCCAAGTACGAACCATATCTGATGGCTTGCGGATCTTCTTCCAGGCCTGTGACTTGGGGGCAAAGCCAGCCAAGTTGGCAGCAACGCTCTGCCGTCGGTCGGTGGCGATCACTGCTCTCTGATTGACCCTGTACGACTTCTAATCACATCACGAACGATACATTCAGCTTCATTCTGAACAACAAGCGCACAAAGAAGTCAAGACGAACATTTGAAGAATCGATGATGGACGACAAGTCTTGCCGGAGCAGTGCGGCAAACTCGTGCGGGGCGGTAGAGGGCGAGAAGGACAGCTGCGAGGACTCCGCAGTAACGTAGGATGCCTTTCCGTTGCGGTAAGCTTGCTTGGTCTTGGCCAAGTCGCTCTGAGGCAGAGATCAGAAAGAGTCTCTATTGCGAGGCGAGGACGTCGGGAACGCACGACAATATCACCAGTGGAAGACCTTCGCCTGTGCATCTTGCCAGAATACGGTGCTGGTGCCAGCGTCGATGAGGCCGGCAGCGGCGGCGTGTCGCCTTCGCGCAAGCTCCGACTTCGCCGCCTGGCAGCCAATAGCGCTGCCTCCCTCTCCGGCCCAGCCGCTGCCAAATAGCCCAAAGTCGGCGTCGACCGCTCCTCTGGTTCAAAATCAGAGTCCGAATCCGGGCCGTGGTCTTCGTCTTCCATGGGCGGCGACAATAAAGCGGAGGTCCGGTGATAGGCGCCCAAGGAGGAGTGCGGGCGAGGCGGCATGGCACCTAGCTCAGGAGACGGGCTCCTTCGCCTGGCCGGGACTGTCCCAGAGTGCGAATCATGGGAGGAAACGGAAGCTGGACCCTGGGGCAAGTTGGCTTCCAGCTCGGGCGAAGCGGTGCTTTCCTCCTCTTCGGCATCCGATGACAGGGCAGAGGTGGAATTGAGGATCTCGGCCTGTAAAGAGGTGACCGACGGCGAGGTGGTTGCGGCAGCAGTCAAGCGTTCCAAGGGAGATCGCACCGACGCCAGCGACGAGTTGGAGCCGGAGGTGGCCATCAGCTTTTGGAAAGCCAGTGACGCCTCTTGCTGCTTGGGCGGAACAGGCGGAGCGGAAGCCATGGCAATTTGCTGCTGTTGGCGCAGCCGAACCCGCTCTTGGGCCGACTCGCGAGTGATCTTGGGCCGCCCATTCCTCAAACTGGAAGTGCGTTGCGGCGAAGTTCCGGCGCCAAATGTATTGTGGGAAGAAGTAGAGGAGGAGGACGAAGGGTAAGCCGCCATAGGTAGGGCAGCTGCGATGGTGCGAGCTGGCGTTGGGGAAGGCGAGTTGCGATTGATATCTAGTCGGTCCAGCGCAGCCACGTCCCAGTTCATCAAGGGCGAACCTTTATCGATGGGGTCGAGCTGCTGGAGAGTGCCGACTCTTGCGAGCTCCTCCTCCTCCTCTTCCTCTTCGCCCGCCGAAGACCGGAAGGACCCAGTGTGCGAGGAGGGCGACGGCGGGACGATGGGCAGCGGCCGCTTGAAGCCTGCTGGAGAGGTCGGGCGAGGAGATGGTGTGGGCGAGGGCCCGCGACCGAAGACAGGCGACTCTTCTTCCAGTGCCTCTTCGATGGCCTCTGACGTGGTTGACTTGACCATGACCATCGACTCCGGCCTCAGGCTACCAGTAGTTGTGGGGCCTCGAGCCCGCAGAAGCTCCTGGCGCTGAAAGTGGTCCACCATTTCTTGCGCTGACGGAGTGTCTATGCACCCCCGAAAAAGTTAGCCTCTGTTTACATCTCTTCGTAGGTGACGTGACAAAAAGACGCACTGTCAATGTCGATATCAGAGTGGATGACGGTCCCGCCGTCATCACTGTCCTCGTCGCCCTCTGAAGCGGGCTCGGCGGAGGAGGTGGAGGAAGAGAGCGAGTCCCGGCGCTCGTATTCTGCCCGCTCAAACTCGCGGATCTCTTGCTCCTCTGAGAAGGTGACCGTCTTGCTCCTAGAGCGTCCCGACTCTTGGGAGTGGCTACTGTGTTGCGAGTCGGACTCGGTCGAGCGCGAGCGGGTGTGGTCCGTCAAGGCCATCGATGCCAGGTCGATGGTCGACGACGGCGAGTCCAAGGCGCGGGGTCCCACCATCCTCTTGGAGGGCGACATGCTCGACTGTTGGGAGGGCTGGTAGGTGTGTGTAGGGGAGGTGAAAGGCGATGTGGAAACAAGAGATTTGGTGGTCAGGGCCTGCCTCGTGGGCGAGTCCTCTTCGGCGGACGACTGCGACCGAGAGTGGGTCAGTCTGGAGCTGCGGATGCCCAGGCCTAAGTCGTCGCGGTTGCTGCTGCCGGGGAGCGCGGCCGCCGAAGCTGGCGGGGCGAATCTGGGCGAACGAGGCGACGGAGGCAGCACCGGCTGTACGACCCTTGAGACCCTGGGCGACACTGGCGCGGACCCAGTGTCCTGCTTGAAGGGCGAATTGGACACCAGATTGCGCTTGAGCTGGGCGTACGAGCTCGACGTCCGCCGCACGCCGTCTTCGCTGTTGTTGTCGCCGCTGTTGCTCCGGCTCATCGATGTGGGCACCTGCTGGTTGTGGCCCATCGGCGGCGACTTCTTGGAGATGCGCAAAGGCTGCGCCCAGCCCCTGCTCGACTCTTGCAGGATGGAGTCCTTGGTGGGCGAGCGCTCGATGGAGGCGAGCTGCTCGCGCGAGGTCGACGGCGACAGGGACTCGGTCGACCTGTAGGACGCCGACTCCCGCAGAGGCGACGGGTTCTTGAGCATCGACGTGCTGCTCATCCTGCCTCTTGGGGCGTTGTGGCAGGGCAAAAAAACAACGCGAAGCGACCTCGAAGCCTCTGAGAAGTTGAAAACGCGCGACTCGTGGTCCTTTGGCTGCCAAATGCAGGACGAATGCGCCTACGCTTTGTTGGACTTCGAAAGCCACCTCAGATCCCTGAAAGCAGCATTTGTGGTTTGCTAAAGCGCTGAAGCGACAGCAAGTGATTGCCCCTGCGCGAGTTCTAACCCCGCCACCTGGTCCCTCACTCCTTGATTGCCGAGATGACGCCTGCCCCTTCTTGCTTCCTTGCCCTCAATCGACGAGCTGCCAAAATGCCTGGAGTGCTTGAACTTCAGCGATTTTCAGTGGGCGCGCTCAAGAATGCCATCTGGAGTGACCAGGGTGGCCAAATCAGGCCGGCAGCGGCGGCGCTCGCTGGTTCCCTCTCGACGCTCGCTGTCCTACTCGTCACTTTTGCCGTTCGAGACTTCAAAGAGTGGACTCAGATCATCGGCGGCGTGCCCATCTCGGTCCGATTTTGGGCTCTTTGCCGCTATTTGACTTGGAAGGAGAAGTAAGAGGCGCCTTCGTTTTGCGGGCTGCGTCCAACCTCATCCTTTGCATCTTGCTTCGACAGAGATCCGTAGGTCAGATCGCTTTAGCCCGGCGCCCAAGCCTCACCCTGTCCTTTGGCTCGATCAGCATCCGCACTTCCAACCTGACCAGCTCCGCGGACCGCAAGACCGTCCTCGGCACCTTGCCCAAGCGCATCGGCCCTCGTCCCAGCATGATCAAATGGTGTCTTCCACATCGTCATCACCCTCAAATGCTCAATCCGACCTATTTGTCTGCTGTCGAAGATCACCTACGCGAGCAAGCTGCCAAGCACGGCCTGCTCTGCGCCAACTCGCTGCGCGAGAAGCATGCTGGTATCGCGGTGTTTAGCCAAAAGGCTGGTTCGGAGCCTAAATTCATGGCGGATCGGCTGCACGTCCACTCTTCAGACAACTCGGTGCATGTGGCCCTACATCCTCTGGTTAGTCCTTCGCTTCCTGGCCCACGTCCTTCTTCTCAAGCTGTGTGACTCGCACAAGGATGCGGCCGAGGTCATCGGGAAGGAATGGGGTTGCCAATTTCCTCTCAACGGGCAGACAGTCAAGCCGTGGGGCACGTTCGACGAGGCGCAAGTGTTTCTGTACGCACCACGGACGGAGCAAGAGTTGGAGGTCATACTTCGGATCATCGACTGCGGCGTTCAATACAATTTGGAGAACCTGCTCTGAGAGCGAATGTTACCACAGTCTCATGCGTTCTTGTATGATCTTTCTCATTTGTGTATGTAACAACTTTCACAGTTGCGTTTCTAGCCCTCGCATTTTGTACTGGAAAGATGCCCTTTTTTGACCCGACATAGGAGGTCCCAGACAGCCGGAGGTGAGCGTTGGCAATTTAGGACCACTAGACATTGCTTAGCCTCGCCACGGTCGGAAACCGTCAGAGTGACACTCACGTTAGACCCTAGCAGTGCCGTCGACTTTTGCAGCACCACCGCGGACGCCGGCCAAACGAGCAAGACCAGTGCCAGGTCGACGCCCACCAGCGTCAATCCTCCCAGCATGAAGCGCGGTGCGAAAACCTTCCAGACCATCAAGTGTCTCCGGTGCCACGCCGCAAAGGCCGCTTGAGGCAGGGTCAAAAGCGTATGGTAGGCGAGGAATAAGAGGCACGTTTTGAACATGTGGCGGATCATGGGCGATGCCGAGCCGACCTTGAGGGACGGTGACGTGTTCCAAAAAACCAAGAGTGGGATCGCAAGAGCGGCTAGAAGATGGCCAGAGAGCGTGTTGAGAATGACGAGCAGAGGCGAGAAAGGGTAGGTGACCGTGGTGAAGCCGACGAACGCAGCCTTCCACTGTATCGATGGCAGGGAGGCCTGATGACCGGTGGCGAAGAATAGAAGGTGGCCCAGGAGGACCAGCGAACCAACATCGGCCCAAGTTGGCGACGGCAGCTCGGGCCTGGCTTCTCCAGCACTTTCCAGTTGCTGTACCAACAGTTTCAAATCATCCCTTGAGTCGAAGGCTTCGAGCAACGCCAAGATGACCACGAAGGCCAACGAGAGGTGGATTTGCCCGACAGTCGGGGTGACGAGGAACACCAAGCTGAAGGCGCCCGCGAAGAAGGTCAGATAGGTCGAACCGAGCGCGTTGGCAAACCCGATGAGCTGGATGCGAGTGCGTGCAGGTTGGCCGTCGATGGCGGGCACATCCACGCTTGA
Organism: Cystobasidiopsis lactophilus; assembly: GCA_001599975.1. Lineage (NCBI taxonomy): Eukaryota > Fungi > Basidiomycota > Agaricostilbomycetes > Agaricostilbales > Chionosphaeraceae > Cystobasidiopsis > Cystobasidiopsis lactophilus. The sequence continues at coordinate 3,920,826 of BCIO01000002.1, forward strand.
GATAGACATGTTGAGTTCGGTGACCAAGTACCAAATACCGGCGAGCATGAACGCCACTCCCGCGTACACGGATAGCGCCAGTCCATTTTCGATCGTGCCCAAAGCCTCCACCCACTTGAAACCCCTAGCGCCCGGCAGTATCTCGTCCATAATGGTCTGGGTTGATGCAGGCAAAGTTGAGATAAGCCACTCCAGAAACCAGTATCCCACGCCGAAGACCAAATAGCCTCTGAAAGCGCCGGCGAAGAAGAATGGCGCCAATCCTTGGTAGGAGCCAGCGGGTTGGAGAAAGAGCTGGATGAAGAAAGGCAGGACCAAAGCGGCAACCAAGGCGGCCGCGAACATGGCCCACGCAAAGCCGCTGCTTAGCGAAGCGGTAGGAAGGTGGAAAGTCGCCGTGCAGAAAGGCTGTTGCTCTTCTCTGCAGATGGTCGAGCTGGCGATGAGGCGGTTGCAGAGCAGAGCCATCAGCGTGAACAGTCCAATGCGCCATCGTAGGCGTGGCTGTGGAGCTGACCATGCTTGCAGGGCCAGCAACAAGAGAGGGAGTTGGAGGAGATAGAGCGAGATCGAATCCTCCCACAATACGAAGGAGTTCGAGCCGAAGGACCCGGCATGGAGTATGGCCAACAGGGACAAGCCCACAGTAGTCTTGCTTGTTGTAGATTTCGGAGGTGGTGCACGGGTGGCCGTCGTTGAAGCGCGAAGTCTGACGGGCCACACCAAGCCCAGAGCGCCAGCCAAAGACGCAGCACCCAAAGCGCTCTGGAGGATAGGTGCCCCACTGCCGAACGAGGACAAGCCACCAAGGACCAGGCCTCCAAGGTAGGCCAGACTGCCTTGGCCGATGCAGTAGCGAGTGGGCGTCTCCCGGAAAAGTGATCCGTCCACACTGTTGAGCCCTGCCAGCCGCAAAATGCCCAACAAGCTCAGAAGGAGCGAGGAAAGCCCAATCGCCATCTTGGGGACATTGAACGTAGCCCAGGCGGACCGGCACGCTTGCTGCACAGAGTGCATGTATTGGTAGTAGGCGTCCAAGTCGCCGTCTTGCTCCGCGCGGTCGAACAAATGAGCGGCAGGGGCAAGATGAAGGAGCAGGTCCTCTCCTCCTGAGGCGGTATACGTGTTGAGGAAGGTGTGCAGTTGGATGGCATTTTGGCGGACGGCTTCAAGCAAAGGCTGCTTGTCAATGACCCTCGTGCTCGACCAAGTCTTCTTCTCGACAGCCTCGGAGAGAAAAAGCTCGGGAATGAGAGAGCCCAGGTTGCTGAAAGGAATGGGCAAGCCCAAGAGGCGCGAAAGGGTCGGGACAAAGTCGATCTGCTGCACTTGGCGCTCTTGTGTGCCTTCATGACTCCAGAACCCTTGAATACGCTGCAGGGTGTTTTGAAGCCACGGTTCGGCCAGCGCATTGCGAGGTGTGAGCAGTTTGTGCTTGCTGTAGAGGAAAAGGCCGGCCGACACTTCGTCCTCCGAATCCCCGCCGTGGTTGCCCTGAGCGTCCATACCGTGGTCCCCCATGACTACCAGCAGGTCGTCCTCCTTCAAAGAAGCTACGATGCGCTGCACCATGGCGTCCGCCTCCTCCAGCTTGCGCGCCATTTCCGCATGCCGGGAGCCCATCCTGTGGCCCACATGATCGAGACCCAGACAGTGGGCAATAACAATGTCCCACTCTTCTGATTGCTGCTCCAACAAGGGGAAAAGGTGTCGCCTCACGCCATGGTCGACCGTGTCCAGGTCTTCCACGTTGAAGGAGTCGTATGGCCACGTCATGTTCGGGTTCAGGGGACTACTCCCTTCTTTTGCGCCGGCTGGGAGCAAAGGAAAAGTCGACAGCCAAGTGTCGTCGCCCACGAAAGCCACGCGCTTGCCAGCGACCCGAGCCTGAGAGAGCCAGTTGTCCTCCTCGATGCGCTGGCCGGCAAAGTTGGACCCGGCATCCACAAAAGTGGGCAGCGTGCCAACAGTGAGGCCCTTGATACGCTGCAACGTGGTGGTCGGCGGGTCGGCGACAAATTTGAACAGCGCAGCGTGGCCAGGTTGGCTCTGCACCAGTTGTGACGGAGTCTTCAGGACATTGTGGTACACTTGAGATGGCTGGTCTATAGGAAAAAGAAAGTCGTAGCGCAGAGCGTCGATGATGAGGATGACCGCCCTCTGGAATTTGGCCGGCGTCGCAGGATGTGCAGTCGGCGCCGACTGCAGGGTCAGCGCGACCCTGGTCAGCAGAAATCCTTTGACGAAGATGAACAGGGCGCCAAATTGGATGCAACCCAGCAGGCAAAGGCCGAGGAAGGCCACTTGCGACGGTGAAAAGTCGCGCAGCTGATTGGCTCGGATCAGTGCCTTTCTGACGGCCTGAATGCCCACTAACAGATCTCATCGTCTTATAAATAAGGGCGCATGGAAGGGGAACAAAAGCGGCGCGGTTCTCGTGGCAAAGGATCAACCTTTCATGAGCTGCTGCCGAGAGCGCGACAGCTGCAGTACGAGAGAAAATACCAGTCACCCTCGTCCCGTCGTGTATGTATCCTGCTCTTGGAATGCTGAAAAGAACAACCGCTTCAATGGGTCACCGTAAGGGGGGAGAAAGTTTGATGAGGGGACAGTTACCTGGCGAAGAGTGCAGGTTCTGGAGTAGGAGATAAGAGAGGATCAAGCCTCACCTTGGGGGGAGGAGCACTCACGATTCTCAAGCAGCCGCAGGGTCTTTGCCCTCGTCCTTCTCGCCCTGGGGCTCTTCGCCCTCGTCGTTCTCGTCCTCAGGCTCCTCGTCCGCCTCGGCCTGCGTTGGTACATCGGCGGCACGCGGATCATCCTTCAGGTAGCCGTTCCAGTAGTTCTTGATGCGGCCAGGTGAGCGGCCTGTGAGTTCGCTCGACATGCGTGCCCACTTCGGACCGTAAGCTTTGAGTTTTGCCAGGATGGCGTCGTCCTCCTCCTTGGTGAAGGGCTGTTTGTCAACTGATTTGCAAAGCCCTTGATCAGCAAGATTTCCCACACAGAAGAGAAGGGAAACGGGCACATACCAGTGGGATTAAGCTCATTGACCCAGTGCTCCCTGGCCTGCTTCCCGGTGCGGAAGAATCCTGGTGTGTTCTCAATACGCTTCCAGTTGTGAGGACCATTGGTGCGCACAAAGTCCTCCAACACTTGATCCTCATCTGGCTGCCAGATTCCCTTGCCCGGCTCGTGAGCGTCGCTCGTTGTCTGGCTTTTTTTCGACTTGGAGCTAGCTTGGGTAGGTGCTCTGCCGCCTTGCCAGCTCGTTCTCGGAGCCGCAGGCGAGCTCGGAGGCTGATTTTGAGAGGAGGTCGAGATCGACCTCAGGCGAGAGGGACGACGACCAAAGAACAAGTCAACCGGGCCTGGGGTAGTCGGCGGTGGCAAAGCAGGAGCAGAAAGTGGCACCTTTTGTAAAGCCGTGCCACCTGCTGTGGTCTTTGGAGCGAGTGGGATGCCCCTGACACCACAAAAGGTCCTGGGAGGGGAGCGGGGAGCCTCGCAGATGGACTGGGTAGGTGGATTGAACGATGCAGAGAGTTGTGCTGGAGGTTTGGGAGCTCGAGGGGCGGCGAGGGACAGGGCGGGCGAGGGACTTGCTTCCTGCCCTTGCGCTCCAGGCGGGCCAGCGGTATCCTTCGCCATCAGTTCAACGAGTCTGCTCTTGCAGTCCTCGACAGACCGAATTGAAGCCTGGGAGCAAGCAGCCGCCACTTTGCGCCAGGCCTCTTGGTCGAGCGATTCGAGGACAGCCTTTTGCAGCTGGTCGTCATCGGCTTTGGACCACGCTGAGGGCGGGGGAGTGGAGACGCGGACGTCGATGGGAGCGATCGAGGAAGAGCCAGAAGCCTGAGACGGAGCTCCCAGTGGAAGCGTCGAGGATGGGGTCGGCTCGACATGTAAGACCCGGGTTGGAAGCGTTGGGCCCGCCTCGTCGTCGTCCAGCCAAGACCGCTCGTGAGAAGCAGGCGGAGCAGAAGTGAAAGGTAACTCTGAGCCGGGCAGGGAAGGCGGAGCGGGGGCAGCCACTTGTGGCTGGGCAAGTTGTCCGTCCTCTTGAGTGGTTGTGCTGCTCCCAGCTAGGGCCTTCTCGGATTTGGTATCAGCGGAGATGGCAGGGGATGGCAGTTGATCCGCAGGTCCAGATGCTGGGGGCGATGGCATGGTTGAGGGAGGACTGCTTGCTCAACGCGCGCCGCCAGGAGGAGAATGGAGCAGCGGCGTGCTGCCTCAAGAAGTAACTTGCGAGCGCTGGGAGATGGAAGGGAGTGGTTTTCAAAGAATCAGAGTGTAGAGCGCGCTCGACGACGTCTGTGAGTAGCGAGGGAGAGGCCGTCAGCTTGTGTCAACAAAGGGGGGAGAGCCCGGCCACAGTTCAGCCCGCCCTACCTTGGACCGAAGCAAGAGACCAGCAGCAGGTTCAAGTAAGCTGCTGACCGCTGAAGAGCCTTCAAGGGTGGCAAGGCAGGCAGAGCTGCGAGAGCACCTTCGTGGTCGCCGAACAAAGAAATTTGCCCGGGCCACGTCATGTCGTCCTTGGTCCTTGGCACCCAGAAAGCGACGATCGAAGAGCCTTAGAGCAGCAGGCGCGTCACTACATGGCGCAAGACGCTCAAAGGTAGTCCCAACCTTGGCAGCCTCGCGTCTCGAGCAGCGCGACAAGAACAGCTGCCAGCTCCGGCTGTCAGCTTTGAAGGGCTTCTTTCGAATCTATTGAGTTGAAGTTGAATGCCGGAACGAATCACACATTGAATAGGAGTCTCAGAGGCTCATTCATCAATCAAAAGTCCTTTCTCGCCTTGACGAGCGGAGACGCGCTGAAAATGGCAATGGACACTCGGACAATTCTTTGGCTTTGAATGTCGTTGTCACAGGATATAAGGGACAGGCCGATGATATCGAGCAGAGTCACAGCAAACGAAGAACGCTCGCAAGCGGGACTTCCCATCGCGCGGCTCCCCGAGCCGGAACCAATCGTCGAGCGGTTTATCCGGGTCTCGACAAAGTTCTCCATTCCTTCATTGCAAGTAGTTACATTATGGGAACCCATATGGAGAGATTTGTTAAGAGAGAACCGACCTAGCGAGGCGGGAGATCGAAAGAGACCTTGGGTGGCAAATCAACAACCTGCTCTCATCTGGGACCAAAAACGGCATCAAAAGCAGTATCAATAGAGTAAGAAACCCAGGGGAAGTGCTGAATAGCATTGAACAGCGTCCAAAGCTTGCACGAGTTCGAAGGAAAGCACACTGACCGATATCAAGGTGGCAAGAGGTAGCGCCCGTAGAGCAATGTCACACAGATCGTTCTTGCATCATTAACAGTGTATAAGTCGGTCGACTGGCACAGCTCGAGCTGAAGATCGGTCAAGGCGCTCACAAATGTGAAGCAGACGCCTGTTGGACATGGAGTAAGTGTGGGAATGCCCATAAAGGGAACGATGGCGATGAATAAGGTCGAACTTCCATGCTGAACACTTCTACAGGCTGAACAACCAAGGCACGGGCCTTCAAGCACAAAGGTGGTGGGCTCGACAAGAACGCAACCGGACCGCCACCCTTTAAGACCAAGTACTTGCAGAACGGCGATACATGATAGAAGCCTTGACCAAGAATCGGGAAAGCGCCTAGAGAGCTCCCTTTGCTACGCAGTTAGACGATCCGAATTCACCGGCGCGTTCAACATCGTGTCCTTCTGACACTTGCATACACTCATGCAGAGTCGAAACGCGCATGCACAAACCTGGCATTCACACAAGCTGGCAGTCACGACAGGGAAGCAAAAGAAGAACAAAAGCGAACCAAAGGTCATGATCGACGTCTCGGACCAAGAGGCGATTTCGCTCTCCTTGGTTCCACCGGAACAACGACCGAACGTCTGGTTTGCTTCTGAAGCCTGCATGGCGTCGAATTGATAGATTCTGCGCCACTGCCACCCTGTTGTCTGGCCCATTTCGCACTTCGAATTCGACCCGTCAGACCCTTTAAACTTGCTTCGCTGTGCTTTTGCTTGGTTTTCGATGACAAATGAGCAGCAGCACCCAATCTGCTTACTCTGATGGAGAGGTATGCAGCGCCCGAGTATTAAGAGCAAGGTTTCAGTACTGAACCCGAGCGCGCCAGACGTTGCATGCCAAGGCCGTCCGAAAAGAGAAGCAGGGCGACTACGACTCGGCCTTCCAGCTCTATGTGTCTGCTGCACAGGCCTTTGTTCATGCACTGCGGGGCGCTAAAGCCGATGGGTTGACGGTATTGGAGCAGAAGAGCAAGACTGCCTCTGCTGCCGCGCTGTCGAGGGCGGAAAAGATCAAGAGTCTACGGAATCACCTAAAGCCTAAGGTCGAACTCTTTTCAGTGTCAGGTAAGGTCAAGTAATCGCCCCTCGTGATTCCAACTAACGGAGCCGGGGCAGACCAGAAAGCCCTGCTTCTGCGCTCTTCGACTGCGGCTGGCCAATCATGCCCGTTATGGGATCGTTTCAATGCCACTGCCTATTTGAAGTCTGAAACCGACGAGAGGTGGGCCCACATGCTGAGAATCACATCCCTCGAACCTCACGCTTGATTTGCCAGGCCTCGCAAGGTGTTGAAACTCAGTCCCGAGATGTCGAAGACGCACAAAGAATGGCAGCGACTCTCTCTAGTCTACTGTCTGGACGGCTCGAACAGCTTGCGACGAGCCGGTGCGAATGGCAACGGGCTGGTCCAAGCTTCAGTCTCTGATTGCTCACTTGTCGCCGGATTGGCAGCCTGTATCCAGYACAACAGCCGCTTTAAKWCGACTCTTGCTTTTGATTGTCTGTATCCTCAAGAAGACAAGGTGCCGCTTGCGTCAGCGAATGGCTTGTACTGCGCCRAGTTTCATCTGAACGGCTCACAGAGGGCGGTGGGTCCTCGCTTCGTCCTTCAAAACTACCKTCTGACGTAGCACCAAGGTCACAATTGATGATTGGCTGCCTGTGTCCARCGATGGGGTGCTCCAGTGTGCGCTGTCAACGGAAGAGCCCTGGCTCTCATTGGTCGAAAAAGCGGTCCGCGACATTCTTTGCTCTGAGGAAAATTGATTTTAAGACCTGAAAGCCCGTCAGTTTCTGTCTATCAAGTCTGGCTATGACTTTGACGGCAGCGACTCTGCCGCTGATATGCAGTGAGTTTAAGCCATCTGGCCATCTCATCCCCCTGACGCATTGGCGCCAGCACTGTCACTCATTGGCGCCAGCACTGTCACTGGATGGATCCCGGAAGGAAACCAACTCAAGAGGTATGAGAGTTCGCCGCCCTGACAGCCGATGTTTCTAACATCCCGCGCAGCGCAATGTTCAAACCAGGGACAACTTGGAAGCTGCTGTTGACCACCTTTGCCAATGGCAAGTACAGCCACATCGTGTCTTATTCTACTGCCATTGATTGCATTTGAAATAGGCGACAGCATCTTGACCGCTGGCACCCTTCTTCAGCTGGACGGCGATTCTACGCAATGTTCCTTCCAATTACAAGCAAGTACAAGAGGAGAAGATGAGACGAAGAGCTAAAGCGATGTGGCCAATAGGAAGCGCTGAAGTAGTCTGCTCTCAAATGGTCTTCACTTCTTCGTATTGGAAACGAGGTGCTTTCCGTGTGCCCAAAAATTTAGATGCTCCAAGTAGCAAAAAAGTAATCCGACAGTCAATCAGATGGTAGCTACAACACCCGAGAATCTTCAAACGCCCTCGAGTGCTCGAAGCCTCGAGGTGTCAGACCAGTTGTGTGAAAACGCACGGTTTCTGGCAAACGCAGAGCTCGCTGGTCTGACGAACGCTTTTAACTACTAGGCTACGGGAGCCTTGAAAGTCGTTGGTGCCTTTGGTGCTTTTTGACACCACTCGAACACCAGCCGTTGAACTTTAATTTGCCACCCGCTCGGTGTCAAACTGGCAAGGCTAGTCGCCTTAGGTCTACTCTGTAAGCTTCAGTTAAAGCTTGCTGAGAGTAGGAACGGCGTCTGAATGCATAAGAGAGAGGAGCTGCCGCCGCAGATTGAGGCCGAGGGCAAGAACGCCAGCAACGAAAAGGACCATTCGTCGGGGCCAGTGGCGACGGTGTGCCAGTGAGACCCAGACAGCATCTGGCTTCCATGCTGCAGAGTCTAAGAGGGGCGGGTGGCCGTCTTTGGTTCTCTTTTCAAGGGTGACGGAATTACACTGGAATCGCAAGGCCGCTGGGCTCACATCTTGAAGGAGACCGAATGCCATACACCATCCTGCTCTTACTCTTGAATTATTGAAGACGGTATAGAGTCGAAAAGGCTTGAGCGGAGCAAAGTATCGAGAGTGTACTCCGCCCATGTGAGGGGTGAACCTTCAAAAGAATTTCAAGCCAGGTCCAAGAATTGACACCGTACCATGAAGGACTCACTATTCTGCAGCAGTCACGCGGTGAGTCTCGCAGAAGGGCTGATGACGAGCCCAGTCCTCCTTTTGATGTTCGACGCTGCAATACGCGGAGCCCTTGCAGCCGGCGCATGTAAGCTTCCTTTCGCCTCCACACACCTCGCAAAACATGACCTCGGCCATGAGACGCATTGCCCCGACTAGGAAAGCGAATGAGTTGAGTTCCAGAGGGCCGACATGCTTGATTATCTGCTCGATCACCTCGGCATCCGACGGCGCCGATGGCTGCACATTCAACCAGCGCAAGATCTCCCTGACGGAATCTGGCATGGGCGGCATGGGCTTGCGGCATGGACTGCAATCGTGCGAGAGCCAGAGCTGGGGCTCTTTGCCAGTCATGGCGATGAGGTTGCTGACGACTTCGTGGGTGATTGAGCCATTGAACATCTCGACGCTCTGGTCACGAGGGGCCAAAAGGAATTGGGCCGGCCGGCAAGGTGGCGGGGCCAGAAAGATTTGAAGGGTCCCATCTTTGGCGATATTGAACGCTCCCGTTGGCAGAGGCTGTGTGAGGTGCTTGACACTGATCGTGATGTCAAAGCGGGCTGCCAGTGCGCTGAGGTACTCGCTGAGGCGGTCGGTGAAGGTGTTGGCACGAAAGGCTCTGCCGAACAGCGTCAGGATCTCGATGGGGTGGCCGAAGCGCATCTCTGAAGGGTCGGCGATATCTGGGCCAGTCTGATCGCTCCCGACCCAGTGGAAGTGAGAGAGAAGGAAGCGGCATCTGTCTACAGAGCTGGTAAAGGCAGGACCCAATGTCGTTACCACCGATCTTCCAGTGGCTTCGCAGTGGACGACGATGGCGATGAAGTCGGACATGCACGAGAAGCTTAAGCCTGCGCATTCAGCGTGCGGGCCAATGCGAGCTGCAGAAGGGCAATGAGCGGCTGTGGACATAGAGCCAAGCTGCAGCAAACGCACCCGCACTTTCCATTGGCACTTGTGCGTGGCCGGGACCTATTCTAGCCACAAACTGCTGAATGCCCATGTCAGCCTTGCGGCAAACAGCTTCAAGGGTTCGAGCCATGTCCTCGTGGGTTCGGGCCATGAAGCCTCCCATAGAAGCCTGCGTCACCGCTTCGTAGCCTCTTTGGTTAGGCTCTGCGTCCTCCACAGTCACAAAATCGACCTTGATTGGCATGCTGGAGGCTGGACGAAGCGTAGAGGGAGCGCGCTTTGTTCGCCAGATTGAACTCAGAAGGAGCCAAACATGCAGACCCCTGGATCAAGCCACGGCGAGGGAGTTGCAGCTCGATCAGTCACGGATGTTGGTGCTGCAGGAGGGTGCCCTGCGTCTGAACGAGAGGAGCAAGCCCCAGAAGTGAGCGAGCGCTGATCGTCGTCTATGGGCAAGTTCCGCCTCTGTCTGTCGAAGACGGCCGGCTTCATCTGTGCTTGTGGCTTTGCGTGGACTGCTGATTTGCCGTGTCTCTCTGCCTGGGCTCAGTGCTGGTCGAGATCCAGGAGCCATGATTGCAGTCGGGACCCTTTCCGACCTTCGCCTCGGCTACGCGGTGCGGCTACAGGATTGCCCAACGAATATTTATTCCAGCACCCACACCGCCATTGAACTATGTTCAGCACCCACAGCAGCGTCAGTGAGAGTACAATGAGCCAGGAAGAGCCACGGTCATTTGTTCCTGCGGCCGCGTCCCTCAATCTGCCCTCTCCTGCTGGCCCGATAGTCAAAAGGCAGCGCACCAAAGGTGGGCCTCCGTCCTTGGCTTTGCACACACCGCCACGTCGCTCACCAGGTGCTCCAGGGGGCTGCATTATCTGCAGGCACTACAAGAAGGGTGCGAACCATGCTGGCTCTGGAAGGGTTCTCGCATAAACTAACGCAAGGATCGCCGGCAATCAGGATGCGACAAGCAGAAGCCAAGCTGCGGCCGCTGCGTGTACGTTTGCTCGCCTGTATATTGCCCAGGAGCTGGCCTGATGACCGGACAAACAGCCTCCTGGGTCACCAATGCCAGTGAGCCTTTGCCCGCGGCCCTTTGAAGACCGCGAACGGCGAATTTATCCAACTTGCAGGTGGATGGAAACGACGACCAAAGCCCCAGTGTTGCCGCCTCCTAGGAAGCGCCGAGTGCTTTCGGAGCAGGTGCCAACAACGCCGGCAGTGGAAGACGACTTCAGCGTCGACAATATGCTCGCCTGGCTGAACCCGTCGCCACCGGCCCCGCTGACCGACCTCTTCCAATTCGAAACGCCTGGCAGCTCCACTATCTCCTCGGCCATGTCGCAAGAAGTCGAAGATTTCGCAACGTTTAATGCGATTGAAGCCGCTGCACTCGATCTCGCCGATGGGTCGCCCACGTTCTCCACCCCGGATTCTTGTGCGTTGTCTCTTTGGCTCTCATGGCAATCGGAAGCTTACGTCTGTGACAGACCTTCTTCATCTCAGCCAGTGGATTGGCGGGAGCCCAAGTAAGACTCGCCCCGCGCGCATCTAGGAAGAAGCCTCTGACCCTTTTTACCACAGAGGTCTATGCTGCTTTCGCCCAGTTCCTTCAGCAAATATGGACGGATAACAGCGAGTCCTCTATCGCAATGAGGACAGCTGCGGAAGCCGTCACCTCCTGCTTCCTCGCATTCTGCGGCGCCGACCTCCCCATCCAAGGCCAGCTCAACTTCGACGTGGTGCGGAAGAGAGCCGACAAGGCATTGGAGCCGTTTCTGGCCAACGCGGCCGTCCCCATGTCCAAAAAGTTGCTCGCCCTACTGGATGTGGCTGGTGGGTCCCCTCCAATTTGCTTTGGTAAGATGTTCTGACAGGGATGGGCCGCCAGCTGCCGAATTCTTTGCCAGAGGGGCTACCGGCTACTACCAGCTGATCAAGGTGGCCGAAGACTTGCTGCTTTCCGTCTTCCCCGCCAAGTCCACCATCAACCTGTCCAACATCCAAGGCGTCGAGCAGTTCGGTTTGGTTGGCTGCGTCTGGGCCGATACATGCCGCTCTCTGGCCACGTGCACGCAGACGACCTTCAACTACATCAACGTGGAGCCGGACGAGGACTCTGACGAGGTGGAAGATTGCCTTGTGGGCCAAGAGGTGAGCTCTAAACCTTGTCGTTCTCTCCTGCTCTGGCTCATGTCCTTTTAACAGTACATGGTGAATTCAACAGGCTCTTACATTGTTGTGGAGCGCGACTGACGTTTATGCAGAGCTGCTGCCCCGACTTGTTCAGCTGCATCTTGGCCGACATCTCGAACCTTAGCTTCGCCTTGGACTCTACAATGCCTGGCCGCAAGCTGCTCCGGACTTTGCCCGCACCGTTCCAAGCCCAAGCCGACCAAATCGCAGAGCGCATCAACAGCTTCCGGCCCGACATTCGAGCTTTCAGCACTGACGAGTGGGCTCCTCTTCCCTGCCTGTTATGTCCAGTGCTCACGATGAATGCAAAAAAAAAAGTTCATCGGTCAACACGGCTCGCGTAGCTTTGCAAGAGATGTGGCGTCAAACCGCCACCATTTACTTCTGGCAAGCCCTGTACTGTCAAGCTCCCGTCTTCCCGCCCCTGCGCAAAGCCATCTCGGAGATAATGCACCTGTTCACCATGGCCGAGCGAGGCCTTCCCCAACTGCTCCGAGGCTCCGTCCCGCTGCCGCTCTTCTTGGCCGCCACCTGCGCTTTGTCGGACGAGGACCGGACAGTCTGCCGCCGCCGCCTGTTATTCGTCGCTGGCAACCACAGGGCCCTTCGAGACAACCTGGCCCTCGTGGAGCTCGTGTGGAGCGAGTTGGACGCAGGGCAGATGGTGTCCTGGCGCGATCTCGTCAAGCAGGGCAAGGGTCGTTTGGCCTTCTTATAGCGTTGTCGTTTGTCTGTGCTTGTGTAACAATTTAATCTCATCTCTCATCGGCCGTGCACTGTATGGACAAATTTTCAACCTTGCACAGAAAGCTTGTTCCCCTAAACAGAACCGCAAATTTCTATACAAGTGATGCCTCTCATGCGTTCTGCTTGAAGTGGATGCGCTCCTCCAAGTAGGCACGCGCCTCGCCCAGGCTCATGCCCTCCAGCTTCTCCTTCTCCGAGTCTGAGAGCACAGCGCCACCGGGCAGATGCGCCAAGTTGAGCTTGGGGCCCTTGAAGGTCTTGTGGGCACGAAGGAAGAACCAGATGGTGGCGACCGCCATAGGGCCCCCCCAAACAACGATGGTCCAGTTCATCGATTGGGGCGTGAGGTCGGCACCGTGAACGGCTGAGGTGGCGACAAGTCAGTAATTTGCTGACGGTTCAAGGGGATTCAAAACTCACTCGGCATCATCAAAATTGGCACCATAAGAAGGGTCCAAGCGCAGCTGTAGGTGGCCATAGGCTTGCTGAGGCGTCCGAGGGTCCAGGGGCCGGGGACGAACTTGTCGGCCGAGCTGTTTCAACTTTGGCGTGAGAAACGCAAGCACGTTGAGAAGGCTTCTCAGCTTACATGAAAGTGCGCAAGAAGATAGGGACGATGAAAGCGAAGTACATCGCGATGGCGGCGATGGAGAAGATGGCGCCAATCGAGACTGAGCCGCCAAAGATGAGGAGCAGCGACAGGATCTGGATGACTTGGTTGAAGATGACCACGTTGACGGGGGTCAGGGTGACAGAGTTCATGGTCGAGAGCCATTTGGAGAAGGGAAGAACACCTGGGGGCCGGCGAGTTCAGCCAAACTTCACCGCTATTGCAGCGCCGCAAGATTCCTCACCATCTCTAGCGTAAGCAAAACCAAGACGGGCTGGGGTGAGCGTGGAGCCTTGAGCGCAGAAGAAGCCGCTGATAATAGTGAGAGCGGCGAAGGCGGTTGCGACCTTGGGAGGGACGGCCTGGAACAGCCATGCAATGAAGGGCTGTCCGCTGGCGCCAATGGTAGCGGTATCCCAAGCAGTGTAGGAGATGACGAGGCTTTCGGATTGTGTGAGTACGAGAACGGCCAAACGGCTGCCGGAAGGGGCGCTCACCACAAAGCCCAGCCGAAGATGCCGCCGGCGGTGGAAGTCATGTGAATGGCCCGGGGGACAGCGACAGCAGCATTAGAGCATTCCCTAAAGTGAAAGGTCAGGCGCGGATTCGAGCAGGGAGAGGACACCACTCACTCGCTCAAGTGGAAGGCTAAGGGGCGTGGCGATTAGAGGACGCAGGCTGTAAGCCTCTGGTAGAACACTTACGAGCATCATAGCCTGAGCGAAAGAGTGAGCGAGATCGACATGGTTAGAAAAAAGATTGCAGCCTACCAGCCATGGTCCAGATGCCGCACAAGAAGGTCATGAGGACTGTAGCGCTCGTCAGCCTGGTTTTCGGGCACTGTGATGTGCGAGTAGCTGACTAGCAATTCCATTGGGCCATTCTGCGCAACCACTGGAGCGTGAGTACGAGACGACCCGCAGCTGATGGAATGTGAGAACGCACCGGTGCCGTTGGTGAGCTCTCCCCAGGCAATGGACGAGGGAACAAACTTGGGCTCGTGGTTGGAAGCAGACACTGATGATATCCGTCAGCTAGCGATGGAGTGAGAGCAGGTTCGAATTGGACTTACAGACACCAATGATCACAATCAGCAAGAAGCACACATTCATGACCGTGCAGCTTCCGTGCATCCAGCCAACATGCTTGGTCGGCAAGCAAGCCAGTGCGGAGCAGCCAAAGCAGAGAGCGACGGTGATGCCGAAGCGCAAGGCCTCGGTGTTCTGGATGGTGGACCCGTTCGACTGGAGCGTGATAATGATCATGGAAGCGTTGCCTGGCGCATGATCGATGAGAACAATATAAGCACTTTCTTAAGGCTAGCTCACCATAGTTGATGGCAGGGTTGCCCAAGACAAGACCGACTGCGCGAGCCTGAGCACCAGACGACGCAGGACAGGAAGAGGGACCACTGACTCCAGTTGCTCCACCCGACAATGTAGGTAAGCCAAGGAGCGATTTTACGGGGTGCAAGAATAGCGGTGGCGTCTAGTACACCCTTTTAGGTCGGCGGCAAAGGAAGTACGAGACCGAAACGCACAGTAGTTTCCGCAGGTCGTGGGCATGCTGGACGCGATCTCTGCCATGGACAAAGCGACCGACTGAATGCCAGTGTAGCCCAGCAAGAAACCCCAGGTCTGTAAGAACGCGCATCAGGGGCGACTTGCTGAAGGACGGTTCCTGAGAAAGCTCACGAGACCAGCATGTCCTCCGAGAGCAATGCAGTAGACTGTATGCCAAGTCAGTCGAGTCTGGCCAAGGGACGGCGGTGGGCTCCTTACAGACAGTGGTGGCAATGCTGAACCCCCGACTCAGTCGCGCTCTACAGTATTGACTCCATTGCTGTGAACTCACCTGGGCAGAACACCAACGGAAGAAAAGGCGACAGAGAAGGTCGAGAAGAGGTTGAGCTCGCGCTTGTACTCTTGCTCGAATCCGCAAGCGGCGAGCGCCAATTCATCCTTGATCTGCTGCTCGCTCCTGGCCTCCAGGACCATGACGCTGGCCTGAGGCGAAGCTGACTTCTTGTCGGATTCGTACTCCATTGTGAGATGTGCTTGCTAGCTAAGAGAGATGTGCAGGCGGCAAGTACTCGACCCAAGTTCCGGCGCACCGATAAGAAATCGGAATCGCATTTCCCAGTCGCATAATGAGTCAAAAGTCACGAGGGAGTGGAGCGGGCCAATTATAGTAGGCCTCTCACAGCTGATAGCCGCGCTGCCCCTTGACCAAGTGAGGTTGTCAAAGACCGACTGATTGAGCGACTCGGGCAGGACTTGGCATGGGGCGGCTCTGCGCTCTCTTGCTTGAGTGGCGGCGGCGGCAACGCAGCTCGAGCAACGTCATCAGATATGGAAAGGACTGCGTAGTTGAACGAGGAGCGCAGGTGGCAAATGCGACTGGGAAGTCGACTCATGCATGCAAGACCGCGAGCACCATTTGTGGCAAATCTCGACCAACTTTGGTCGCCAGGCACGGCGAACTCTTTGACTCTTCAAAACATCTTTTTCGGTGAATCTGAGCAGTCAGAGGCCAAAACGCTCGAAATTAAGAGCCGGCAGGGGGAAGTGGGGTGGCCGAGCGGAGCAAAAATTAATTGCTCCCGGTGGGACTCCTGATAAGACGAGCGGTTTAGAGGGGCAAAGGCAGCGTCGAGGAGCGTGCTACTCACGAACCCACAACCCTCACGTAAGGTAAAAATCTTTTCACATACTGTGCGTGCGAGCAAATCAGCTCTCCTGCACTCCTCCCGGCAACAAAAAATAAAACTGACAGCATGAAGCACTACCATTGTGCTACAGGAGCGACATAAGTCCGTCAGGGACGTCGTAGAGCTGAAGAGAGCAACGCAAAAGCAAAAAATTCCGCGCCAGCCCCGAAATTTCGATTTTTCTCCATGAATATGCCTCTTTTTGACAATGTAACTCGCCGTATCTCTTTATATACTTGAAAGACAGCGTCATGCAAAGTTTGAGCTCAATCGGTCAGAAATTGATGGAGTACGAGCAAAGTGATTGAAAATCGCCTGTGAGCTTGCTCGCGGCGAGCTGATCCCAATTCAGCTTGCTATTGACACCCAGAACTCTAGGACATTCTAGTAGAGGAATGGGTGGTCTAAACGGCCTCCCGGTGGACTGGACGCACGTAAAATCAATCCGAAAGATTTTGTCATGCAAGGCTCTTGATGCGTTCCGTTCCAGATCCTGCGTGATCGACGGGGCGGTCGACGACCCAAATGCTTCTGTTACCATCAAGTAACATGTAAGGGTAAGAGAAAGCAAAAGGAGAAGCCATTTACAAGTCCTGGGCAAAGTGGTGCTCGGCCCGGAGCTTCGAAAGGCGCAATGCGGAGTTGCGCCCGCTGAGGGTCACAGAGGCTCGCAGTGCTTGTTGTGATGGCTGATAACATGTAATTAGTGGTGGCAATCCAAGCATGAACCTAGATTGTATGACGATCTATCGAACATGAGCCCCTCCTACAACTCTTCTGCTCCAATTGGACACACCGCTTCAATTTGATTTGACAGGCCCCCTGAGCATGCACGTTAACTGTGTGCAGAATCATCTTTGTGATCAGAGCGAATCCACGCTCAAAGGCAGACTTCGACACACCTTGCACGGCACACCATCGTCGTCCAGCTTCATTTCCTTGGCCACCTCGAACCCCAGCCTCTGGTAGATCTGGACATTATTTGCGGCCGGACTTGATTCCAGGTAGCTGTGGAGCGCCGGTGAGCGTTGGCTCGCATAAAAAGGCCCAACAAAGGTGGCGCTCACCACTGCCGGCCTTCCTGGTCGGCCTGGTCGAACACGGCCTTGAAGAGCTTCTTGCCGACGCCTTGACCTTGCGCTTTCGGAGAGACGGTTATGCTGCAGGCTCGGATCAGCGTGGCCAAGGGTCACCATAACGAAAGAACGCACATGTTGCAAAAGTAGGGCGAGTAGTCGCCTTGCCAGAGCTGGTACTTCTATCAGCCTTGAGCACGGTGAAGCAAGACACGCACGCACCTCCTTTTGGCACTTGGCTTGCGCGTCTTTCCACATCCAATACCGCTAGGAACACAGGTGGTGAGCGCCATCGCACAATGCCACCTGGGCGGCCCACCTTGGTGATCAGCCCACCGCGGCCGCGGTACCAGATGTTGAGGATCAGCTGGTTGAACCAGAGCCGCCAGTCCTCGAACGCGTGCTTGAACCAAGCCGACCAGGACACGGGAGCCTTCAAGGCATGCGGCTTCATCCACATGGCCACTCCCAGCTGATCTCACTTTTTGTTAGCTTAAGGAAGCAAACGGAGGAGGAATGCGGGACTGACCACCTCGCGCGGCTTGAGCGGGTCCTTGGCGACGTGGAAGAGGGCGTTGCGGATGCCCCAGTGGCAGCGCAAGGCCAGGGACGCATGATTCCGCTGGTTGTCGAAGCGGCCGGCGTCAAAGATCCAATTCCGGTACGGGTCGTTCTCGAAGGCCTGCTGGATGACCTGGACGGCCTGGGGGATGTCCTCCTCTTGAATGGGCACGACCTCTATCGCCATCTTTCTTTATATTGTTGTGCGTGCTCGAAGAAGGAGAAGCGCTGAGGCTGCTGGACCTTTGCACAAGCTTTTTGCAGAGGCCTCTGATAGGCAGAGATTGGCGGACAAAAGAGGAACGAAAAGCGAGCAAGCAAGGGCGAGATCCGACGATCAAGTGGCAAAAGCAAGTCTCTGAAAGTGTGAATCCGCTGCTACAGCAGAGCTGCAAGTCGTCGAGCTCGAACAACGAGCACTTGGCACGGTTTGCCGGCTCGGAGCTCCCCTGGCGTTCCCGGGCAGTTTCCCGGGCGGGAACCTTCGCCTTGGAAAGTTGTCGGACAAGCTTGGAGAGCTGCACCTTTTAGTGGCCTCTCGTGTGCCAGTTTAACCCAGCAGTAATAAGACATCCAGCAGCGACCGCCCCCAGCCAATCGACGGCTTCATCTGCGGCCTTTGAAGAAACCTGTCAACAAAGCACCTGTTTGGAGCGTCCAAGAGGCCCCCCAAGGATGGCGCAGCTGTTGCAAGAGTCGCAAAGCGTGATTGATGCATACCAAGGGGCGCAGCTGCACTCGGCGAGCTTGAAGCAGGAGCTGGCGGACCGGCAGGAGAGCGCGCAGACGCACAACTTCACCAACACGTCCGGCGACTCCTGGACGGCCATCTCCGCCTCTGACGTGCTCCGGATGGACAGCGAATGCAAGGACAGCAAGGCGTACCTCAAGCAGGTCAAGTTCTCGTGGATGGCAAGTCGCGCCCACCACCTTTGTTTACTTGCCGGCCTCAGGACCTGACGGGCGGCTGTTGCAGGAATCCAACGTCAAGCGGCGGTTCATGCAGCACATCCTCAACGACAAGCCGCCCATTAGGGTCATTACAGCAGCGGAGAACGCAGAACTAGGTGCGTTTGCGTGGCCCCTCCATCAGCTCTTGCCATTCTGATATCTTCTCCCTCCATTCCACGAACAGAACAGCAAAACCAAGCAAACAAAGAGCACCTCAGGCAGGTCAAGGCCCGGTCGGAGGACCTCAAGACGGAGCTGCACGAGTCGGCCTCAGCGCTGGATCAAGGTCGGTGGCGGATCCCTTCCTTAGCCAAAGAAGCGGCTAATATGAGTTGACTTACGACAGAGATGCACGATGTCGAGCCCAAGATCGAGCGGGCCCAGGCGCTATCGAGGTCAATACGTGGCATGGAGCTCGAGTTGGCCAGCCTCCGCAACTCGCGGCCGCAGAGCGAGCGCATCACCATTGCCGAGGGAAACGTCATCCTGGACGAGCAGGTTTGTGCCCGTCTTCAGGCCTATCATATTGCTCGCCTCACGTTCAAGATGCCATGGGCGAGCAGGTCGCCCAAATGCAGGCCGCCAACACTAAGCTCACCACCTCCCGCACCGCGCTGGGCAACCTGCAGAACCGCATCGCCTCCCTCAAGACCGAAGTGGGCGAGCTCGAGGTGGAGAATGCGTCGACCAGCAAGGCGGCCGCTCTCGCAACTCAGAACCACATCAAGGATGCGGATGGAACTTTGGCCAAGACTAGCAAATGGTCTGTTGTCACTCTTGTTTCCCGTTTCAAATCACGAAGGAGGTACTAAAGAGGGAGAGTGGGCAGGCTGCAAGCGGTCAAGGCGCTGTTGAGCGACCTGCTCGGCATCAAGGACATCACCTCGAGCGGCCAGGACCACATCCACATCACGTTCGACGACTTTGCGCTCGCACTCCAATACGAACCCAACACCATGCGCTTTATCCACGCCCAGCTCATCGACAGTCTTGAGAACATCGACGACCTGGTGGAGGAGGCCGTTCGGTCCGGGGACGTTCGCCGCCTGGTGCGCGAGGTCATCGCTCGGCAATACACCAGAGTCTACGGGAACTAGAGCGGCGCAGGCACCAGCTGTATTTGTATCTCGTGTTGAGTTCAAAACTTGTACAAGGTCACTCGTTCACGCACATAATTCGGCGTCTGGGGGACCATCATGGTCGGCGCCATCATGGTCGGCTGCATCATGGTCGGCTGCATCATCCTCGACTGTGCTTCGAGCGTCTGGTACTCGTACCGCTGGGCGGCAATGAGCTGCTCTTGCCGCCGGAGGCAGCCACCCAAGTCCTCGCCTTTGGTCTCATCATGAGACCCCAAAATATATTTCAGCAGCAAAGAAAGTTGGTTCACCTTGCAGGAAAGCCAGCATGGACCGGCGCACGCCTTCTCGCATAGGCGGTGGCGCTGCCGACATCTGCATCTGCAATTCGTGTAGCTTATTGAGGCCCCGCTGCAGGACCACAAAGTCGTCCCTAGCAAAGGCGTCCAGGTCATAGATCAAAGACTCATACTCAAGCCTGACCTTTCTCGCTAGCGAGTCATACGCGAGAACCAACAACTGAGCGAGTGAGCTAAAACCCGCCTGGCCGCCTCGCCGTTTTCAACACCATTTATCACGCAGACGCGGTGCAATCATGCTTACAGCAGCCTCAGCCACGAACAGTAGGGTGACGGCGGAGCCGGTGGTGCATTTGCCAAACGCCGTGTCCTGCAGGGCCGGCCCGATGGCGTTCACGGTGGAACAGACTGAGTGCGTCGAGCTATCCAAACTGGTGGCAGCACCCATCCCACAGGCTATGCCTCCGAGTGAGAAGGCAATACCGAAGCACTCGAGCCTGCGCGCCGCCACCCACTCGGCCACCCAGCGCATTCGCCGCCGCTGTTCGAGCACTTCTGCCGTCTTGAGGTCGAAGGCGGCCCATAAAAGGAAGATAGAGGCCATCACAAGAAACACCAGGGAGCACAGAGTGAGCGTACTCTCTGTCGAGTAGTTGGCCGGGAGCACCGCCTTCAGGCTGCCCGTCGTGGTGGCGTTGTAGACTGTCCCATAAAATGAATTCAAAGGCGAGCCGTGACAGGTCTGATTGCGACCGATGGTGACGCAGAATCCAGAGACACCGAGCCAGATCTCTTGATTCGTCGTCTGCGTCTTAGTTCCGTTCGACAACTGAATCAAGAAGCCCGAAGGGCTCGCAATGAAGCTACCCGTTCCAAACGTCAAGATGCCGACCATAACGACGGCAGCAAGCAACGGGCCCAGAATCAACGCCGCCAGCCAGACTTGCCACTCGGGCTCCTTGTGGCGCAGCCAGCCCATGCCGACGCCCATTGCCTGGCCCATTATTCCTTTCTGCTGCTCCATCCAGGCCAGCTTCTCCTTCTCATCAAGATTAGGAGGCATCATGCTCTGCTGCTGCATCTGCGGCGGCAGGGCCATCGTCGTCATGGTTCGCCGAGGCAGAATGGTCGAAGGGTCGAGCGGGTGGAGTGACTCTGGCATCATGCCAGACTTGGCCATTTTGCGCCGTCTGCGAGCGCTTTTAGCTGCCTCGGAAAACATGACGGACGGGACTATGGTCGACTGGGAGGCAGCTCGAGAATGGCAACGGCAGTCGAAGGCAGGCAGCGCCTCCTTCGGCGGGTAGTGACGGACTCAGAAAGCCCGCAGTCTTGTCAACCGGCGTTCAGTCGGCTAGCATGCCACGGGCACAGGAATGAGGGAAGATATGGGAGACGGGAGCCAGAGAGAAGTTCGGAATTTTTGCCACCCGACAAAGTCATTGTAATGATGGTTTTCAAAAGTCGAAATCGTACAATTCGTGGAGCGTGAGTGAATAAACAGGTTATAAGTGACACGGAGGGGTATCAAAACTGCGACAGGAGCTGTTCAAAGCTCCCAGTCGGCTCGGTGCGGGAATCGGTCGGCGAAGAAGTCTCTAAGTTGAGAGTCTATGGTGCTGAGGCTGACGGCCGTGATGTCGTCATTGAGAGCAAGGAGGGCAGGCCCATCGCTGTCCGCCTTGTCCCACGTCTTGACGTTGTCGAGCAGGCGGAGGGAGAAGCTGGACCGAAGTGAGACAAAGCTGAGTGGCGCATCGCCCTGGACCACAGCTCGTTAGTATATTTGACAACAACAAAACCCAGAGAGTAAGCTCACAATGGTGTACGAATACCTTTGCAGCAGTCGGACCGCAAACGCCCGCGCCGACATGCCAGACGGCACGACAGTTTTGAGCGAGTAGTCAATGCTCTGCCACTTTTTCAAGCTGGGCAGGATGGGTGTCATCGCAGACTGCTTTTCGGAACCCAAATGTCCGTCGGGCAGAAAGGCGCCGAGCCCCTTTTCGGCTTGCGACAGGAGGGCGACAATGAGGCAGTTGCCCAGATCTCGATTGGCGAAAGCGAATGACTTGAAAAGAGCGGAAGAGTTCCCTGGTGTGAAAGCAGCGAGTGGCAGTCGGCAGAACGGCTGGTCGCTTCCTTGAGCGAAGCTGGGCCAATCGGATGCGCCCCAGGGCGACGTGGAGGTAGAGGAGAGATATGCGTAGCCCTGAGCGCTAGGCCACTCGTAGCGTGTTTCGGCTGGTGGTTCGAGGCCGGCCATCTTCAGAGACTCCAGCCAGTCCTGAGAGCGGCGAGGCGTTCCGACGACAATGTCGGTTCCGGTCACCTCCAGGGCGAACTTTTTAAGGTGAGACACCATCAAAGACAGCTCTGCATCATTGATGTAGCCGTCCGAGTTCAAGTCGCTCCGGGCGACGATGAACGACCACAAGCTGGACTTGGGTCAGCTCATTCACGGACAGCACGCCTATGGCGAGACACCTACAGCGCTTCTCTGTGTCGTTCAACCATCCAGTTGATGAAGAGAAAGGCGTAGTTGACCTCTGTGCCACGCCCGCGAAACCGGATCTGGGCGGTGTCGGCCAGCTCTTCGGCGAACGCGTTCTCGATCTCCTTGAGGATAGGCGCATTCTGTTTCGATTATGAGTCAGTTAAATAGTTGATCACAATCCTGAAGCATCCGCGGTTGCTCACGTAGACCTTCGCGATGTGCTGGGGATAAGGACGCTGCGATACCCCAAAGCGCTCGTCGATGAGCCAATTGGCGTAGCCCAGGGAGCGCCATTCGCCTTCTTTTGAGGTGGCGTCATCTGTGTCCTTGGCGTGGCCGACCACCAACAGGTTTCGTTGCAGCCGCAGCACCGGCCCAAACAGCGGCGAGAAGACATCGGTGGGGTTGAGCTCCTTGAGGACAAAAAAGTCGTCACACATGTCTGCTAGCTTATGAGCGAGGTCTTCACAGGCGAGCAAGAGGGCCGTACACAGCCAATTATCAGAGATGCCGTCGATGTTTGCCATCTGGCTCTCCACCGTTTGGGACTGGAATGTGGGCAGAGCGCGGTCCCGCCAGGCTTTGGCCTCTTGCTCCGAGCTGAACGCGCTGGACTTGAAGGTCTGCGAAGGAAAGAGCGGCACGATCCGAACGGCGGCGTGGTACATGTGCTTCACATTGAGCCACCGGGGGATTAAGCCGACGTGATCGTGATTATCGACCTTCGAAGCAAAATCGGTGCTGTAGATGAAGATATTGCGAAGCGCTGTCGAGTTGATGAAGGAGTGCAAGATGGAGCGCATGGAATATCGGAGTTCGTTGTGCGTTCTGCCCCCCGTCCGCAATAAGCACTTGACCGACCGAGTCTTAGGACTGAGAGTAGAGCATACCTAAAGTGATTCGCTTGTAGCCCGGAGTTGGAGTCTCCGAGGCCAGCAAAGTGATTGCGCGCATTGGTCAGGATGGGGTCGCTTCCATTCTCCCACGAGAAGACCGCGTCCAGCTTTTGCAAACCAGTCAGAGGACCGTTCTTGCCCCTCAGTTCTTGACAAAGTACGCCTTCGCTGATCCACAGGTCTGCGCAGTCGAGCGAGAAGGCCTGCTGCGCGAGCGTCTTCTGCGCCGAATTGGACAGCCTCGATGGAAGCCATGGCGAGCCACTGTCGTTGAAGTACTGCCATCCTTCCGCGGCTAGCTGGAGATCTTGAACGGGCGGGACATGGGAGGCGTAGTGGGGAGGCCTTTCTGGAAGAGGTCTTGCTGCTCGATGCCTCCCTACTACTGCAAAGACGACGGTGAAAGAGCAGAGGCCGATGACAGCCACGGTAGAGAGGGCAAAGAGCCAGGATCTAAAATCGCGCACGCGTTTGAGCGGGCGAGGAAGCTCGTCGCCCTCTTCATGCTGGGGCAGGAGCTTGTAAGCCATCCGCTCGCATCACGGAGAGGGACAGAAAGAAGAGCTGCGCGTTGGTGAACAGGGGACAGACACCACTGTGCTGCGCTGGTTTGTCGTTGCCAAAACGAGTGGCTGCGCTATCTTTGGGAAGCTTTATAATTTTGGCGCAAAAGTCTAGACTGGGCTGAAGTGAGGGCTGAAGAAGGCAGCCGGCTTCCGTGTGCTGGCTGCTGCTCTCCATCTGCTCGAATCCTCGAGGGTGGTGTCGTGCGACCGCAGCTCGTCTTAAAACAGACATGACCGCAAGCCAAAAAAAGATTCGCCTCGCCGAAACACTCGCTCGCGGCCTCCATTTTGGCCAACGCCGAGTGGTGGTCCTCCGACCTTTGTCGACCAGCACGTCCACCAATCTGTCGCACAAGGCGCCAATGAATCTTGAAATTGCAGCGGCAGAAACGGCGAAGCGCGCAACAGGAGTTCCATGATTTTATGCTCCGTCCAGATTATTATCTTTCCGTCTCGTTTCGCCACAGCCTGCTCGTCTCTGTCCATTTGCGCTATGCCGGTTCAGTCGTCGTTTGAGCCACTTGAAAGGAAATGCGGGGCGGGCTCTCGAGTTCTGCCTATTGACTTGTCCAAATGGCCGTCGGCTCAAGACCAAAGAGTCATGCGCCCTGGTTCTGGACGTGGTGTCGACTCTTGGCTGCGCAACAACGTTTTGCTAGAGAGCTAAAATGAAGGCTGAGATCGATTTGACCAAGCTGGTCGTCGAAAATGCGGATGTGGCAGCCGTGGCGACGGCAGTTGTGTCGCATTTCGTCTTTCGCAAGCTGGAGCCAGGAGCTTGGCCATTTGTGACGGGATTCGCGGCAGCCAGCTCGGCCTTGATGTATCTGCTTGCCGGGCAATCAGGGTTGGTCGCCGCGCTGCTGCAGACCACCAAACTGGCCAGCATTTACGTTTCCAGTCGTCCGTCCTTGTTCTCTTTGTTGCGCACCGCGAAAGAGTTGTTAGAGCTAATTATCCACGGTCTTGAAGTCCTTGGGCTGATCGTGCTTTACCGGATCTCGCCGTGGCATCCATTGGCAAAGTTTCCAGGGCCCTTCATCTGCAAGGTGACCCAATTTTGGTGGCTCTGGCGGCACACCCAGTAGGCCGCCCTTCTGACCTTGAATGAGACTGTATCTCAACGAGAAACACAGGATGCATTGCCGCCTCGACCTCCAAGACCTGCATGCTCGCTATGGGCCTATCGTCCGCATCGGACCCAACGAAATCTCCTGGGTCAATGCGAATGCTATCCCAGACTTGTTTGGCAAGAAGGGCTGGGTCAAAGGCCGGACTTATGCGGGCTCGCATGACGCCCTGGGTGATCCCGGCAATGCCTCCCTTCCACGCCTGCGCACTCGTGAGAGGCCGTTTCATTCTTTGTTCCTTGATCCGTCTTACGCTACGAGCTCCAGATAAGGCACACCAGTTTCGACGACGTATCTGGGATCAGGCCTTCACGCAGCCACAGTTGCTCAGCTATCAGAACTTCGTTTTCCGCCGCGCGCACGAGCTGATGGAGGTCTTGTCCGCTCGCACCGACGTCGAGATCGACTTTCACTTCTTTGCCTCCTTCTTTACCTTTGATGTAAGGCGCACTCTGTCGTCGTCGTCTCCGAGCTTTCAGCTGACACTCGTGCGCACAACAGGTCATGTCCGACTTGGCGTTTGGCGGCGAAACCTCAGTGACGCGAGACGCTCACGACAAGGACGACATCATCGAAGGGATCCGCAAAGCCACGCGCATGACCACCGTGGGCGACGCTCAGCCATGGCTTCGCAAGATGTTGACCCAAGTGGCGCCGGTGCCGGACGACATGCGAGGCGTGCAGGACTACGTCAAGAACAAGCTGACCACTCGCATGAACAAGGGCTCGGAGAAGAACTCGAAGGACGTCTTCCATTTCCTGTGCGTTCTACTCTTCAACCCGCCCAAAATGCAGATCCTCAATCACTTTTCATAGACTGGAACAAGATTCGGAGACCAAGAGGTCGATGAACCAAATTCAGCTCGCAAATGACGCTTATGTGGTGGTCATTGCTGGCTCGGACACTAGTGAGCATCTTGTCTGCGTTGACAGGTGGCGGAAATTTGTCACTCATGAGTATGGCAATAATCAGCATCTCAAGCCTACACGATGAGCATGTTCTATCTGCTGCAGAAGCCGCACTACATCAAACAGGTGCAAAAGGAGCTGCACGACTTGTTCAAGGACCAAAGGGTCAACATCGACGACCTGACCAAGAACGCGCCTCTGCTCAACGCCATCATCGACGAAACGCTCAGATTGAACTCGCCGCTGTCGAGTGGCATGCCTCGCGAGGTGCCCAAGGGCGGCCAGGTGGTGTCTGGCGTCTACTTCCCCGATGACACTGTGTGGGTTGCCCGCGCTTTTATGAGCTAATCTTTGCGCTCTCCTTACCCACCATGTTGGTCGACCAGGGTGCGACTGCCGGTGCACGTGATACACCGCTGCGAAGAGTACTTCTCCCCGTCGCCCAACGAGTTCCGGCCCGAGCGCTGGATCCAGCCCGAGAAGGAGAAGGCCATGCGGAAGGACGCCTACTTCCCCTTCTCTGTTGGACCGTATGGCTGCATCGGCAAACCCATCGCCCTGCAAGAGCTGCGCTTCATCATCGCCGCCACCCTGATGAAGTTTGACATCGAGTTCGGGCCCACCTTTGACCCGTCGACGTGTGCGTTGCCTTTCTGCCCTAGCACCTCGTCTGTAGAGCTAACTCAGTTTTGTGTCCCCGCGAACAGTCGAGGACTCGATTGTGGATGCCCACTTTGCCGAGATCTCGAGGCCGATGAAGGTCATCCTCCGGGCCCGCGACACCAACTATGACTTCCCATCCGAGTAGTGAAAGTGAAATGAGAATGCTTGAAATTGAAATGCAAAATTGTACAAGTGGAAGCAATGCGGCTTGAGGTTGGGTGGCAAAAACCATGAGCCCAACTATGAGCGCGCTGAGCGGCGATGAGGGAACTTGTTGTATTGCGGCGTGAGAGCACTTGTCGAGCGTTCTAGACAGAGACTTGATCTGTTACACCACGACACATATCAGCTCGATTTGATGAGGGAGCTGGAGGGAGAGTGGCGAACCTATAGCTCTGGTCGGGCCTCATTTCCGAGCTGCAGGCCAGCACCAACAAAGAAGACGTCTTGAATCGGATCCAACTGAGGTCTTGAATAGGATCCGACTGATATCTTGAATATCTTGAATCGGATCCAACTGACGTCTAGGACGAGGCATCGACCCACCTAGTGCACACCACCATCGACCACTCCCGGAAAAGTTGAGCTGGACGGCAAGTGGACAAATCGGGCACATGATGACCTGTGAACAAGCGACCAACACATGGCAGACCTCCGTTCAGCGTGCTGAACAGATGTCTAGGGTAAGCGGCCTTGCTCACACCTATCCTCCCGCGCGCCTCCACACCGGCAAGCGAGCCATAGACACTTGATCTCTGTGAGCGTTCCCAAGAGTATCACAAGACTTCCCATCAGTACTTCCAATGACCGTCTAAAATAGCGGGACACCGCTCACCTTCTTTACCCAACCGGCTTGAATTCGGCGGACATGAGGAAGTCGTTGATCCGGTTCAGGATCTTGCGCGAGGGCTTCAGCTGGTCTTTGGTGTCGTGTAGGAGAACTTGGAGAGCTGCTCTGATCGAAGCTTTGTCTGTCCATCGACCCAACTTTGATGAGCTCTGTGGAGTATGGGGAGCTAGAAGGGAGAGGGGAGAAACGGACCGATACTTTTAGGCGGATCGAATATCCTAACTGTTGGCCCCACTCTCTCTTAGAAAGACCTTCATGGATGTCTTAAAAGGTAAAAGATAGACTCACCCAGCGCCACCACACAAACAGCGACCAGCGCATCTTCGCCCCCTTTGCCGCCGTCCCACGCTAAGCCTACCCTCTGTCCCTGCTCGCTCCAAGCTCGAACGCACTCCAAAATGCGCGGCATTTGAAGCATCAACCGATCTCCCCCTCTTTTCGCCGGCCCTACCTGGACCCTCAAACCCTCCTCCTTCGTGCCTTCTTCTTGGCCATCTCCCTCTCCCTCGTCATTGGACTGGTTTGAGGTGGCAGAGAGAAACACAAAAGGCGCCAAAGGAGCTTCCGCAAGAGGGTGGAGGTAAAGGTCGAACGGGGCGCAGTGGAGCTCCCACGCTTCTTGCTCCCCTTTCTGCCCAGCGTGCTCAGCTACGAGCGTTCGAACCAGCTCTGGTAAGTCCGAACGAGAGGCGGCTAACAGTTGGGTGGAATGAGCCCAGAAAACGTCCGGCTCCAAGCCCTAGACCCCTTTTTCAAATTTTGGAGTGGAAGGAAGAGAAGGAGGGAGAAACGAACCAAAGCCCAAGACTCCGCATCATCGCCTGCGCCAGGGACGTAGTTCCTCCTCTCCCACCCCTTTGCCACCATCTCGGGCGGCTCGGTGGAGGCGGAAAGGCAAACGGAAGCGGAGAGGCAAACGACGGGGTAAAACCCTTCTGTCTTTGCTCGGTCCACTTGTTCTTTTAAAGTTGACAAAGGGGAAGAAGGGGAGGCGAAGAGCGGTTTGAGAGGTCGGTCTAAGGGTTCCAAAAGTTGGCGTAGTGGGTAAGCCGACGTCTGTACATCTCAGACTTCGTCGTCAGACCCCTTTGGAAAAGTGCGTCTTAAAGGAATTATTCGAAACGCACCAATAACGATTCGACGAAGCCAGGTAGTTTAGCCAGGATCTGCGCTCGCTCCGAAGGCGCCACTGCTTCCTTAGGCACTTCTAGTTCTCCCGAGGACCTGCCGGGGTGTAGTCGGACATTCACAGCATTGATCACAGCGCACCAAATGGGTAAAGTCTTGCTTAGCGCATCTGGGAATCTCTTTCATCCACTCCATTCAACACCATCTCCCTCCGAGAGGGCAGGGGGAGGAGGGTAGGCTTACTTTGCCTTTTCTAGTAGCGTCAACCACGACCACCCCGCCGTGCTGGACGATGTATGGTAGCAGGTGTAAATTGGTGCGGCGGAGTGAGAAAGCGTGTTGCCCTGCGTGGCCGTCTGTGGATTTCCAATATGCCTTGGGATGCCCGCGCTGGGGGGAGTACCATTGGCCACATCTTGGATTTGCTATAACCCACACACCACCATCAATTCCAGGCATGGTTCAAGGGCAGAGAGGAGGCAAAAGCGGACGAATGCAAGGTAAAGCCAAAGAAGCAGAAACGAGCCGGACGAAGCGCGAGTCAAAGTCGATGGAATGCAAGCGGTTGTACAAGTCGGTTTGCTCTTGTCGGAGCGCGGTTAAGATAGACTTGAGGTCGTCCATGGGAAACCCGAGACTTTCAGAACATTCCAAGGAAGTTTTCGAGGTTGGAGAGCAACGAGCGTTGAAAATGTCAGAGAAAGAAGCCACTCCGGGTGTTCAGGAAGAAGCTATCCAGCTCGAAGTTGAGGACGTGAAAGAGCCGACTCCCCAGCCTTCGTCGACCTGGGGCGCTCAAGCAGTGAAGAAGAAGGATGTATTGGGCGATTCGATGGCCAAGCAACGCGGCAAGCGAATGGTTACTGTCTCCCTTATTGCTTGGTCTTATTCAATACTAATTCATGTTAGGACAGTTTGGAGCCTTGTTAGGCACGCTCAACAAGTTTAAGCAAGAGACTTCCTCCCAATCCCAAGCTGTAACTTCCCTCCTTTGAATTGGCTTTAATCAATACTGACTAGGGTTACGAAGACACAGAGCAGGCGACAAGTCGAAGCCAAGCTCGCTTCCAAGCTCAAAGCCGAGTCGGACCAAGTCGAGAAGAAGGCTTCCCGTTCAAGGCAAGAAAGAGGCCTCAAGTTGGACGTCGTCAAAAAGGCCGAGGAGAAGGCTCTGTCCGAAGCCATTGTTAGTCTCCTCCTTCTTATTGATGCATAGACACTAATAATGGTTGGGGGTTACCAGTTCAAGAGAAAGCAAACAGCCACGATGGAGTTATCCCACTTCCTCTCGACGAGCCAAGACAGCCCTAGCATCTACTACTTACCCTCCAAGCTCACCCAAAGCCAATCCGATCGATTAACCACTCAAATCGCAGACGCCAAGCAAACACTCACCGAGGCCCAAGCCGACTTCCAAGTCCACGCGGAGAAGCTGGATAGGGAGTTGGAGGAGCTCAAGGAGAAGCGGGATCGGGGTTTGGAGGAGATGGAGAGGGAGGACAGGGCGGAGAGGGCGGAGAAGGAGAGGAGGGAGAGGGATAAGGAGGAGGAGGTCATGGGCGATAGGAAGAGGGTTAAGAGGGAGGAGCAGGAGAAGAGCGTGACGCCTTTGGGAGTGGAGCAGGAGATGGAGGAGGACGCTGTGGAGTTTTAAAAGAGGTTCGTTCCGCTTGCTACAGTATCAGTGTCGAAGTGCTGATGGCGACCCCTGGAGGGATGAACAGCCGGTTGTTGTGTGTTTGCTCGCGGAGGGAGGACACGGTTCGTGGCGCTCTCACCTTCATCAGCCACCTCACAAGTGCTGATTACACGTACTGCCGCGAACAGATCCCGAACCTACCTCTGACAAAAACATGCCTACCACCACATCCTCGACCTTCTCTCCACGCTACACCTCTACCTATGCTCCTACACCCAAGACTTCTGCTCCCAAGACTTCTGTCCCTACATGCGTTCGTCCATGGCCCTTACTCCATCAGCCCTTTGGACTCCCAAGCTGATGCGGCAGGCTTGGCGCAGAACAGTCCTTCACTTCTGCTCTAGCTCTTCTCTCTTTTCTCGACACGAATCTTCCGCTTCTCAATGACTAGCTGTACAACTTTTCCCGTGGCTCGTGGCTCCAACCACCCAACCACTCAACAACAACCCAAAAAAGGGCGTTTTTGCCTTAGAATGACGTTCGTTCCGCTTTTCTACCTCATCAGTGCCCTGAAGAAAGCTGATGATGCAAGATTACCGTTCGAACAGTCTTTGCCTGTCTGGCTTTTACCGATGCTCACCACCACCACCGACCCGCTTTTTCTGCTTTCACTCGATGATGAACGAGGCAAAGGACAGAGGGTTCGTCCGGTTGCCTACAGTATCATCTCGTACCCCAACGAGCTGATAATTTTTGATATCGTTGTACGAACAGGGCTTCGCGTCGGGCCAAGCACCACCTCTGCTCACCACCACCGACCTCTTCCGGTCGCCTTCCCTTCCACCTCTCTCTCTTGGTCTTTTCTGGCACTTTGGAGCTCTGCATTGACTAGGTTCGTCCGCGTACTGCCCTATCAACTTTGAAAGAGAAGCTGATTTGACATGCGTGTTCGTACAGTGTCGCCCTTGGCCTTTGGCTCTCTACCACCCGGTTCTGCGGTCGTTTCAAGCTGTCAAAAAGAGGTTTTGGAGGAGGTTGGTCGATGCCCTTACACTTCATCAGTTCCCAGAATGGTTCTGATTCTTCAGGTCTCTCGATGACCATCAGCCTAGATGCGAACTACAACTTCCTCAGCTCTTGCCCCTTTTCAAAGCTTGTGGAGTCGCGATTCAACGGAGGTTGGTCAGACCACTACCTTATCAGTCTTGTTCGACGCTGATGGGAGGCGGTGTACCAACAGTGGCAAATTTGGCGCTTCGGCCATGGACCTCGGCTTCGTCTCTCTTCCATGCTAAGGGTTCGTCCGGCCCTACCATATCATCTTCATCGAGGAGCTGATATGCTGTTTGATTCACGAACAGCTCCACCAGCCACTTGTGCCTTCGAAAGACTCTTCCAACCCAATCTCAGTCATTTCTTGCCGGGTTCGTTCACTGCCATACCTCATCATCTTTCCAAAAGCTGATGTACTCGGTAACGTGACGAACAGGTCGTTTTTAGAAAAGTACTTCATCTCTTCCTCTTCCCCTTGTACACGGCTTCTCTTTCCTAGTGCCACGAAGGTCTCTAGCCTTTCTCCCTTTTGAAATCTTCTCTAACTCTCTTCTTTTGCCCCATTTGTCACCTTTTGATCTAGCTCACTCCACTTAGGAGGTGGTTCGGTCCGAGAGGTAGGTGCGAGAACCCACTCGATTATTCCCTCAAGACTGATTGAGTCGCCTCTTCCCTTACAGCTTTCAGATTGATCCTGTTGCGTAACCCATGCTGCGGGCGGGCGATAAGGCACGAGCTAGTTTGGGGAGTCTGGTGAGTGGCAACTTGTCTGCTTCATCAGTCAGAATCGAGCTGATGGCTCTATTTGGTGGCACTACAGAAGGACTCCTTTTAAACTCTACTAAGAGGTGCGTTGCGCTGCTACCACATCGTTGTCACCTTGTCTGATTGGCCAAGCGTCAACCTGCACAGGCTCTCCCGGAACCACCGCGCATGCTTCCCTCGGCCAGCTTCCAACCCATTGAATTAGACTCAGTAGTGTCTTGCAAGTTTGTTTTCTGCTTTGGCGAAGTTGCAACCTGAGGTCTCGCCACTTGAGTCGCGCCACCCGCAGGCTGCGCGCTGACGCGATTCTTGCTGAGCCTCGCTCTGTTCTCTCAAACGGAGCCTGGGCTGTCTTCATCTACGTCGATTTGAAAGCTTGCTGCGCGCTATTGAGACTGGACTTGTGATGTGGTCCGGGACCGCCACCGACAGCTCGCAAATTGCGTCAGGCATGAAGGAAGCCTGCACTGCTTGACTCCGCGCCACCAGGTCCTCTCTCTCCGCGTCCTTTTCCAAAATGCTTGATGTCTTGAATCGCGGGCCACGCGAGCGCTTCGCCAACCTCAAAATCAAAGCGGCCAATCTCCTCAGTTCGGATCCGAAGGGAGATTTCGAGGAGCTGAAGAGTTCGCCTGATGAGATGCCAGCCTTGACCCCTGTCCAAGTTCAAAGGGCTTTGGTGATTCTGGATGGGATCTTGGGCGCTCTGATGAGCTCGGCCGAACATGTTTTGCGCGACAAGCAAGACCAACTGTGTCGGATGGCCCACGTCCCAATCGGGTCCGACCCTCCTCGCTTCGCGCAGAGCAACTCAATGCAGGCGCAATTGCAGTACCATCGGATTCGAAAAGGCGCACGGATTGTGAGGGCCTACTGGTCCAACCTGCACTTCGGTCGACTGCTCGTCCAACAAGCGCGCTTGTTGTCTGACCCTTACGAGCACGCTATGTTCGCCCTCACAGACCAGCAATGCGTCTTTGGCAGCATTTTGATGGCTGTCGATGAGGCCAGTCAAACTCGCAAACAAGGTTCCACTGATGAGCGCAAGTTTCACTTTCGCCTTTGCGCGGCAACCACTCACAAGTCTAGTCCAGTCTGGAATACCTTGGCAGCTCTTACGTTCCTGGTCAGAATGCCGACGCTGTCCACAGGAAAGGTCATGAGGCATGTGCAGTTGCCCTCCTCCTCCTCTTGTTCGATGCCTGAACGACGCTGGTGATGTGCAGATCTCAGACCACATCTACGACGTTTCGCGGCGCCTATGGGTCCCAGAGTACACGCGGAGGTTTTGGGTGTGCTACGCGCTGGGCAAGGTTAACCTCTGTCGGGCGGTGGTGGCCAGGCCTGGCTTTCAAAGGGCAGCCCGGTGGGGAACGTACGGAAAAAAGTGCGACCTCATCAAGAACTCGCTCACTGTCCTCGACTCGAACTTTGCCGAGTGGGTAAGCGGGGTTTTCTTATCTGACACTGCGAGGCGCCAAGGCAGCGAGTTCACTGAGTTGTCCAGGAAGCAGCCAAGAAGAGTGCAAGAAAGGTCCTCACATCTGCAGAGCAGTCCGGCTCGACCGTGTAATCCTGTTCAATGGCTTCTGCGAGCCATGCAGGCACGAGGACTTGGTGAGAGCCTGCGTTCGCCCCGTCAGCCGAAATGCCTGCTCCCAAAACGGGCTTCCTGTTCCCGTTTCACCACCTTTTCGACTTCATTTTGTGCTTTTGGGAATGTGGCCAGGCTGCTTTGTGGCCTCTCAGCTTAAAGCGCGAGGGGGTGCGTCCTGCCGCAAAATCTCGGGCCGAGGCGACTGACCGCGCTTTGCGCTTTGCAGCGTCTGTGAGGCTTCTTTCTCTTGCGCTTCCCTCTTCTCCTGCCTTCCGCACCCCTCTCGCCTTGCCTTGTTGCCCGCACGAGATGCGACGTGTGACTTACCGATTCTGACTTTGACCCTACCCTCGGTTAGCTCGCAGTCGGCCTGCAAGTCAACAGCTCTGCCACGACCTTACACCCGACCGTCTCGAAGGTGCGCGTAGCCTGGCCAGTCCGAGCCAGGGTTGCACGTTGAAAGAGTAAACCACCTCGTGAGAGACTCCAGCTGAAACTTCCCTCTCTTTCCTCCGTCTCTTGCACTCTTCATTTGCGTCATACAAGAACTTCGAAATGACACTTTGACTGCACAGATTCGTGCTCATTGACTTCGCTCGACTAACATCGTCAAGAGCCGACTTGTTCTCACCGGTTGGCCACGGGCAGTTGAATGTCTCTGAAGTGGGGCAAAGGCGGCAAGAGACGCTCTGTGGCCCTTCGCAAGAGCTAGTCGCTCGGCAGCGCATGTCTGTTTGCGCCTTAGCACATTTGTAGAGAGCGAGGCCTTCACGCCGCTGGTGGCAAACCTTTGTAAACCTTCGACTATCGATCGCGCTCTAGGGCAGTCTTATTGGAGCTATTCCAACAGTTTCTGCTGAGGAATGAGTGTAAAATGAGATCCAAAAGCAGCCACCCGCCACCAACTCTCGCCCGCGCGCAAATCCGTCCTTGTCCGCTGGCCAAGCCCTGCTCAATCCTTTCATTGCCCGTCGCGCCTTCCGTTGGTTTAGGCTGTTATAAAAAGCTGGCTGAATCCCCAAAGAACGCTTCCGGTGCGATTGTAGCTCATCCGTCGCGTGGGCGGCCGCGGCCACTGTTGATGCTTCGGTGTCAATTGACCTCTTTGCCTTCGTTCTTGGGGTAAAATTCAGCATCTTATGGTGCTTAGCGAAAGACATTGTGGCGATGTCCTTCGACAACAAAGCTCGTTGACGCTCTTTGGCTGATTGACCTCCCTTTCGCCTATTTTCGGTCTCGCTGAATCCCTTCCTTGCTGCGGTTTTGAGGTCCTCAATCAATGATATGCGTCTTTGAGCAAAGCCTTGCGGAGGAGTCTAAAGGTGTGTCGGGTTCTAGAGGTGAAGACTGCATCGCAAGCTAGTTCGCTGGTCGTATTGCTGTGGACGTCGCTTCGCCCTCGCGTCATGTACTCAGAACCACTTTCTTTTGCTCAGTTACTTGCCTGGCTATGACTCATGTCGCTGCTGGAATCGTTCAAGCAGACCTTGGTTTGCGGCCAAGCGCTTTGCCATCTTCGCAGCCCGAACAGGTCTCGGCTATCGTTCCCTGCTCCTAAACATGCTCTGATGGGCCTACTGAAGCCTCTGTACTATCTTATTGCTGGAATCATGACTTCGTCAATGCCGCTTATGCTTCAAAGTGCCTGCGCCTTGTTTGGTTCGATCTAGCTTCTCTTTTTCACATTCGCCTTCTTATTTCGCGGTCTTTCTATATCTTTATCATGCTCAAATGCTTCATCTAAGTATGCTTATTGCTTAAAGAATGCCATATGAAAATGAAAGATTGAATGGAAGGCCCATGTGTTCTTTCTTCTTTTGTGACCTGTTCATAAACAAGTTACGCCAGTGTCACTTCCAACGTACGAGTAACGGAGTTAAACCAATTTCGGTAACACTTGTTAAGTGGCAAGCTATTAGAGCGGCCACTGGGTAACAGTAAGTTTTCCATTAGAACCTAAGACGAGAGCGTCTCTAATAGTTTGCCGACTTACAGCTGCCTACGCGCCTTTTCAAAAGGTATTAGGTTCAACACGCAGAACGAGCGTGCGGGATGCCCGGTGGTCAGAAATCATCCACATTTTTTTTGTCGCCGAGTGCCAATGTTGTTGTTGTCGGAGATGGAAGTGTTTGCCCTCTTTTTTTTTGCTGCTGTTCGCCCTTCAGGCACGGCCTATCGTTTTAAGATGCTCAACTAGACACCCCGTCTTCCCGTCCTGGCCCCAAACAGTCGGATTCCACGCCACGAACAACAGACCAGAGCAGAAGGGGAGGTGGCAAATGGGCAGGGTCATGCAACTTTCTTGCCTGACAGCGTCTCGTTCAAGCATATTATTGTATTTCTGATCTTCCATGAAATCTAGACCTCTATTTTCCCCTCGCCATCACAGATTGGGCCGTGTCGCCGCCAAAATTTGCCACCGGGGCCTGTGACCTGGCAAAATTCAACTTTGGCTGACAGCCACCATCTTGCCGCCTTTTCGAGCGTGCTGAGCCCACAGATCATACATTTAGACTTCAAACTGCTTGCTACACTGCCAGAGCAAGGGCTTTTGGAGTCTCTCGATCCTGTTCTGCCACTGAGCGTCTTTGTCCGCTGCCAGACAATCGAATGAAACTGCCCAGAGACGCTTCTTACTTAGATCCTCTTGCTCTTGACATGTTTGCAGACTGCTATATAGCCCTCCGACTTGGCAGACCACGGATGAGCCCGCCTCATTTTCTGCGCCAGCGTAAAAATGCCGCCTTGGTAAAGCGCCTTGTTGCGCGACTGTGGCTGTCTCTTTGCTCCCTCGCGTGAAAGTACTCGTTAAGACATGAGAGTTATCGGAGCCGTTGGGTTTGCGTCATCGAGGTTTGGCTCATCCAAAGCTTGAAACTCTGGCATCGTGGACTCAAAGGACCTCAGACCACCCCGCTCTTCTGGCTGGCACCAATTTTGCACCTTGCACTTTAACACCGTCGTTATTGAACACGTCTGGTTTACTTGATCACTGGCGTGGTGGCCTCGTGGGCAAGCTCAAGAGACAGGCGGCCGCGCCCAGCAAGTCAGACTCGACCGAGAAGCCCGGCAAATCCCTCTCGGCCACGCAGCCTTTGGATTCTACTCAGGTCATTCGAGCTTTGGCAAGGCTAGATGGCCTTCTGGTGCCCTTCATCTGCGCTTCGGCTGATGTCTGCAACGACAAGTTTGCGGACATCCGCCAAGTGTTGGGTCAGCCGTATAGCCAAGCGATTCCCACTTATCCGACTTACATGTCGCTGCAAACTTCGGTCGAGTTGAGCAAGATTTGGAAGCCCGCGATGATCGTCTGGGAATACTACAACGTCCTAGATGGATCCCGTGCCCTCTTCCAGCGAGCAAGCTCTCGGCCCGATCCATACCAGCATGCCATTGTGGCGCTCACACTTCGACAAAGCGCGTTCGGTACAATTTTGAAGGCTATTGACGAGGCGAGCGGCATGATCAAGCAAGGCTCGACCGAGGAGTGTGAGTTTTCCTTCTTCGCAACCACGGTCGTTGATCCATCCGGCTGAGCTGATTCGCAGTGGCTCATTGGATTCTGGAATACTTGAGCGATCCCTCCAACCCTGTCCCTTCGGACAACGACCTCTACAAGAAAGTTCATCAAGTGATCCGCCTTTTCGCTGCATTCTTTTTCAATCCACTTATCAGAGATTATTGCTGGCAGATTTCGATCCACATTTTCGACATTTCGTGCTTGGCATCGGACTCGAGCTTGGGAGGAGTTCCCGAGTACAAGTGGTGGATGCTTGAGGCCCGTGAAAAGGTCGACGTGTGCAGGGCAATCGTTGCTCGACCAGGCTTCATCAGTGCTCTCAAAGACAAGAAGAACAAGCGCAGGAATGCCGAGCTGGCCAAAGTTGCGCAGGTAGTCTTGAAGCAGAACTTGGTAGAACGGGTAAGTGCAGCAGTCGCCGTTGTCGAGTTCGGGGTCGGACGGGCTCATCATCTCTCCCAGAAAGCTGCTTTCGACGACAGGCAAGCCGAGTTGGAGGATGCGGCCAAGGCAGACCGCGATGGTAGGCTGGCAGACTACTCGGGCTCCCTGGGCACCGATTGATCGGCCACCTCCCTTGTGCCTTATAGGTCTTGTAGTGATGGGAATCTTAGGCAAATCCTTTCAATGCGAGACGGACAACCACTTTTGCCACCAGCTTGACCCTCCTCCGCCCAAAATTTTGGCGGGCCACCTTCTTCCCGCTGCAGCGAGACCGGAATGTGAGTTGTCAACCTCCTATCACTTTTCCCTGCTCTCCCCTCGCCACACGACACCCTCCAAATGATTAGACTATCAAGCTGGCACCAGTCCTAAACCAATGTTGTGGACACCACTTCGCTCCGGGCCTTAATTTTTAATACGCAAAGGCTCATGATTCCGCTGCCTCTACGATTGCTGTTTGTTATATGCTGTGCGCACGATGCTGACGTCGTTTGCTGCTGCTTCGCGCCGCCCCCAAAAGAATGCAGAAGGTCTGCCGCCGCTGCCACTCGACGCTGGCCTGCCTGCCTTTGCCGCGCTTCCAGGCTCCAGCTTCGAGCCTTGCCGTCCTGCAAGAGCCCAAGGAGTTCCACGAATGGCTGGTTGTAGGTGAGATCCCTCTCCAGGCTCCCTTGCTTTGCCTTGGCTGCGATGCTCAAAATTCTCGGGGGCCGCGCAGAGTAAAATCGCCAGAGCGAAGCGGCGCATCTTCTTTGGCGCTCTGTACATGGGCAAAGAGCAGACTAAGCTAGTGAGTGCAGCTTCACCCTCATTCGTTCGAGGGAATGAGGTTGAGGCACGTCACACAGGTCGAGGCCATCCACCAGGCGCTCGCTGCCAACCCGAACCTCGAGTTCTTCTACCTAGCCGACCTACTGCGGTCCACCCGCGAAGCACCTGCCAACCCATGCTCAGCGGACCTGCTCGCCTCGCTCAAGTCCAGCTTCAAGGACCGCGTGCACGTTAGCTTTTACCACACCTCGGAGCTGACCGGCCTGGCCAAACGCTGGGTGCCCAGGCGGTTCGACGAGGGCTGGGGCTTGTGGCATGCCAAGCTGTACGGTGTGGATGACGACGTGCTCGTCTCAGGGTTCGTCCTTGGGCTTTTACCTCAGACTGGATCAGAAAATTTTACACGAGCGTCTGCACGGAACAGGGCCAATCTGAGCAATGACTACTTCACGAACCGGCAAGACCGCTATCTAGTGATCAAGGACCACCGGCCAGTGTCCGACTACCTGTTCAAGTTCCTGCGCACCGGCCAATCCGTCTCCTACTCGCTCTCACCCACTGCGGCCATCTCCTGGCCTTCCTCTTCCTCCCAAGCTCCCGAGCCTACCTCTTCTCAAGCAACAGACCACAAGCTATCAGCAGGTCAACTCTTCAACCAACTCCAAGCCGATGCCCGGATGTCCACCACCACTTCAGACTCGAATCCGGATTCGACGAAAGGCGAGGTGGAGATCCGGCCGTTCTTGCAGATGGGTCATTATGGCATTCGGGAAGAGACCGATCTGGTCGTGCCGTCACTGCTGGGGATGGGCAAGCAGAACGGGGTCGGGAGCGTGGATTGGACGAGCGGCTACTTTAGCTTGACCGAGACCAACCAAGCCCGGCTGCTGGATACTCAGGTGGATCACATCCGGGTCGTCTGCGCTGCTCCTCAGGTGGGTCGAGTTGCCACCTTCAGCCGCTTCGGTGGGCTGACCTCCGGCTTGTGTTTCACAGGCAAACGGCTTTTTTGAAAGCGCAGGCGTGAGCAAGTACATCCCGCCCGCCTACACTTTGGCCGAGAAACGCTTCTACGACGAGGTGCAGCGGCGCAACTTGGGCAGCGTCGTCGAGCTCAAGGAGTGGAACAAGCCCGGGTGTACCTACCACGCCAAAGGTCCGTTTGATGTCCCACTTGCAAGAATCGGTGGCTAAGGCGGAAGCGAACAGGCATCTGGCTGGCATCGCAAGATGAGCCTCACAAGCCTTTTGCCACCGTCATCGGCTCGTCCAACTATGGCCCGCGCTCTGGCTCTCGGGACATGGAGCTCAACCTCCTAGTGTCAACGACGAACGACGAGCTCAAGTCGCAACTGGGCAAGGAGGTGGCGCACATCCGCCAGTTCGCAGAGACAGTCACAGCGGAGACTTTTGCGCGGGAGGACAGACAGGTCGGCTGGGGAGTGGGATTGGCGGCCTGGGTTATCAAGGACATGCTATAACATCTTGACCCTTGTTGTCGGAACCTT
Source organism: Cystobasidiopsis lactophilus (assembly GCA_001599975.1). Classification (NCBI taxonomy): domain Eukaryota; kingdom Fungi; phylum Basidiomycota; class Agaricostilbomycetes; order Agaricostilbales; family Chionosphaeraceae; genus Cystobasidiopsis; species Cystobasidiopsis lactophilus. Next base: position 3,960,325 of record BCIO01000002.1, read on the forward strand.
TGGAGAGCCAGCCGATGAGTTTCCCACCCACGTCTGCCACCACGTCATCGAGTCTGGTCGTCTGCGCCTTTTGAGCCTTTCTTCTCGCACCGTCCAAGGTTCCTCTTCTAGATCTCAGATATGACGACTCTGTAAGATGCTGCCGCTATGAAAGACAGCCGAGCTCAATGCCCGCTCCTGGCAGACCGGCTTCCATCGTGCAACTGGTTTCCACCCTCTTTCGCCTCGTCCTCAACCTCTTTGGCGATGTTCTAGGCTTCTTCAAGAACATCATCGGCTTCTTCACCGGCATCGTTTGGGCTTTCGTGACCTTCTTGCTCCGTGAGCAGCCCGCTTTGCCACGTCCTTCCGTTTTCGTCTGGCCTAAACAGGAGTGTTGCCGCTTTTGCAGAAAACGCGATTCTCATTGCTTTGGCTGGCGCCGGATACTATGGCTGGACTTATGTGCGTCGATCCCGAAGGTTCAAAGGGCCTCAGGCTGACAGAAATGGACAGCTCCAAGCCCAACAGAAGGAGACGGCTCTCAAGAGCAGGACCACCTCTGTCACTCCTCCGTCTACCACGCCGGCTACCACTGCCACTCCCTCAGTCGCTGCTCCTGGCGTGACAGAGGCGCCCGCGGTGCCAGCTTAGTCAACATAGGACTTGGATTGCTTTCTTCGCTTGTAAAATTCCACTCCTGTCCTCCACGATTCTCCCAATTCTCCCGACACACGAACATGCAAAGCCCATTTTCCCTTTCCAAAGAAGCACTTAGGGTGGCTTCTCGACCGCCATGTACATGTCCAGATGCCGCTGAATCAGGGACAAGACCGCCTGCTTGTTCAGCACTTTCTTGAGCGAGTCCTCGCGCTGCCATCAAGCTCAACTAGACACCGACACGCAGTGAGAGGAGACACATACGAGAGCGAACTGGACGCCCCGACAAGTGACGCTGAACAACTCCTTGTAATCGACATGCTGCTTTGGAAAGTCGCACAGCTTGAGCTGAGCAGAAACCAGCTTCTTGACCAGCTGCGTGAAAAGACTCAATGCTTGGGAGTTTGGAGCTTTCGTGAGGCATACCAGCTTGTTCTGCTCCAATGTCGCCTGGCTGCCCGTCTCCACCGGAAGTGGCAAAGGGTCGGCAAAGCTGCCTGTGCTGACACTTGGGCTCGGCGGGTCGTTGTCCAACATATCCAGCTCTTCTACTTGAGGCTTGAGCTTCTTCGCGGCCCGTCCTTTCCCGGGCGTCCCTGGAGTTTTCCGTTTCCGGCCGGTTGTCTCTTTCGCAAACGGATTGCGAGCTCGAATCGGGGCTTGGTCAGCGGCTGATTCCTTCCCAAACATGTTGGGGTTGACGATGATCGGCCTGGATTTGGCGGCAAGAGGGTTGGTGCCGAATGGCAGGGCAGAAGTGGAGGCAGCCTTCTGGAAGCGCTGGGAGATAGCAGCGTCTGCAGTCATGGTGAATTTCTTGTGTTGTAAATCGCATCAGTCGCAGTACAGACGTACCTCTAGGAAGGGGATCATCAGGTCGAGGAGGTGCAGGCTTGACAGCGGCCTTCTTTCGCGACAGGCGAAGTGCCAATTTCCTTTGTCCCTCGGGCTGCAGCTCTGCATAGATGATCAAAGGAGTTGCTTGAGAATCATCTGCTTACTTCCACTCAGTGCAGTCGGATGGAACACCCAAAGAGAACGCACTCAGGGAGTCGCCCAAAGTGAAGAGAAGGCCATTGCTTGATCGACCATTTGGCTGGACCTGAGTCGGGAAAACTGTTCAGCGCGGCTTTTGTAATCATACCAATACGTTCGACGCACTTGATCCGCGCAGAACCGGCTCTCGAACCAACTCGTGGTCTGGCTGCACCGCTCGTCAAGGTAAACTCGCAAGTCCAAGTCGCCCTCCGCCAGTTCAACATGGTCCATAAGCCCCCGCTTGAGAGAATCCACTCTCTGCTTGTGGCTCGACTTTTTCCTCTTCGAATTTGACGCTGACGGCGCGTCGATTTCGACCGCACGCTGGACGTGTAAGTCTGCATTGCGCAACATCTCGAGTCCCAAGCAGATGTCCGAGTCGGCGGCTGCAGCTCCGTTTGCAGTCACTGAGAATGGGTCGTCCGCTTGGATCACCTGAGCCGAGGAGGAGGACAGCGTGCGCAATAGCTGAGGCCGGCTCGTGCTCGAAGGGGTTGGATTGGCCGGTTTCGCATCTCGAACGACGAAAGCGACACCTGCCAATGAGGATCAGAAGTGGCCAACATAATGTTCGATCGACCAACCATGGAGCTTTTGGCCCTGCTCGACGACTAATGCGCCTCGCCAAAGCAGGCGACTGTCGCGCGACCGAGCCTTGGACGCCGTGGCCGGAGCTGGCCCGTTCGACAGGAACACATCATCAGAGCCCGAGGGCCTCTCTGCACGCTTTAAAATCGCAATCTCGAAGGTGTTGGGTCGCCGTCTGAGCCAACCGTGCTGCCGGCGAAAAGAAAGTGCGGCTAAATTGTTCTCCCATGTTTCCTGGCAGTGACGGCAGGTGGCTGGGACAGGACGTCCACACTTGATCCCAATTGTGTTCCCATCTTTGGCAGGATTGTTTGCGAAATAGCGGCATACCCATCTCGCTCGATTGCCCGCCGGCCAGAGTCGAAATATTTCTGCTCATCGGTGACCGCTTTGGCAATTCCTCGATAAGCCAACGATTATGTCGACTGCCGTCTACAAGGAAGTTCCTTTATCTGATGGCCTGGACGATGAGCCTCAGCATCATTTTCCGGCCTTGCGCTCTTCGTTCTTCAAAAGGCATCGGCGGGTGAGCAACCGCCCTGGCGATTCTCTCAAGCTTGTCAATGTCTTTGAGCTGATACTCCTTTCCGCGCTAGATCCTTGTGATCATTCTCCTGGGATGGCTCGTTGGCGTGGCCCTTCCCTGGACTCTGCTTTTCCTCCAATGGGCCAAGCCAACGCTTCCCGAGGTTGCGCCAGCGGTGACGCCAGTGCCAGAATATCGACCCATTATCACGCCGCCCTTCCGGGACTTCAAAAGCTCAGATATTGCCATCTCTCTCAAGACTGGTGCCAGCGTGATCGACAAGCGGCTCGGTGTGCACTTGGACGAAGAGCTGGCCAACATTTCCTTCCCTTTCCAGGTCAGCTTGCCATACTCTTCGTTCTGTTCTTTCAACTTGTCGGAGACTCAATATGATGCTCAGATCTATAGCGACTACGGCCAGACCTTTCGTGGCCACCAAGTAATCGATGTGTTGGCATCCGTGCCAGATCGGGTCCACGGTCAACCCGATTTCAAGCCTTATGCCATCCAGAAGAGTCAGTTAGATAAAGGTACTCCGGTGGACCAGCTTGAAGGGGCTTGGTCGCTCGACAAGTACGTATTTGGCGACCTTGCAGCAGGCCTTGGTCTGATTTTGTTTCAAAACTAGATACAAGTTTTTGCCAATGCTGGCTGATTTCTACAAACGCTTTCCGGACGCCCTCTGGTATGTCAACATCGAGGCAGATTCCTACTTGTTCCTGGAAAACCTCGTCCGCTGGCTCGCTCCGCTTGACCCTTCAGGCCAAAGCCTGTTTGGTTCCCCGATATTGATTGAGGATTGCGGGTGTTGGTTTGCCCATGGTGGTAAGTGTCAAAGCTCTCCTGCTTTTAAAGTGGCTCTGACACTGTTCCTGAGACAGGCAGCGGCTACGTCCTAAGCAAAGGATTGATGGATGCCACCTTTGGCGCGCAAGCGGATCATATGGCCAACGTGATGGTCGATTTTCAAGCCAACGCTTGCTGCGGAGACGAGATCTTGGCGCGAGCGCTTTACTCGGCCCCTGGCGTGCAGATCAAGGCTCCGGCCGGCATCAGCCACCAGCTCTTTTCCGGCGAGACACCTACAAGCGAGCGCTACACCGCCGAGAACTGGTGTCTTCCGCTGATGGTCTTTCACCATGTCACTCCGGCGGAGATCGCTAAGCTCCACGCCTTTGAGCACGAGTTCTTCGCCAAGCTCTTTGCCAACGACTTCATCCGCCACTCCGATATCTTTGGTGCCTTTGCGCCCGACTTTTGGCTCATGGACTACTCAAAGGGGACGCAAGAGACCGTCACTCTGGATTGGGAGAACCGTGCGGAGCAACGGCGGGTCGACGCCCGAAGTGGAGAGCCCTACGACGCCGACTTCTGCCAGCGAGCTTGCGAGAAGGAGACAACTTGTTGGATGTGGCAGTTCCGACACAACGACGAGGGGCCAGAATGCCAGCTGGGATTGGACTTGATGCGCATTGGAGCACGTCGAGATGGCTTCACCTCTGGCTGGCGCCTGGATCGGATCCGCACCTTCCGTCAAGCTCAAGACTGCGAAGTCAGGCACTTGCAGACCGACCATGCATTTTCCGTCGACCCGTGGAAGTTGCCCGTTTGACCGCCGCTTCGCCTCTTGTAATGCCTTCAATCGCTGGCACAAGAGAACGGAGGCGCAAGACAGACGCTACGTACTGGTGAGACCTAGCTTGAGCCGCTGTTGTACAACCACAGAACCTGACACATCTGTGATTGCACAGCCGCGTTGCGTTGCATTTTCGCCGATATTCTAAGAAGGTTGCCAACTCGACTTTTCTTGCTCTTCGACCATCGGTCCCTCTTGATCTCCGGTATACAAATCGACTCGAGCGAGGAACGGCATCAGGCCCGGCAGCCCGACGCCTAAATCTTCACCTCGGCGTCACCAAACGCTAGAAGACGTTTTTTGGCCTCGTCTGCACGGAGGGCACCGTATCTCTACCTTCTCTTCTCTCCGCTGCTGTTCTTCGATATCATCCTCGCCTACAGCGACTCCAAGCGGCCTCGTTATTGCCCGGCCCCCGAAGCATTGCATCCCTCATCGTCGCGCTTCAGCACCCTCACAGCATCATGGTCAAAGCTACGCCATCATACATCGAGCTATCTCAACCGGACGCGTTTGACGATAAACCTCTCCTCAGTCCGCGCTCGCGCTTTGCCAACCGAAATCCATTGCTGGCGCCGCGCTCCAACAGCTTTGCGCATCGGCATTTCCCCGTAAGAATGTGCCCTTGCACGTCTCGGTCCCGCCAGACTAATTGCGGACATTGCAGACTCTGCTGATTCTACTCATCGGATGCCTTGTTGGGACCATTTTGCCCTGGGCCCTTCTCTTCATTCAATACCGCGCCAAAACCGGCTTCTTCTCGTCCTCCAGACCTGCTCTTCTAGTCCCTTCACCTTCTTTGCGACCTTTCGAGCATGATGAAGTCGTGCTCACCATCAAAACGGGCGCCAGCGTCATCAACGAGCGACTGGGTGCTCACCTAGACCACGAGCTCGCACACTTCGATCACCCGTTCCTCGTCTACAGCGACTACGGACAGATGTTTCGGGACGTGCCAGTAATCGACATCCTCGCGGGCGTGGCGGATACGTTTCGCGATGCCGAGGACTTTAAGCCATGTAAGCTTCCTTCTTGCGCCGGCTGCTTCCCCGGTTCCCTCAGCAAGATGCTACCATCCCTTTCCCTGGCTTTCTTTACTCTAAGAGTGATGAAGGCTGATTGCTGGGCTCTTCCGATTCCAGATTTTTTCCAAAAGGAGCAGCTCACCACCGGCGCTTCAATTGATGGATTGCAAGGCCACGCCCTTGACAAGTTCAAGTTCATACCGATGATCGATGTAAGGAAAGTCCTTCTCGGGGCGGAAAGCCCGTTTTTGACCAAGCTAGCGCACAGCACGCCTACCGTCAATACCCGGACGCCAAGTGGCTCATCAACATGGACGGGGACTCCTTCATCTTTCTTCCCAACTTGTTGCGCTGGCTATCGTCTTTCGATTCCTCCACCCAGTTGCTGTTTGGTCACCCAGAGGGCATCTCCAATGGGTCAGTTCTTCTTTCGAATTCGAGCTCTGCTCGATGGGCTCTGATGTTCATTGAGCACAGTGACCTCTTTGCGCACGGCGGATCTGGATACGTCATCTCCAAGGGCTTGCTGGACCAAACGTTTGGAGCGAACCGTGAGCATATGCTTACCACTCAAAACGGAGCTCTGGAGGGCTCGTGTTGCGGAGACATGGAGCTGGCGCTGGCCATGTTCCACACGAACGGCGTCCACATTCGAAGTCCCTCTGGCGTTGGCCACAACCTCTTTGCTGGCGCTCCTCCGACTGGGCCATTGGGCTATCGCTTCGAGCGCAAGACCTGGTGCATGCCGTCCTTCTCCTTCCACCATCTGACCAGCGACCACATCGCCCAGCTCCACCAATTCCAGACCAACTTTTTCCCTAAACTTTACCCAACTGACTTCATCCGCTACAAGGACGTTTTCGAAGCATTTGCCCCGTCCTTCCTGCTGCACAACTACACGCAAGGGTGGGACAGCACAGTTACCCAAAATTGGTCCAACGAAGCAGACCAACGGCTTGTGGACGCCGAAGACGACGAGCCGTACGACGCCGAATTCTGCGAGCGCGCCTGTTCAAGGGACGGCGAGTGCTGGGCTTGGAAGTTCCGCCCGCCCGCCCAAGAGGACAAAGCAGAGTGCCACATTGATTTTGGGGCCTTCCGACTGGGCGCTGCGGAACAAGGGGTTACCTCGGGCTGGCGACTCGACCGGTTGCGACACTTCCGTGAGACAGACACGCGGGCGTCTTGCGAAGGCGAGCGTCTTTTCCGGACCTTGTAACAGTAGATGTATTATACGTAGACGCTGCGACTTGGCTTGTACCAATTTAAGGAGTGCGCCTTTGCCACCGCCTCAGCGGCTCAGCCTGCCAGCTTCCGGGCGAGCGACCTTTGCTTTTGGTCCACGTCCTTCGCGTTCCGAATGGTCTTCGTAAAGCTTGCTTATAGCTAATGATTGTCATTTTGGTTTGACTGCATCCCAAATGCGTTTGGAGTCTACATACTTGGCAATCGGCTCTGCCAGGTCACTTCGCCTTTCCTCTGACTCTGCCCTTCCTGCCAGCGTTTCGGTCTAAACAGTACACCAAGTTTCGCGCAATCTACAAACAGTTCGTATGCATCGATGCACTGTATACTGTTTGATGGTTGTCGTAACGCATTCGAGCGACCGCATTTTGGTCAGAGAGTCGAACGAGCCTGGCTGGACCTTCAAATGCTGTGCCTGATTGCTGGCGTTTGCCTTTCTACTACGTCTTGGCCTGCTCTGAACTAGTTGAATGGACAGCAAGAAAGCCTGCCCGCCATGAGAAGGCCAAGAATGCGTTCATTTCTGGACGTTCAGACTGTTTCGTTGGTGGCGTTCACACTGTTTCTTCCCATTCAGGCAGAGGTGTCTTCGGCTTTCATTGAGTCTTTTGCTCTATCTGCAACCACGAATATGATCCAGTTCCCCTATAAGCGGCTTCCGGGGGATGAGGTTCTGGTTCTGCCTGGAGGTGCACACACGCCACGCTCATCTCCTGGCAGAAAAGAAGGACGAGTCAGTAGGCCATTCTACTTGAACTAGGGTCAAGTGCTGAGTAATAAGCTAGGTCCTCGCGCTCCTGCTTGTCTGTGTTCTGGTAGCATCTCTTCCGGGAGCGTCGTTCTTTTATCCACGAAACACGTCCCAGCACCCTTGGGAGATCGGTCTCAGGACCTACAATATAGAACCAGCCATCAGAAGGTGAGACCCAGTCGTGCAACGAGGTTTGGCTGATCCCGCTTCCAGATTCGAGCCTGACGAGATTGCGCTAACCATCAAAACCGGCGCTAGCGTTATCAAGCAACGCCTTGGGATCCACTTTTTACACGAGCTTGCCAACTTCTCTTATGGCATGCAGGTATATTCCGACTACGGCCAAAAGTTCCAAGGGCTTGATGTTATCGACATTCTCGCCAACGCTCCAGAGCGCGTCCACGACCAGGAAGACTTCCAGCCGTACTTCAAACAGAAGCAAGCTTTGGATAATGGGATCCTTACGGGCACCTTGGACGCGGCGCAAAGTTGGCGTCTTGACAAGTACAAGCCTTTGCTCCTAATGGATGTGCGTCAGTCCGTCAAGTACTATCATTCGGCTCTTGAAGTCACGACGACAGGAAGCTTTCACACGGTTCCCAAAGGCTCAGTGGTACATCAACGGGGACGCGGACACCTTCTTCTTTATCGACAATCTTCTTCGTTTCCTGGGCCAATTGGATTCCTCGAATCAGGTTCTTCTTGGGAATCCTAAGCCTATTACTAATGGCCAGTGGTTCGCGCATGGAGGTGTGTTCATCGAGGCCCGAAGGATACTCGTCAGCTGAATTGGATGTCGCAGGCAGCGGCTACGTCTTGTCTCGCGGCTTGATGGACGCCACCTATGGCCAACATCGCGAACATATGAACACTGTCCAGGTGGATGCCCAAGCCCATGCTTGCTGTGGCGATATGGAGCTGTGCCTCGCCATTTACTCTACCCCAGGCGTACGCCTCACCGCTCCCGAAGAACTCTCCCATAATTTATTCGCCGACGACACTCCCTACCAGCACCAATACCATCCCAGGAACTGGTGCCTTCCTTCCTTCAGCTTCCACCACATCACTCCTGACGACGTTGTCAAGCTCCACCGTTTCGAGCGAGCCTTCTTTCCTCGGCTTGCCCCCGGCGACTTCATCCGTTATGCGGATGTATTTCAGGCCTTTGCGCCGGATCATCTGATCGAAGACTACAAGGACGGACTCCGCTCGTCCTTTGCCGCCCGATGGGCAAATGGAGCCGACCAGATGCGGATCGGCCCCGAAGCTGACAAACCGTATGACGCCAACTTTTGTGAACGAAAGTGTGAAAGTCTCGGGTGGTGCTGGATGTGGCAGTTCAAGCAAACCGACGAGGGCGGCGAGTGTCACTTGGACTCGGAGCTCGTACGCATCGGGGTCGCCAAGGAGGGCTTCACCTCAGGCTGGCATCTGGGGCGGCTACGGGCATTCCGGCAGAGTCAGTACTGCGAAAGAGACTGGGGGTCTGTGGGCCTTTGAGAATCGGCCTGGACAGTGGACTTCTTCCTCATTAGCAGTCGTCACCTTCAGCTTGTAGAGTTTACCGCCTTCTTTATAGTTGCGCAACCCAAGAGCTACACGTCAAATTCAGAAAGAGCGTCAGCGAGCTACAAAGGATCGGAGGAGACCACCACGTCTAATGAGGGTAACAGCTGCACAAAGCTAGAGTGGTATTGGTACAGACAACAATCACAGACAAGCATTGTCCGTTGAGAAGCGGGTTGATAGATCGTGCAGGACGGGAGAGCTGGTTCTAGGAAAAGATGCGCACGCTCTCAACCTCCCAACTGGGCACACAGGCAGACCTGTCAGCTGATTTCGAGCAAGAGTGTAGAGCGCCACGACTTACTAAGCATTCCTGTAATGCGAAGCAGACTTGACGTAGTCCGAGGCAGATCCAGGGCAGCCATCAGCGTTGTAGACAGCGCCGGCCCAGTCGCCTGAGGCACAACATCAGACCAAAGGCCAGAGGAGTAAGGCCTGTCGCTCACCGTTCAACGTGGTGTCGAAGATGATGGTCTGGTTGCTGAAAAAGTCGCCACTGCAGGTAGAGCTCGACCAGAAGGCGACCGGCTTTCCCCAGGTGGAAGGAATGGGGCGGGCCCGGCGAAGGTCCCAAGGGATCTTGTTGTACGGGAAGAACCAGACCGAGACTGTACATAGTGCATGAGCACTTGGGCCTGTGCATGAAGGAGGGCATTGAGAAACTTACTGCCGCTGTCGTCTGTGGCCGATACTTTCCACCTGAGCAAAGTTCTCCTTGCTAACAGTGAATCCACCTACTCCAAAGGGTAGCAAACGCTCCTCCACCAGCCTTGTTGAAACCCTGTAGGAAGATTAGACTTAGACCTTAGCGCTTGGAACGAGAAATCCACCCACCGGCCCGTAGCTCTTCTTGGAGGGATCTTGGATGCCACAGCCCGTGTTGCCGTTTGCATACGCATAGCAGTCAGTAGCTAGGACCTGAAAGGGTAGACAAAGTCCGTAGGTCAGTCAAGACCAAAAGATGGGAGCGCCACCACGGACCGTGCCGGTGCCCTCCATCGGCAGCTTGGTAGTGCAACCTTGCCCAGTGTGCAGAGTGTACTGATTTTGCGTGAGGCTGCATAAAAGTTGGACATGTGAGTGGCGCACAAGAGGTCCAAAGAGGAAGACTTTTACGTGTTGACGCCTTCGACACTGTGGTGCTCAAGTCTCCAATCAGGATTCAATCGCATTGGGAAGATAGGGTCAACCGCACATATCAATCTCTCCGCCGTAGGGCCAGTTTCCTGTCAGAGCGACGACGTGAGCTTTAGTCCGGGGTCACGAAAGGAGGGAGGGCACTGACCTCCGACAGTCCAAAAAGCACTGGGTCGTTTCAGGGACATCGTCAGCGTTCAGTTCTCTGTTACAGTAGCTACAAGGAGTGCTCACGGCCAGGTAGTGCACCTGTTTGAAGGAGGCCCCAAAATCAGCTCGACGGCTCCTTTTTGGCGAGGAAGAGGAATGGCAAAAACGCACCCGGTAGGAATGTGCGTGGCAGTCATGACGACCATCTGGCCCTTGACAAAAGGCGTCTTGGACGTGATGCGGACCGAGTCGCGGTTGGCGCCCGAGCGGAGGTTGGAGAAGTCGTCGACCTTCATGTACGCCTTGCCGTTCTTGACGAAGGCCAGCGGGTTCTTCTTGCGCATGGCCGTCGACTTGCTAACATAGTTGACTTGGCCGTGAGTCGCTGCAAGGGACAAAGGATGCGCAATTGCGCGCCACACCCAGTCAGGAATTTGGGGTTCGCTAGAAAAATGCCAAGCAATAGACGCACGATCAGCATCCGTGAACTGTGCAGTTGTACCAACGCATCAGCATCTGCTCGCAGTCCTGAAGACAAAGGGCCACACGCACAAAGTCCCACGAATCAAAGAAGTTTGCGCCTTGGATGTTTTGGCGAAGGGTCATGGCGGTGGCCGCTGCCCGCTTGGCCAGACCCCCGTCATCCTCGTCCTCCAGGCCACGCGCGGCGTACACATTCAGGTAGTCGCTGTCGTCGCCGAGCTGGGCCAGCGCAGACAAGGGAGCGAGCATGCCCGCGACGAGCAAAGTGGCTGCCAGCATGTCTTTCAGGGTGCAATTGTTTGGGGAGAAAACGAGCGTTGTGGCGTCGCCGGGACGTGTAGTTCAGGGGATGGCACAGCCAAGACTTGCTTTGAGACACACAATACACAAAAGGCTCTTGATTGCTGCGGTCCAAGGGGCATCGAATTCAGCAAACAACACGCTGGAGGCGCACAACCTTTGGCGCCTGTGGCGAGCGCGCACTCCTCTTGCTGCTGCAGCCACCAGTTTCAGGCTTGAGCTCTTGCAGGGCGTCTCCTGAGAGCTCCCAGGTCGAATCACGGCAGCCCCAGCCGCCAATTTCCAACTGCGTTTCCCCCGAAATTAGCTTTGACAAGCGCGCTCGTCTCATGCTGCCGAGCGAGCTGCACGCGCTGGACTGCATCACTGGCATTCGAGCATGGTTCTCGCCTTACATTCCCGGTGGCTTTGACCTCTCCAAGGCCTGGCGAGCCAAAGGTGGCATTCTGGCTGAGGACGCCGAGACCCGCATCGACTTGTTCTTCTGCGCTGAGAAGGACGATCCCTGGAGTGACAAGTTGGTTGCCTCCGTTGCTTTCCTTGTGCTTTTATGGTTGACTGATGAAGCTCTTACAAGGCTGACCAAGGTTGGCATCGATGTGTCGCCGGCGCAGGACGCGCACGACGTGCTGAGGAAGCTGGGCATCGTCGTCTCCGTCGACCAGCCGCGCTTCTTGCTCTCCGTGTCCCCTGTGGCGCCAAAAGAGAAGAAACGCGGTGCTGGTGCTGCTGCGTCCAAGTCCGTGGCCGCTGCCGCTCGCTCAAAAGCTCCAGTTCGCTTTGAAAAGTCGCCCTCGCCCGGCTCTGGCTCTGAAGAAGACTCCTCCGCGGACGAAGTCAAGGCCGTGGCTTTCAAGCTTCCGTTCGTTCCCTTTCTCAGCGCCTTTCATAAGGAGAGCTTTGCACTTGACATGGGAGGTTGGCAGTCCAACGCCACCCACCTCGATCTACTCGTCGGCCTCCAAACAATCTGGCTCCCTCAAGTCGCCGCCTTTAGCCTCCCATTTGACCTCCAGCATCTCTGCCATGTCTCTGTTGGCCGATATCAGCCCCAAGCAGCCTTACACCAACGCTTCGCTCTACCCGGCTCTGCTCGGCAGCCCACTCAAGCTCGAAGACGAAGAGCTCGCTGCTGCTGTTGTTGCCTCTGGATCCAACGAGAAGCCTGTTCATGCTCCTGGCCGCGACAGCGGTGATGACGACGATGTGGTCGTGGTCGAGGTTCGGACCAAGCCGCGCCCGTCCAAGAAGCGTTCGGCTAGCGCTACTAAGCTGTGTGCTCCCAAGTCAACCACCGAGGACTCGCCCCTGCTCAAGAAGATCAAGAGAGAGCAAGAGGCCCAGCTTCCCAGCACCCCGCCCAAGGCTTCTTCCTTCAAGTCTGGCCCACCCTCGTCGCGCAACAAGCTCACAGTCAACAAGACCGCTGCGCCTGCCCGTCGACTGCCTCCTGGTCCTTCACCCCGAGCCTCGCACCACGATACCTATGTATGTTCTTTGGGTTTACCCCTCTATTTCGTCGATCTGAAGAAGTGGCCCCAGATTGAAGAAATTGATGGTGATGAGGAAATTCAGCGATGGCTGAAGAGCTGAACGGCACGCCAAAGCAGCGGAAGGAGGAACGAATGGAATCGACTTCCATACCCGCCCTTCTTGCCTTCCTTCTTCGGACGCATCGCGCTTGCTTTGTATTTGTTTTCTGTCCCTCTCGAACCCAGTGTCGTCTTGCCAAGTGGCTTTGTGATGCCGGATGTCCCAAGGTCAAGGTCCAAAAAAATAATAAATTAGGCGTCGAATAGATTAAGATAATGCAAGGGTTCGTGAGGTTTTAGCATTACGAGGTGTTAGTATTACTGCGCTATTGTAGCGCGAGAGTCTGCATGTGTCATGAGTGCCTGTGATCGGCTCTCAAAACGCTGCCGTTGAACTTTGATTTGCCACCGCGATGTTGAGGAGCTGGTCCCTTTCCAATGCCTTTGGTTGCTTTAATCATACTGTAATCATATCACACAAAGCATCTATAGGTTAAAACTAGAGGGCAAAGTGGCATAATGAGCGTGTAACGGCATTTGCCACCGAGCTGGGAACGGTTTTCGCAGCCGCGGTGCGGGACCCGACAAGATGGCATTTGAAACAGGCTGTTAGCGAGTCTTTGCTAGCTTAGGCGATAAATGTTTTCATCCTATTTATCGAGGACACCTCGCGAGAAAATTGCCGATGAAACCAGGTATCTAGAGGGTTAGGTTTCGCAGACGCATTGGCTTTAAGCCACACTATGCTCGAGCCTGCTTTTTCCTGAAGAGGCCCTCCCCTCGAAAACAATCCCTTCTAGTAATGAGACGCTGTCCAGAGCTGTGCTCCTACTCCTCTTTTCCCCCTTTCCTTTCTTTTTGCATCTGCTTTAGAAGGAGAACTGATGGATATGTCGATGAACTCGTTCAGTAGGGTATAAGGAATGAATGTGTGTTGCATCACGATTGCCATGCGTCTGCGTGACAAACCCGAGTTGGTTTACGAAAAAATCTGGACGCTCTCGACCTCCCAACTGTCGGCCACAAGCGTCAGCAGAGAGCTATAGAGTTCGAAAGATGAGAGCTCACTAGGCATCCTTGTAGTGAGAGGCAGACATGACATAGTCCGACGCGCTTCCTGGACAGAATTGGGAGTAGACGTTCCCAGCCCAGTCGCCTTTAACACAACACCATCATTAGGGCATAGGGCGTAACAAGAAGCAGACCCTTACCGTTTATGGTAGTGTCGAAGATGATTGTTTGATCGGCGAAGAAAGAGGAAGCGCAGGTGCTCGTTGACCAGAAAGCGACTGGTTCGCACCAGCTGGATGGCACAGGTCGGCCGATGCGCAAGTCCAGTGGGATCTTGTTGCGGGGAAAGAACCAAATGGAAACTAGCAAAGGCCACATGAGAGCCCGGGCGAGCTCATGCAATTCGAAAAACTGACTGCCATCATCGTCTGGCCGTGGCGTCAGCTCAGGGGGATTATCAATCACATGAAGAAGCGCACTCCACAAAGTCGCAAACGTGCCACCTCCGTTCTTGTTGAATCCCTGTGTGACAACTTTGAACCTTGAGCTGGAAAATAGGGCAGCCGCCTACTGGTCCAAAGCTCTGGGTCGAAGGATCTTTGATGCCACAGCCCGCGCCATTATTCGCATACGCGTAACAATCGGTGAGTAGGACCTACGCAGAATCAGTGATGGCAGCACCGTGATGCAGGCCAAGACTGACCTCGCCGGTACCGTTCATCGGAAGTGTAGTGGTACAGCCATCGCCAGTGTGTAAGGTGTACTGATTTTGGGTGATACTTGTGGGTCGTCGGTGCATGTTTGTGCGAACGCAAATTGTGAAGAGGCTCACTTGTGCACCCCCTCGACGCTGAGCCTTCGTCAATCGACTGCATCTTTGCGCCCGACAGAAGTCACCTCACATGTCAATCTCGCCAGCATAAGGCCAATCCGCTTTGAAAATGGAAGACAAAGGTTGTTGGCTCCGTTGCTACTTGACCACACGCCAAGATGCGTAGCTCACCTCCCAAACCGAGGGTCCAAAATGCACTGCGGCCACATTGGAAAGACGTTGTGAGTAGATAGAAAGCGCTACTTCAGATGAGGCGCTCACGGCCAAGTAGTGCATCTGAGCAACAGTCGTACGCCTCGCATCAGCTGCATAGATCATCTGCCAAGCATCACTCACCCTGTTGGGATGTGACTGGCGTCGAGTACAAGCAACTGGCCCTTGACCAATGGCGCCTTGGAAGTGATGCGAACCGAGTCTCGATTGACGCCCGAGCCAAGATCAGTAAAATCGTCAACCTTCATGTACGCCTTGCCATTCTTGACGAAGGCCAGCGGGTTCTTCTTGCGCATGGCCGTGGTCTTGTTCACGTAGTTGACTTGGCCGTGAGTAGCTGCAGTCAAAGCGGCGGAGTAAGGGCCTGTTCACAGAAAGCAGCCTCGAGCAAACGCGAACGATCAGGGTCCGTAAACTGGGGTCAAATCGCCCTCGTGTAAGCGATTCTTACTTTGACGGGTCTTGGAGGACGAGTGCGCACAAAGTCAAAAGCATCGAAGAAATGGGTGCCTTGAATGCGCGTCTGCAGCTTCATCGGCTTCGCAGGCACTTTGATCTTGATGATTTGCTTGCGCAGGCTCGTGCTGCCGACCCCAATGACGTGCAGGTTAGTGCCATACTTTTCCAGTTGTGCCCTAGCAAGCGAAGGAGCTAGAACACAGGCAGCTGCGACCAATCTGCCAGCGCGCATGGGGCCAATTCAAAGGAGCGGGAGCAGCCGGAGTCTAGGTAAAGAACGAGAAGGGAAAAAGATGGTGATAAGAGAGCAAGTGGCGGTCGTTAAGAAGAGAAAGAGAAAGCCCCTCGAGAACAAGCACGAGCTAGCGATGCAGCACCAAGCCTCCGACCCAAAGGCAGGAAGGTCGAAAGCCGCCGAGGACCACATGCAGCGTGGAGCAGTAGCTCCTGTTTCAAGAGATCTCAAAGGTCAAAGGATGGAGAGGAAAGACTACTACTACTGCACAGATTGAAGTCTAATTTGGGAGCCGACGGACGAGGAGAGTGCCAGCGCCGACCAGTGGCCAGCCAGGAGCACGCAGAAGCAGTCAAAGGCAAAGACAACGTCGTCAAGACGACGGCGGCAGCAGGAGAAATTGAACCGGCCCCAAAAATTTGCCACCCGCCGTCGACTGCGGTGGTCCACTCGTTCGGCGGCCTAATAGTATGTCCCTCGTGAAAAGCTTGTACAATGCAATTCAAAGTGCGTCCTTCGCTAGCTAATAACACCCTATGCCGTTCACGCCCATTCCCACTTCGGCGCAAGATCGTGAGCTAGGCGAACCAACGCAAATAGGCACAACGCACAGTTATAGCAATCAGTCCGTCATCCAGGGTCGCCAACTTCTTGAACGCGGACGGCGAAAGGTCAATGTGCGTCGCCTCGCACCCTTCGCAGCGATCCACGACGTCGACCGAGATCGACCGGCTCTTGTACTTGATGTTGATAGTCCGCCCCTGAAGCCGTCGCGTGAGCCATGACAATCTTAAGAGGGCCAAAGCACAGGGAGCGCACGCAGATGGGGTTGAGATTCGGGTTCGCAGTGGCGCCCGGCCAAGAGTCGTACACAAGCTTGCTCACGGCAACGACGTATTCCGTGTCGCTGTTGACCTGGCCGCAAGCTCCGAGGCCGACCTCATACCACGTCGCCTGCCCACTGATCCACCCCGTCGGCGCCGCAACGGCGGTGGTGCTGGAAACCTGAGGCGTAGAGGTCGTTTTTGTCGTTACTTTCTTGCTGCTGGTGGGAGCAGCTGTTGTTTTCGTTGATGATTTTGATGATGATTTCGTTGAAGACTTGGTAGCGGTGGTGCTCGTGTCGACACGGAACCACGTCGTCGTGCTCTTTTTTGAGGCAGAAGCAGAACTCGATCTTGAGGATGACGCCACTGAAGACGTCCCAGAGTTCAAATTGCGGGTAATGGAAGAGCGTTGGGAAGAGGAGGACGGCAAGGAGGAGCCGGAGGACGAAAAGGTAGCTGCCGTGGTGGCCGCATATGAACGCTGGGCAAAATGCGACAAGGGGTGGAAGCGGCCAACTCACGTCCATTGACGCAGTACGTGTATCCAAGCCACAGGTTGGAGCAGGAGGAGTCGAGGTTCGTATTCCAGACCTGGAGCATGGTCCAGCTCGTGAGGTGGTACTCCATCGCCAAGCCGTAGCAGGTGTCGCCAGATTGGACGGTGTGAAATTGCGTGCAACCCTCCGCCGTTGATAGAGTGCCGTTCATAAGTCTCTTGCTGAGTTGGCCTGTATGGTCGCGCGCCAGCTCATCAGTCGGGTTCAATGGGCCAAAAAACAAAGCGGAACTGCAACGCACCCATACTCCGCCGTGCGATCACGGGCAAGTGTTGATCCGCCTTTTGCAGCAAGTAGCGCTCTGCCAGAGAGTGCCGCTTCTTCATGCCGTAGGCGTAGTGCTGGCTGTTGAGATCGCTGACCATCTTCCCCTCCACGTCTGCTAAACCGCTGGCTAGCAGCAGCGCCGCAGATAACCACGTCAACATGATTGTGTTCAGCTACTTTGCCCTCACAAAAGCCAAAGAAATCCTTTTGAACCAAACGCAAAAGGAGTTCAGCAACACTAGCGATAAATTGAAGTCTCGGACCAATTTAAAACTCGGCGGCGCGTGAAGTGTTCAACACTTCGTTGGGGCTTGTGAGCAGCTTGTAGTAGATGCGGGGAGAGGTGGACCAGCCAGCTGGAGTTGGATGTAGAAGAAGAAGAGGCCAAGGGCTGCGAGAGGCCGAGGTTGAACTTCTACTTTTCGCAACCAAGTCGGCTCAGGAGCCGCGGCCACGCGTCGCGTTCTCGCATCTGGGGAATGTCTGCGCCATCGCAGCGTCACAAGGACGCCCAGGCAGACCGATAGGGATTCGAACGCACGGGGAGAAAGCGCGGTCATCCGCGCTCGATAATGGGCCACCCATGGTAGGTCTGGGCCAAGACGTCGACGGCGAACCGGCTGAACGTGCTCTGCGGCGTTCCGACGAGGTAGTAGCCCTTAGCAGCGATCATCATGTCGACCATGGGGTAGAGGAACTGGGCGAGGGCGACGTGGTCTTCGTCATTGTACAGGCTCTCGAGCTCGGCCAGCTCCGGGACGGGCTTCGAGTTGACAGAGGACGCCGACATGAAGTCGCCAAGCACAAAAGTGCAGGGAAACGCTTTAAAAAAGAGGGAAAGGATGGGGTCGAAAGTCGGGATGGTGGCGTCGGTGGCAAGGAAGAGCGGCGTGTTCAGTTTGAGCGTTGCCGAATTCCTGTCCGTCCAGAGAGGAGCGCGGCAGGACAATGTGCGGTGTAGAGGAGAGGTCTGGCGAGAGTAGATGGGCGGAATCAACTTCGGCCAGGGATGCTTGTAGGCTCCGGGCCGCTGTGGCCGGCTGTTGTGCTTTTCACCCTTCTTGCGCACCGTGGGGGCCGTGGTGTTGAGGCCTTCCACGACCTCAGGGGGTAACAAAGGGATCTCGGCCCTCTTCTGGACCCTTTGCGGCGGCGGCAACAAGTGCTGCTGGTCAGGCGAGCCGGCGGTGGTGGCGGAGAGGTGGATGGCGAGCAGCTCATCAATGACCGAGTCTGCAATGCGCATTTTGGTGAGCAGCTGCCGGAAGATCAAGGCAGCGTTCTTCTTGGCGTCTTTGAGGAAGATGCCGTCGCCGATTCGAACATGGACGGCGTGGTACATTGACGGCCCGCCGAGCCGGTCTTGGATGGACGTCGCAATCTTGTCCAAAAGCGAGTTTTGGAAGACCATGGCCTGCCTGAACGCCGAGCGCACCTCCCAGTTAGGCTCCTCGACCGTCCGGAGCCTGGACGTGCCAAACAGCGTGCCGACGTGCAGCAGCTTGTAGCTGGCCAGCTCTTGCAGTTCCGCCAAGTCCACCCGCTTCTCAAACTTCTCCAGCCCTTCCTTGTCTTCGGGCGAGTCGTAGAAGCGGTAGTTGTACAGGCCCAGGTCTTTGAAAGCGTAGATGTCCTGCTCCTGCACGCCGAGCTCCTCCTCCAGCCACTCAATGGTCCCGTTCCACCGGTCCACCAGCGGCTGCTTCAGCTTGTGCTCGATGTGATCCAAATCCACCAGCAGATCCCACGACACCTGCGTCCAATCGAAGAAGCCTATGCACTCCCTTGGCAGCAGCCCGAATTCGCCAAAATCTTTGCACCGGTCCAAGCCGACCTTGTTGGCCTGGTTGATGCGGAAGTCGAGTTTGTCAAACCAGATGTAAGGGACTGCTGGGCCAAAGCGGACGGGCGGCAGGAGTAGCGTGCGGTCGAGCAATTTGGCCAGCGTCAAAGCGTTCTCCAAGGCGATGCGCTGGTTGTGATAGCCCGAGTGGGAGAAGTAGGCCAAGTAACGCGCCTTCTTGTCTGCTGGGTTGCCCCGCCTGACCTTGGGCCGAGGGTTGATGAACTGGTCCTTGACTTTTGGGCCGTGCACCTGCAGCTCGGCGACCTTGGACGACAGCGTCACTGGCGCGCCCGACTTGGACGCGACAAAGTAGGCGATGATCAAGAACAAGCCCAGCGCCGAGAGCGTGCCGAGCAAGAGCGCCAGCGCCCGGTTGCGTTGAGCCAAGCGAAAGGTCTGCGTCAAGGCAGAGTGTGACGACGTCTTGCGGTGGTGGCCCTTGCTGCTGCCGGCGCTCGCAAACGTCGGCAGCCTAGCAGGCCTCCGCTGCGGCTGGGCGAGCGCAAACGGGCGAGACATGCTGGACGCCTCAGGAAGAGCAACAACTTGGGCGCGACCAAAACTTTTTGGGGGTGGCAACAGGGCGGAATTATGCTGTTCCAAAGAAGGTCGAAAAGTAATTGTACAATCCATAACGATGCTCCGCATACGTGGTGTCTTCACCAGAGAGCCCCTTCGCTCGCGTCGGAAGAATAATACAAAAAGGGCGAAGTGCGAACAAAGGGGAGCAAGTCGCAGCCTTCAAAGCTGGAATCCTAAAGGCCAGAACGAAGAGTTGTCAGCCTGAAGGACGCGTGGGAGAGCAGGCAGGCAGCGGAACTGACTCGCAAGCCGGCCTAATTTAAACGCCCAGCTCGCCAAACAGTAGTTCGGTGGGTGGCCCTCCAAAGAGCGAGTCTTGAGGCTGCGCAGGATTTAAGGTCGCGGGACCAATAGGGGATACTGGAGAGAACGCGGCTGGCGTGTGGGTGGTCGAGGTGGCGGCGGATGCAGGCTGGAGTGCGGCAGACGTGGATGCGTGCCACTGGTTGAAGTTAGCAGCGGCAGCTTGGATCTGGCTGATATCTGCAATACGCCCAGGTTGGGGTTGCTGCGGTTGCGGCTGTGGATGCGGTTCAGGCGGACCAATATGGGCCACAGGCGACCCGGCACTCGATGGCACTCCGCTGAGCGGCGCGGGCGCGACTGCGAGATTGCCGCTTGCGGCCTCGCCAACACTTGCTGGCGACATGTAGGACACAGGCGATGACGGGCCTGACGACATCGCCTGGCGAAGGTTGGATTGCGCGGCGGCCACGGCAATCTCGTTCGCAGTTGGCGGGCGTGTCCGTCGAATGTGTAGAACCGAGGTGTCGGATGGCGTCCGAGTCGGCGAGCCTTGCGTAAGATTCGGGGCTGCTGGAGCGGCCGATTGCGGTTGCGACGGCCGGCGCTGCGGTAATGGCTGCTGCATCATTTGCTGCACCGCGAGGGGATGGCCTGTATATGGGACAGCATGCTGCAAGGTCGCAGGTGGCTGCGCGGCCGGTGGTGCACCGATTGGGGGCCGAATTTGATACGCCTGGTGGAAGTGCGCATGCTGACTTGACGCTCCTCCGCTGAGCGATCTGGACGGCGGTGCAGGAGGGGCGGCCACAGGATACCGAGGCATGACGGCGGCGGAAGAGGAGGCGGGGGCTGACGCTGATAGCGGCGCCGTCGAGTGGGCAGCAGAAGGAGCGGGTTGAATCGACAACTGAGGCCGGTGCGAAGCTTGCTGTAGAGCGTGAGCTTGAGTGACGTGCATCTGATGAGCCTGTGCTTGAGCCATTTGGATGCGCTGTTGGGCAATCTGCGCCTCCGAGGGCACTGGCACCGGTTGCTGAGCTGCCATGGCGTGCGCTTGAGCCGTTTGCTCCGCTTGCACCTTGAAGTGAGACAGCATAGGATTCAGTGGGTGGGCGACCAGAGGCGTGAGGGGAGGATACAGTTCGAATTTGGGTTGGCCAGTGATCAGCTCCTCTTGTATCATGACCTTGAGGAGACTTTTGACCTCGAAGGACCCGCCGGCAAGCTCTTTGACCAGCCAGTTGCGCGAAGAGACAGTGAGTAGGGCCGAATAGCGGAGGAAGGTGCTCCAGGTCAATTGCTTGTGTGGCGCGGCCAGACGCTGGGTCACCAAGGACGACGCCGCGCCCTGGAGTTCGCGAGTGAAAATGCTCTCCGTCAAGACGGCAAAAACAGCCGGGAAGAGCGGTCCGATGTTCTCTTCTCTTGACAGGCGCTCCAAGTAACGAGTCCACTCCTCCCGCTGGTCCTGAATGGCCCTCGAAACCTGCAGAGGCTGGTATAGCTGGCCGGTAAAAATCATTTCGCTTGCGGCCGACGCCAGCAGGTTCTGCAAAGCCAGCCAGCACGACTCGCTGGCCTCTGCCTCGCTGAGAACGTGCCAACAGTTGACAGGCCGGGGCCGGACAGCGAAGTTAGCGGCGAAGGCGTTGTTCGGACCCGTCGCAGTTGGCGTTGGCGCTTGCCGCTCGACTCTGGCCACCGATGCTGCTGCTACCGCCGCGGCCTTGGCATCTTGAGTGACAATCCGTTGCCGAGCGTCCGCCAACTGAGCTTGGGAAGCTGCCAATTTGATGGCCAGCTCTCGCCTTTGCGCTTCGTGACCCGCCCTCTCCTCTTGCACCCGATTTTCCACCAGGCGATCTACTCGTTGTTGGTCGAGGTACGTCCGAAACGACTTTCTCTGGCCAGAACACATTGCGCATGAGCACCGGCGCTCGTCGGCTTGAACGAAACGGTCTGCGCCGGCGCTCAGGTCGTGTGCGTGCACTTGTAGATGGTAGTCTGGAAGGGCGAAGGCGGTAGGAGCCGGTTTATGCTGCATTCCGTTGTTGAGCTTGTGTCCGGGCGATCGGAACTTGACCTGCTGCCAATGGGTGGGCCGCGGCGGATCAAAGGCCGACCATAGGTGGTTGCGACGCTCAGGTTGGACTTGAGCGACATGAGTGAAGAAGCCGGGCTCGGTTGGCTCGCCGGGAATGATATCGGCCTCGACAAACTGAAGGATTGGAGGCAAAGGCGGCATACCCTGCATGAGGGTTAGGATATCCACAGGCGGGTAGACACCGCCTGTAATAAGGGGACGGCTCAGAAAAAGCGCACAAACAACGCGGGAAGATATCGCTCACTGAGCGCGGTGTCCTGATCCTCTACTTCATCCAGCAACCGGTCCGCTTCGCCCAACATTCCCTCGATATCCAAAGAACTTTCGCTGAAGACACTGCCGCGACTGTCGCGCGATCGCCGGGTGGCCAGCAATGCCGCTTGCAGCGGTGGCGACGCTGGCCCTTCGGTCAAAGGCGAGTAGGTGTGCTCTGTCAGCGGCGAGAACGCTCTGTCCATCAATGACACAAAGTCCTCTTCATTCTTGACTTGGACAGCGGCTGAAGACTGCAACTCTGGAGCAGCCGGCGAACGAGGTTGTGAAAAGGCATGATCCAGTGGGCCTCTATCGATCTTTTTGGTGGGCGTAGGCTGGGTGACTGTGAGTGTAGGAGCCGAGAGATGGAGAGGTGGAGTTTTTCTGGCAGTCACCAGCAGTTGTGAGCCAGGAAGGCGGGAGGTACTGGCAACAGGGTGGGAAGGAGGCTCTGATGTATTGAGGCCCACGCTCAGCATTCACGCTGAGATTATAGAGATAGTGAGGTAACTCACCGCCGGAGCGGCGTTCCGCAGAGCGCGACCGGGACCTGGTTTGCTTTCGGAAGACCAGCTTGGGCCGCTTCTTGGGGCTATCCCACGACGACGATGGCGGGGCTGATGAGGAGTCCCTGTGCTGGATGCGCAACCCAAAAGAGAAGGCCAAGGCTGGATCAGCTTTTGAGGGCAGCGACCGCATGTAAGACTCGGCGGCTAGTGGCCACTCGGGGCGCAGCTTAAGGGGGATGCGAAGGAAGTCTGGAGAATCCGGTACGCGGCGAGAGACGCGACCGCTGGGAGAAGGCGAACGAGAGAGCGAGTAGGATGGTACGGTCGGCGGAGCAGAGAGGGGCGGTTCAGGCAGTTCTGGCGTAGCCGCAGTGGTGGTGGAAGTCGGAAGGATAGTAGGGACAGTGTGCTCAGAGGTGTGCACTTCGACGATGGCCGTGTCGGCGACCAGCCGCCGTTGTAGGGCGCGGGCCTCCTCTTCATCGGACGAGCCGGCCTCCTCGGTCACCACTGCTTCGGCGCGAATCAACGCTTCCACGTCAAAAGACGTATCCAGAACGAGGGTGTCGTCCTCCACAATCTCGCCGTCCTCGACCGATCGCACGCGGCTACGCGGGATTGAGGCAACGGAGAGCTGGGTCGCAGCAGGTAGAGGCGGTTTTGGCTGAACAGTGGCTACGAGGGAGTCGAGCACGAGTGAAGAGGAAGAATGCGCTGAGCGCGTCGGCGTCTCCGGGATAAAGCCGTCCTCCACCTCACCAGGCCCGGCCCTCGCTGGTGGTGTCGGCGGTGGGGTGGGCAGAGCGACGGGCGGCTGAGGTGGCAGAGTCTTCTTGACCTTGGCCGCCAGAGACTGCCGGGGCGGCGAATTCACCATGTCCGCTTCTTCGTCCGACGAGCCGATCATCTTGTCGTTCAACTTGGGCGGCGAGTCGTCCGCCGCTAACGCTGCAACAAGCCGTTCCTTGAGGGTCCCTTGCTCCTTCTGGGGTGTCGACGAGCGCTGTTGAGGAGCAGGTGAGGGCTGTGCCACGCCTTTGGCCTTCCGCTTTTGCTGGATGAAAGGGCTGGCCTGGTATTTGCGCTTCATCGGCACTTGAGCTGGGGCCTCGACGACTGCTGGAGGGGCTGGTGGTGGGACAGGCGAGAGAGACTTGATCCTCTGGCGCTTCGGAGCCGGGCTTGTGGCTGCTTCCTTCTCTGGCGCTTTTTCCGCATCGGAGGAGTCGGGCGAGCAGAGGTCTTGGGTAGGTTGGCGCCCTCTCTTCTTGGCTTGCAGCGGCACTGTCAGGTCGTCATCTTTGGAAGGCGAAGGCGCTTTGGGTGGCAAATCGGCGGCCAGTGGTGGCGGTGGAGCCGGCGTGACCGGTCTTTCCTCCACCTCCATTTCCACAACGTCGCCCACAGCTGCACCAGGCAACCCTACCGAATCGGGTGAGGACTCGATGTGGGTCCGGCTGGGCAAGCTGCGTTCCCGACCGTGCGCCTCCACGGCGCCCCTCAGCATGCCCAGCCGCTCGTAAAGCTCGCCCTGGTTGTACTCCGCCAGCGGCGTATCCGACCTGACAGATGCCGTGGATCCCCGCCTCCCATCGATTCCGGTGACGTGGTCCGGCAGGAGAGCCAGCGTGAGGTCTTGTGGTAAGGCTCGAAGCGGTGGCGGTGGTTGTTCTGCGGGCGGCAAAGCGACGGTGCCAAGGTTGGGGCTGGCAGAAGCTGCTTTGGGCGGGAAATGGTCTGAGAGCGAGCCACCGTGCTGCTTGTTCCGCCGCCGCTGGCGCCTATTTTTGCCCTCGGGCGAGGCTGGGTGCGAGGGCTGGGCTGGTAAGGAGATTGGCTTTTTTGAGGTGGAGGCGATGGGAGCGGTGGCAGCGGTGGCAGGCTGAGAGACGTAGCGAGTGCTGGAGTGCGGGTAGGTGAAGGGCACGACTGGGCTGTGGGTAGCGGCGGCGGCAGCGGTGGCGGCGAGTGGATCGGTGGCCAAGTTTTTGTTCTTGTCCTTGAAGGAAGGCAGGCTGCTGAGGACGGTGGAAAAGGGCCTGACGGGCTCTTTAGGCGCGGGTGCAGATGTAGAGGCGAGCGGGATGTCAAGCTCTTCTTCTGCCAAAGTTGCTGTAATGGACGCCATCAGATTTGACTGTGGCTCGACACGGTTGAATAAGCTTCTGCGCATCTTTGAGCGAGTAAACGAGAGCGTCAACGCACATCCAGATCCGCTTTCACAGGGGGCGGAGGGTCCTCTGGCAGCGGTGCTGAGGCAGACTTTTTTGTTGTTTCAGGGCCAAGGTCCGGCTGTGGGCTGGCCGGCAGCTCCAAAGCTGGCTCTTTCGCCTCTGGCACTTCCTCTGGTGGTTCCTGCTCTTCCTCTGGAGCCGGGCTGGACGAAGCAGGGGACGCAGGGCCAACAAAGTCGACGATGGACTGCATGTCGACGATCCGCCTGGTCATCTTGTCCCACTCCTTGTACACGTCCGACACCTTGTCCTGCGCCCACTGGAGGTCGTCGACCATCTCCTGCCGCTCCACCTGGCTCTTGCGGTAGGCGAACGAGCCATCGGCGGCGGTCCAGCCGTGCTCCTCAAACAAGTGGATGCCGACTAGGATCGCGAGCGGCGGCCAGGGTTCCAAGGGGATGCTGAGCCTCTCCTGCTCCCTCGAAATCCACGTGCTGTAGTGTGAGAGCACCTTCCGCTTGCCCTTGGCCTCTGGTCGCTTCTTCTTGGTGGCCGGGTCGTACAAGTCCTGGGAGGTGATCGCGATGCATTGGTCGGTCAGGGTGCCTGGTATCAATGTTAGCTTGATACTAAGAGCGAGAGGCAAGCCCCCAAAGGTCAAGCGGGAACGAACCAGCCTGGTCGCCCAAAGCCGCAAACAACTTGCTGGCCCTTTTGATGATCTTGTCCTTATTCCCAACCAAACTCGCCAAGCTGCGCTCATTCAAAGGCACCAACGCAGCTGCAGCGGACATTAGCGAGCCTTGCGAGGCCCTTCCTCTTGCCCGGAGAGAAAGGCTCCTCTAATAAGTCGCTGGTTGTTTTGGGCTAAAAAGCGAAGAAACTCTTGAGATTTGTTATCCAGCTCATAACCCTTGGAGATGCAATTACCGCTGCGCCACACTTTTTTGGGTTAGGCAGGAGTTGTATCGAAATTCAAAACACCCTTGAATTTTATTCTGCCTTTTTTGCTCTGCTCAGATCCCCTTCAGCAATTTCAGGCTTGGCAACTCACCACGATGCCTTCCGATCACGACGCTTTGCTCTCCATCCCTGAGGCCAAGGTGTACAATTTGCGAAGTGGCCAACAGGTGCTGTGAGTCCCATCCACCAAACCGTCATGCAGAGTAGGAAAGCTCAAGAGGAAGTTGCGACGTCAGAATCGCCACTGGCCCTCTGAGCATCTCGCTCCAAGCAGAAGATGAGACTTCGTGGCTGCTGGTAACTGTTGGGAGCTTGGATCTGCCGCTGTCGAGGCAGACGCAGGTCATCTACAAGTCGCGGAGCTGGATTTGGGGCTTGAGCGGCGGTCAAGACGGCGACTCGCTCTACGGCGAGGATGACGACGATGCTCAAGGGTTCATTGAGCTCGAGCTGCCAGCTACATCGCCCACCATCGAGCACGACACCGATTTGCTGGAAGGCATCCTCAAGGAGTGGACCTCCTTCGAGGCGCCCATTGCTGTGCCGGCCTACAAGGACAAAGTCTCCCCTTTGCCGCAAGAGTACAGGGTGAGCGCTCTTCCTCTTTGGCTTTCAGTTTACCTTTGATAACCAGGTCGGCCCACAGAATCAACTGCTCTTGGTGGACGAGACAAGCGGCGATGTGGTTGCCGATCTGGCCTTGCCCATCACCGAGGAGCCGAGCGACTACCTCGAGGCCGGCAAGGAGAACGAACCTTATGTGATCACCGTCGAGGAGGGCGCAGACGGTACGACGCACGCCAGCGCCCGGCCTCTGTCCGCGCTGCAAGCGACCTACGGCCAGAACCCCTCGAAGATTGTCACTGGCGCCGAGATGTTCTCGCGCGTGCTGCTCTCTTCGGCTGAGAAGTTTGGCGCGTCCGTCTCCAGCGGCGCGAGCAACTACGCCGCCAAGCGCCCCGTCCCCGACAAGCCGCTCGTTTTCACGCCTATGGCCAAGAAGTCCGTCACTGGCTTGCACGACGTCTCCTCCCATGTGGCCAACGTATCTTCAAAAGTGCGCTCCTTTTACTTGCCCTTGCCACTCTGGCTGACCTGCCCCCTCTCACACAGACATTTGGAATGCTGGGCAATTTGGCTGGCGGCGTTGGCACCCGCATCGGTGGCGCCCTCAGCTCTTCTTCCTCTAGACAAGGCTCCGGCTCCAGCCAGGCGGCCAGAGGGTTCAAAGGCGCCTTCCGGAACTCGGTGCTCGCGATCAACACACTCATCGATTCGGTCGAGACCAGGTGCGCTTGCCTCTGGCTGCAGTTTTTATGCACAAGCTAATGCCGGTGATCGTGGTTCCGCAGCTCTAAGCACGTTTGGGAAACTGGCACAGCCGCTTCGGCCAAAATGGCTTTGCACAAGTATGGGCCGGATGCGAGCGACGCGGTGCAAAAGCTCGGGAACACGGGCAAGAACGTGGCCCTGGTTTATGTTGACGCTCGTGGTGTAGGAAGGGTGGCGCTGCTCAAGACGGTTGGCAAGAGCGCCGTCAAGGCCCGATATCGAAACCCAAATTCGAATCAGACGCAGGACATTGTCTTGCAACCCACCGACGCCCAGCCGATCAAGGACAAGATGCAGTGAAGCGAGGAGTGATCTTATTATGGGGCTTTTGGACGAGTGAAATACACGGTTCTGTTCTATTATTACAAGGATTTCAAACTCAAGCCTGCTCGAGCACCGAAATGGGCTGGTCCGAGTAGATGAAGATTCGGAAGGTGGCCCCTTCCTCTGGCTTCCAGACTGAGGGGATGAGATGGTATGGTGTGGGAGAAGCCGACAGCGTTTGCAGTCGGCAAACTACGCCACAAGTGGATTCGACAGGAGGGCCGGTGGTGATCAGAGGCGTCGACAGCGAGCTATCAAAGAGACTGAAGGCTAGAGAAGCTCGGCTTTCGGTCATTTGCATGCGAATCCTGGAGCAATCATCGCGTTCAGAAAATAGCCCACGCCGCATCCCGTTAACTCACAAGATAGAACAAGTCTTTGGGCAGTTCAATTGAAAGGTGGATGCGTGAGATGAAATGCTGACATAAAGAGAGTAGAAGTCAGGCCAAGCGAACCAAAGTACGGGCCAACTCACCATTTGCCCACAACCACTTTTCGGAACATGCCGGCGCCTTCCGGAGCGATTGCTTCCAATTGGTGCGCGGTCGACGTTGACAACAGCAGTTTGAACTCCCCCGTGTGTCCGGCTTCAAAGCACGAGCAGACCACCGTGTAAGTGCCCGCTGGACGAATCCATGTCAGAGGCAGCCCGTTGGACGGGTGGAGCGTGAGCAATCACCTTCTAGCTCCTGCGTGACCCAAGCCACACCATGTGAATATGGACCGCTGTCGCTCGCCAACAATTTCGCGTCGATGCTGAACGGAGTGTCAGTAGCGGCGCCTGTCACTCAGTCCAATGTACTCACTCGCCTACCCGCTGCCCTGACCGGCACAACTTGATGTTGACAGGCTGTTCAGGGTCGGTGGCGGTCAATATGGCTGCAACTGTAGCCTTCGAAGCCAAAGTCAGCCGGAACTGAGGGTTTTGGTGAAAGGTCGGGACGTTGTGGCGGCCGCCAGCCGACGCTTCTGTCCAGCTGCTCTTCAGGCTGCTTCGGTGGTCTAGCGAGCTCTGTCTACTGGCCAGTCGGCAAGGCATGTGTGAGAGCACCTCCAACGTGAAAGACTGCTCTTGGGTCGACCGGTGCGACACAAGCACATCGTACGTGCTTTGCGACTTGGCCGGTAGTTTGATCTGCAGCGGTGAATCAACACTGGGCTCAAAAGAAGTAGTTGCGCAAACATACCAAAACATAATGGCTACTTTCGTATTTGAGCTGAGCCACGCGTGAGAACGTATTTTGGCGGTGTGCTCGGGAGGCACGTACAGACACCGAGCTCGAGACATCCGATGCTAAGCGCTCGTCTGAAGCTCCGACGGCTAGAGCAACAAATGTGTCCACAGTTTCGGGCGCATCTGGATAGTGGCGAGTGAGGAGGAGCCAAACGTCAGTGGTTGATTGGAGACTATCCGAGAGCCCAGTGGTCATTCGAAAGAGCTCAGTATGCCCTGATGGAGTAGACTCTAATCAGACTCCGTGGAAACTATCAGAAATGTGAAAATGGGACTACCTGGCTGAATGCGGCTGCGTAACTGGTTTAAATGGCTGCCAATACGCTGTGCTTGCGAAGCGTGCTCACAAATGCAAGCTTGTACTGAGATCGAATAGCGCAGGATTCCAGTTCAGGTAAATGCTGCCAAAATACCGGGACATCGTTTCCCATTCGGTCGATTGGAAGCTAGCAGCGCCGGGCCAGCAGTCTTGCAGCTCTACGAGGCGAGACGTGCCCTCTTCTCGAATGCCTTCGTTTTGATGAGCGGTTATTGGGGTCCTGGAGACTGAGTGCAAGCCTTACTCATTATTGCGTAGGCGTGGTTGGGTCTGAAAGGAGAATCGTCGTCCAGCTGGGGAAGGGTGCCAGCGGTCAAGATGCAGTCGCCTGATTAAAAAGCCATCATAGGCAGTAGAATGAGGCACGATGTGGGTACTTACCACTGGCAAAACTGGTCGACAGCAGCTTCCAAGTTGCCTCTGGTTTGAACATTGCGCTGCGCAGGATGTCAGAACCGCCGGTTGATAGGGCGAACTATGATACCTCTTGAGTTGAATTCGTTCCGGAATCCATCCAGTAACAGTGCTGGGGCCAATGTCGTCAGAGCGATGAGATGGCCAGATGGCTTAAACTCACTGCATATCAGCGGCAGAGTCGCTGCCGTCAAAGTCGTAGCCAGACTTGATAGACAGAAACTGACGGGCATTCAGGTCTTAAAATCAATTTTCCTCAGAGCAAAGAATGTCGCGGACCGCTTTTTCGACCAATGAGAGCCAGGGCTCTTCCGTTGACAGCGCACACTGGAGCACCCCATCGYTGGACACAGGCAGCCAATCATCAATTGTGACCTTGGTGCTACGTCAGAMGGTAGTTTTGAAGGACGAAGCGAGGACCCACCGCCCTCTGTGAGCCGTTCAGATGAAACTYGGCGCAGTACAAGCCATTCGCTGACGCAAGCGGCACCTTGTCTTCTTGAGGATACAGACAATCAAAAGCAAGAGTCGWMTTAAAGCGGCTGTTGTRCTGGATACAGGCTGCCAATCCGGCGACAAGTGAGCAATCAGAGACTGAAGCTTGGACCAGCCCGTTGCCATTCGCACCGGCTCGTCGCAAGCTGTTCGAGCCGTCCAGACAGTATACTAGAGAGAGTCGCTGCCATTCTTTGTGCGTCTTCAACATCTCGGGACTGAGTTTCAACACCTTGCGAGGCCTGGCAAATCAAGCGTGAGGTTCGAGGGATGAGATTCTCAGCATGTGGCCCCACCTCTCGTCGGTTTCAGACTTCAAATAGGCAGTGGCATTGAAGCTGTCCCATAACGGGCATGATTGGCCAGCCACAGTCGAAGAGCGCAGAAGCAGGGCTTTCTGGTCTGCCCCGGCTCCGTTAGTTGGAATCACGAGGGGCGATTACTGGACCTTACCTGACACTGAAAAGAGTTCAACCTTAGGCTTTAGGTGCTTCCGTAGACTCTTGATCTTTTCCGCCCTCGACAGCGCGGCAGCAGAGGCAGTCTTGCTTTTCTGCTCCAATGCCGTCAACCCATCGGCTTTAGCGCCCCGCAGTGCATGAACAAAGGACTGTGCAGCAGACACATAGAGCTGGAAGGCCGAGTCGTAGTCGCCCTGCTTCTCTTTTCGGACGGCCTTGGCATGCAACGTCTGGCGCGCTCGGGTTCAGTACTGAAACCTTGCTGTTAATACTCGGGCGCTGCATACCTCTCCATCAGAGTAAGCAGATTGGGTGCTGCTGCTCATTTGTCATCGAAAACCAAGCAAAAGCACAGCGAGGCAAGTTTAAAGGGTCTGGCGGGTCGAATTCGAAGTGCGAAATGGGCCAGTCAACAACAGGGTGGCAGTGGCGCAGAATCTATCAATGTGACGCCAGGCAGGCTTCAGAAGCAAACCAGACGTCCGGTCGTTGTTCCGGTGGAACCAAGGAGAGCGAAATCGCCTCTTGACTTGGTCCGAGACGTCGATCATGACCTTTGGTTCGCTTTTGTTCTCCTTTTTCTTCCCTGTCGTGACTGCCAGCTTGTGTGAGTGCCAGGTTTGTGCATGCGCGCTTCGACTCTGAATGAGTGTATGCAAGTGTCAGAAGGACACGATGTTGAACGCGCCGGTGAACTCGGATCGTCTAACTGCGTAGCAAAGGGAGCTCTCTAGGCGCTTTCCCGCTTCTTGGTCAAGGCTTCTATTATTTATCGCCGTTCTGCAAGTACTTGGTCTTAAAGGGTGGCGGTCCAGTTGCGTTCGTGTCGAGCCCACCACCTTTGTGCTTGAAGGCCCGTGCCTTGGACGTTCAGCCTGTAGAAGTGCTCAGCATGGTAGGTCGACCTTCTTCATCGCCATCATTTCTTTCATGGGCGTCGCCGCACTAGTTGAATGTCCAACAGGCGTCTGCTTCACATTTGTGGGCGCCTCAACCGATCTCCTCTTGAGCTGGGCCAGTCGAACAATTTGTACTCTTTTACTGATGCAAGAATCATTTCTGTGACATTGCTCTGCGGGCGCTACCTCTTGCTACCTTGATATCGGGCAATGTGCTTCCCTCGAACTCGTGCAAGCTTTGAAGCTGTTCAATGCCAGTCAGCACTTCCCCTAGGCTTCTTACTCTACTGATACTGCTTTTGATGCCGTTTTTGGTCCCAGATGAGAGCAGCTTCTTGATTTGCCACCAAGCTCGCTTTCGACTTTCGTCGCTAGGTCAATTCTCTCTAGGCAGACCTCTCCATATGGGTTCCCATATTGTACTACTTGCAAGATATTGAAAGACCTAAATGCTAGGCTTTCTGTGTAGGGTTAGCCCTCCCAGTGCCAAGTCTGCTGGCAGACATGTCGCTGTATGGATCCTGCCCGAGACCGCTCATTGCTCCCTAGTTCTTCCTTTCGGCCCGACTTCTTTTTTTGCTCAAACCACCTTGACTAAAAACGACCATAGTATAAAAGGAAGTTTCTAATGCCGCAGGGCGCCAATTCGGGGGAAGCACCTCTTAGCTCTTCCGCAGCCAGCCATCCATGTTGGATTCCGCTCTGGTTTAATTAAACACGAGGGCTGTTCGAAATATGCGCAAGAGACGAGGAACAGTGTCCAAAGCTTCGCCGAAGGGCAAGAAGCCGTCCAACATTGCGCTCCCGCCGCCTCTTCCAAATGGATCGGCGTCCGGCGCCAAAGACATCGCGGCAAGGCTCCAAGGGTCCAAAGCCAAGCTCATCGCTGTAAGCTAACGCCTTGCCTTCTTGCTCTGTCACTTCTGCACTCGGATTCTGCGACGATTGTTCATGCAACTCGACGTCCCTCCGTGCCATTAATCATGTCCAAATGGCTCATTTCTAACTCCCTTTGGCAGCCTGGGACGCCGTATGATGAAGTCGAGATTGACTTGAGCGACACTTTCTTGAGGCATCACGATCATCACCACCAACACGACAGGCCTCTACAGTCGAGGCGGCGGATCTATTTTCTGCTCGGCGGGATCATTGGAGGTGCGTCAGCGTTTGTTCCCTCCTCACGTTGCTGAAGAGTTCGACACAGCTCTGGCAGCTTGGCTAGTTGTCGCTCAGCCGCAGGGGACCTTTTCAGAGCTCGACAACCACCTTCAATCCCTTAGTCTGGATTGGGTTCGTGCCTCTCCAGGGCGCCCTTGACGGTGATCTCATTTCTCTGCATGCAGATAACACTGCCGGACCTGTCCAAGTTCCCAGAATTTGGCGACATAACGCAGACTTTTGCCAACTTCACGGGGTCTTTTGGCGGTGGCTCGGATCGCAAGTGGCTGAAGAGCAGAGACTTCGATGCGGGTAGACGCATGCTACAGGAAGGCCACGGCAAAAAGCACGCAGTGGTTCTAGTGCCGGGCGTCATCTCCTCTGGTCTCGAGAGCTGGAGCACGGATCCTGCCACAGCCAGCTTCTTTCGACAGCGGATCTGGGGAACAACATGTCGGTCTGTTCGTCCACTTCAGGGGACGAGGCTGATCTCTGCGCGCCAGCTATGATGCGCGCCATCCTTTCCGACAAGGAGCAGTGGATCAAAGCCATGAGCCTGGACCCTGAAACGGGGCTGGACCCTCCCGGCGTCAAGCTCAGAGCGGCTCAAGGCTTCGATGCAGCTAGTTACTTCATCACTGGTTATTTCATTTGGGCCAGTTCGTCGTTCTACGCCTCGGACTTCTCATTTGCCTGCTCATTCTGTTCTCCAGAGATCATCGAGAACTTGGCGGCGATGGGCTACGACCAGAACGATATGGCATTGGCTGCTTACGATTGGAGGCTAAGCTATTACAATCTTCAAGTGAGCACTTCTTTCATTGATCGCCGCTTATTCCTCAATGCGGCTTAGGTTCGCGACGGCTACTTTTCCCGGCTTGTAAGATTTTGGGTGATAGAGATGTTGTGCGCCCAGCTGAGCGGATTCACAGAAATATCTGATCGAGCACAACCTCCACATCTTTGGAAAGAAAACCGTCCTCGTCTCCCACTCAATGGGCGGACAAATCGTACTCTACTTCATGAAGTGGGTAGAAGCGCCTGGCCATGGAGATGGGGGGCCAGATTGGGTCGAAACTCACATTGAGAGCTTCGTCAACTTGTGAGCTCTGACACGTTGTCACAAAAAGGGAAGCTTTAATAGTTGACAGGGCTGGAACTCTTTTGGGCGTCCCGAAAGCGTCAGCGGCTTTGCTAAGTGGCGAAGTAGGCGTTTTATTGTTGTGGGCCGAATGTCCCTCTCTGACTCGTGCTCCAGATGAAAGACACTGTGGAGCTTCCAGCGGCGGGAGTCTATTTGCTTGAAAAGTTCTTCAGCCGGCAAGAACGAGCCCAGCTGTTTCGCTCATGGTGAGTGTTTCTCGAGGAGTGGCAAACCGGTTGTTGATCGATCTCGTCGATAGGGCCGGAGCAAGCTCGATGCACTTGAAAGGAGGCTCGGCAGTTTGGGGAGACGGATATGGGGCCCCAGATGTCCGTCTCGTCA
This sequence comes from Cystobasidiopsis lactophilus, assembly GCA_001599975.1. Taxonomy (NCBI): domain Eukaryota; kingdom Fungi; phylum Basidiomycota; class Agaricostilbomycetes; order Agaricostilbales; family Chionosphaeraceae; genus Cystobasidiopsis; species Cystobasidiopsis lactophilus. Next base: position 3,994,143 of record BCIO01000002.1, read on the forward strand.
TTCCCAGTCTGTTCCAAGAGCTGACTGTGCCGCTGCAGGATCCGGAGAATGCGACCATCCCCGGAGGCAAGTTTCGTGGCGTTTCGCACGCCAGAACCAGCATTCTGACGCGTTTACAGGCTACATGTACTACTTCAGGCACCTGCACACCACAGAAATCAATTCCACTAATGTTCGACCAAACCTTACCATGTGCGTTGTTTCCCCAACCGAGGGCAGACATCCTAACCTCACAGCTGGGACAAGGGACGCTGCTTTCGATTATCTGCTACAAAATTCGCCAGATTGTGGGTGTCATCAAAGCAAGCGGGGCACCAAGTCGAGAGTCCTGATGTTGTTGCGCAGCGTTTGGCCGCATGATGGAGGCCAATTGGTCTCACGGCATCGAACGGGACGAAGACCAAATCGCCAAGAACGACCTAGATCAGTATGTTCCACTTGTCGATTGGGCTGTTGTCCGGGTCTCAAGGCGTCCGGTGAACAGCCGAAAATGGGCTAACCCCTTGGAAGTCCGCCTTCCGAATGCGCCGTCAATGTCAATCTACTGCATATACGGCGTCGGAAAACCCACCGAGCGAGCCTACTTTTATCAAGAACACGGCTACGAGTACGACGAGACGCAAAGCGCGGACTTTGTGGATGCCCAATGCCACAGCGACAACGACACTTGCACCACGCCCAGGTCAACCCTTAACGCCCCACTGTCGAAGAGAGCTTGGATCGACTCCTCCCTGACGATGGACACTGAGATACCACCCGTCCGCTCCGGCGTTGTTCAAGGGGAAGGCGATGGCACCGTCTCTTTGCTCTCACTGGGTTCGATGTGCGTCGAGGGCTGGAAGCACAAGATCTACAATCCGGCTGGAATCAAGGTGGTCACGAAGGAGTTGCTGCATCAGCCCCTCGCCCGAGACCTGCGCGGTGGTCCATCGACGGCGGTGCGCCCCTTCTGCTTCCGAACAGAACGATCCTATCTCAGATGGTGTACAGGATCATGTCGACGTCTTAGGAAATCTAGAGCTGAACGAAGCAGTGCTTCGAGTTGCCGCTGGCGTCGAGAACCCAATCGAGGAGACAATTCACTCCCGAATCCGGGAGATGAGTAAGAAGATCAAGTGGTGACACCGGCCAAAAAGGCGTGCAATGATCATAGAGCATATTTTAGACCGGCGAAAGCTCAGAAAAGTGCTACATGAGGGACACCCGACCACCAATCTCATTGCTAGCCTCTCCCGATGGCAAACCACCCTGGCTTCTGCCCGAAACAAACTGGTTGTAGATGCGCTGGAGGCGAGTAACTTCGGCTCGTGGGAGAGATGGCTTTGTAGTGCGTAGTGCCGCAGCCACATGGTCGGAAGTCACCACAATTTCATGCTGTCAGAGTGGTCGCATCAGAAAGCAGAGACCCGATCGAACAGTGGAGCTCACCTTGCTTGCTGAGAGCTTTGATCGACTTTCCTCCGCCGCTTCATCTGGTCCCGCAACGGATCTGACCATACGTCGTAACTTTGCAGACCCTCAGCCACATCTCACCGCCGCCCAGAAGGTCCACTCACGCGCTCTTTGATGTGCCCAAGCTCGGCCTGTGTAACAGCTCGCGAGCCGTCGCTGCCTTTTGGATAGAACGTCTGGTAGGTGAGTTCGAGTGCGGCCGAGAGATTCCTGGTTTCAGCCGGCGACGACTCTGTCGTCGCAATCGACTCGTGTACAGCGTCCAGCTGGGCGTTGTAGAGAAGGGCTTGTAGATCTGCACCAGAAAAGTCTCTGGTCTGAGACGCCAAGTCGAAAAGGTCGACATCGTTCGATAGTTTGAGCTTCCTAGCGCAAGCCGCCAAAATCTGCTCCGGCCATCTATCAGAGAGAGTGAGGCGGGGGAAGCTCGGCAGTTCGGACTGACCTCCTTCCGACTGTGCTCATCGGGCATATCACAAAGCAGAGATTTGTCCAAACGTCCTGGTCTGAGCAGAGCTGGGTCGATCAAGTCCGGTCGGCTGCACAGCTCCAGGTCAGTCGACTACGTCACAAAGCTGATGCACCAGACTTTTACCTGGTAGCTGCTAGCACATAGACGCCGTCCAGCCCTTCCGCGCCGTCCATTTGGGTCAGCATCTGATTGACGACTCGGTCGGTCACTCCTGTGCTGTCGTGTCCTCTATTGCGGCCAAAATTTAGCTCTGAATGATGCCCATAGGACACAAATCACCTCTTGGGTGCAATCGAGTCAAACTCGTCGAAAAAGAGAACGCAAGGTTTGGCGGCTTGAGCGCGGTCGAACAGGTCGCGCACCTGTGCGAGCGGGTCAGGCCATAGACTGCGTCTGACTCGTCTAACATACCGACTTCTCGCTCGCACCGATGTACTTGTTGAGCAGCTCCGGCCCTTTTACGCTGATGAAATTTAGTCCGCATTCCTTGGCGGCAGCTGATGCCAATAACGTTTTGCCGCAGCCAGGGTAGCCATAGAGGAGCAGCCTGCTCAGCGAGTTAGACTACTCAGAAGATCTCTCACGGTAAATCGACGCACCCGGATCTCAATCGCAGTGGGCAGCTCGCAAAGATGCGGGCATACTTCGTCGGCCACTCCAACGTTTCGCGGAGCACCCGCCGAGTTTCCGTGAGGCCTACAGATGCGACTCTTAGTACACTGGGATGTCTAGGGCAAAAAGGCGGGCACCCACCACCAATATCAGCCCAAACCACTTCAGAATGCTGCAGCTTTACGTCACGCAAAGACATTGGCGTATATTCAGCTTGGGCTTTCTTGAACTCTTCCACGCCAAGGACGATTGGCTGCTCCAAACTTAGATGAGCCCTCTCCATTGGCGGGCGAAAAGACTGACAAGATCCGGTTCCCTGGCGATGACGGCTTTCTGAATAGCTTGGTCCACCAAGTCTCTTAAGTCCGCAAAAAGATACCCCTCGGTGTCTCTGGCAACCGCAGGATAATCGACATTGGCTTGTAGGGATGACTTTGAAACCTTGGCGGACACAATGGCAGCGAGGATCTAATTTGTGGACAATTTAAGCCTAGCTCACGCCAGATGAACAAAGGGCCTACCTGTTTACGGGCATCTTTTGTCGGAGGGCGCAGGTCGATGCCTTTGTCGGCTACATGCGAAGTCTGCACCAAAGAGTGCAGGCTCGTGGATCCGCCGCACGATAGAACAACAGTAACCGGGCGGTCACAAGTGGCGCTGCGAACTGCTGAAGTGAAAAGATGTGCTGTTTGAAGGCTTCGGAATGAGTCGATATGCTGGACCAGGACATGAGCGCTGGAAAGCGTAACGCGTGGTGAGTGGCAAACTCACTTCAACTTCAGCAGGCACCATTCTGTCGACATTGTCCAACAAAAGCACGGAGGGACTTCTCCAGCACGCTTCGTCGAACCACTCGCGGAATTTTTCCTTCAGCACCGCTGGCCGCTCGTCACAATATTTAGAACAGTCGACGATGCGCGCCCCTATGGTCAATGTTACTTCAAGAACGCCGCTGCGCAAGACAAATACGAACAGGCAAGCATTTGAGGATCTTGGGAGATTTGCCGTGACAGCGTTTGCAGAAATTTGGTCTTGCCAGAACCAGAAGCTCCACGAATCACCACTCCAGTCGCTAGTAGGACAAACACCTTAGTTACGGTATGCATTAAAGCACGTAGGGTCGAGACGAACCGGGAGACTGAGGCTGCCAGCATGCCAGGGCGAGTCGAACATGTTGAACTGCGTCGTCGATGTCTTTTTCAAGCCCGCAGGTCAGAGGCAGCTCGGCCGGTGGCCTAATCGCAGAACATGAAGTCCGGAATCTGGGAAGATCTGGACCGCTCACGCTTTGAAAAGGCGTGTTTCGATGGAATCTATCGGTTCGCCAATTAGAGACGGCGAGGAAGCAGGGCTGCCCAGCTCTGAGGGCGGAAAGGGATGCCCATTGGGAGCGCGCGATGATTTGGAAGTATGCGATTTTGAAGTTTCGAACCTTGATTGCGTTGTCAGTTGAAGAGTATATCAGGAGACGAGGGATTGGAGCCTCACCGAATCATCTCGAATCCAGGCGGCGTCCCGAGGCTCGGCGCCGGCAAGTTTAGCCCGTTGCGGACAAAGCCATTGACATATACGTGCCCTTTTGGCAGCAGCCTCGAGGACAGAATGGACACCCTGGAAACTCGGCTCTCGTTGTCTTTCGCTGTTCCGTGCTTCGTCGTCGGCTCGTCGTTTTCAGAGGCAGACAGCTGGTGCTTATTGGAAGACTTGCGGGTCGCTGATCGCTTGAAGGGTTGGTAGATGACGCTGCATTGGCCGGTCGGAAAAGCTTGCAAGAGATTCGAATGAGAGTCCGAGTCGACGACCACAAACCGCTCCAAAGGCTCCTTTTTAACAGCGACAGCATCTTGGCACAGTATTTCAAGCTCCGAAGGCAATAGTCGGAACAAGGTGAGGCTGAAGTCTGGACCAGATCGCGCCGAGGCTTCCGGCGATTTGGCCGGCAGCACAGTTGTGCGAGTCTTAGGCGCGATGACAACCTCTGTGTCGGCCGCAAGCCGAACCGGTTGGTTGGGCGTCAAGGTGTCAACCACGAAGCGGACCACCGTTTTGCTTTTGCCCGCCCAAACACAAAGATGCTGGCCTGCTTGAGCGGCCCGAACCTGGCTGAGCATGTTGCCCTCCACGTCCTCCGCATGCAGTTCCTGTTATCACTCCTTGAGCAACGCGAGTAGAAGCAAAAAGAGGCCAGAGCAAAGTCCCGCACCAAAATCTCCCAGTCGTCGGAAGTGAGCGGAGAGACGTTGACCGTCTGGGCCACTGGGAGCGACAGCCGCAGTTCCACATTGACCTAAGCATACAAAATCAGGGCGCTGTCCGAACAAAACGGTGGGCCTTTGCCTAGAGGAAGGTAGGCAGACCTGCTGTTGATCGCGGAGCCCGAGTTCCTTCGCAAAAGTGGTGTCGAGTTCGACGTTGTCCGCGGCCTGCCTAGCATGGGCCACCGCTCCTGGTATGCGCGAGGGCAAGCCCGACCAGCCCACGTAGGCCTTTTTGGATTTTCCGGCGGCAAGCCACGAAAGCTCGACGACCAGATTCTGAGGGGCGACGGCCTTCTCCACCAGCGAGCCGTACAGCGACAGCGGCAGGTTGACCAGGCAGGTCCTCAGAGTGGTGCATTTGATTACTGCTTGGCGCGTCATCTTTCAATCCCGCATTATTTGGTTGGTGGCCAGTGGAAGACCCCGAGTCCACGGGCTTGCCACTTTTGCCAGCCGGACTTGCGGTGAAACGGTGAAAGTGGAAAAAACAAGCGTTTGCGTTCAACATGAAGCAGAAAGCGAGTTGTGTACGTGTTACAATGGATTCCAGCCTGAATCCCCGTCAAGGACCCCTTGTCCACCCGACCGATTTGCCACCTATCCGCCTTTACCCCGACTCTGCCGCATTCAACAGCATGGCCAGCCCACCGAAGCGCTTCTTGGTTGGTGGTTCGGTTGCATCGTGGGAGGGAAGAGGAGCAGTGCGCATTGGCGGAAGTGGTGGCGAGAGGATGGGAGCTGGGCGGGCCTGGGTGGAAGACGAGAGCTTGCGCTTTCTGGAGACGGGCAGGAGGGAAGAGGGGTTGGATAGAGGGAGGGCGACCTTGGAAGCCCGTTGGTCGAGGCGGCGGCGCAAAGCGTCCATGACCTGAGAGTGCGACACCACCTGGCCGTCCACGTCCACTCCGACCCTTGCTGCCTTAGGATTGGTTGCAGAAGAGCGCCGAGAAGGTGGTGCCGAGCCAGAAGCGACCGAGAGACGCGGCGACGGCGGCTCGCTGAACTCGTCTTCCAGCGAGGGCGACGTGCCACAGTCGGACAGCGACGGCATCGAAGCGGAGTCGTTCGCTGACGCAGGAGGGGCAGGAGCGAAGGCCTGAGGGCAGGTGGCGGCGACGAACGCCCAGCTAAGAGCGGCCAATCGCTGCGCAATCCAATGCCAAGAGCATGCAATTATTAGTTCTGCGTCCTCTGATGTTTTTATAGCAACGGGCGCCCGCCCACTCACCTGGTCCTCTGCGAGTTTGGCCTGGAGGATGGCCTGAAGGAGGTCCGGGTTCGGCTTGTGCTCGGCGACGAACGCGGCCAAGATGGAGTTGAGCGAGGGTGTCACGGCCAGGGCGGGGTGGACGTGGTCGTTGGGTCGCACGGCTTGGGCAGCGGCGTCATGGGCAGCGAGCGGCGTGGCCATCGTCGTGAAGGACCCGGTTGGTAGTTTTTGGAAGGTGCCAAATGGTGGCAACAGGTCAAGAGAGCAAAGCTAAACTGCCCTTGCCAAGACTTCTTGTCGGTCTTGTGTTAAAATAACTCTTGTCCCATGCCAACCTTGTTGCGACAATAATGGTAGGCCAGTGTTGGACAGTCATGATGTTTAAATGCTCTCTCGCCCTGCGTTGTGGCCAAATCACGCAGAAGGGAGCAAAATCGTCGAGGCGGAAGAAGAGCCGTCGCCCCTTTGATTGTCGACGACCGAGTCGCGACTTAGTGCTGGCTTGTGTCAGTCTCCTGTGTGCCTCTTACGTATGGTCTAGTGGTCTGATTTGGTCTCGAGCGTGCAATATGTGTCCTGTGCCCGCATTGGCTTCGTTTCCTGTCAGCAATCCGACCAATCTGTATCCACGGTTTCGCAGCATGGCCCAGCACTTCGTGCATCCCGTCAACTCGATGCTAGTAGATTACTTAGGACTTCTATGGGCTGGGACTGTGAGTCCTTGATGTGCTGTCCAAACAAGCAGCCCTTTGCCACCAGCATCGAGACCTACTCTTTGCTATTCCAAGAGGCATGGTTTGCTTCGAATGCGCCTTCTACGATTGGATGCAAGCGCATGTGCTATCCCGACCTCGTTCGATGCAAGTTTTGAGGTTGTTGGTTCTTACCGCTCAATGTGGCTAACAAGACTGGACAAAAGCCCAACCAGATGCGCCAGTGCCAATTCAAGCCGGAAAAGCACTCTCAAGTGTCTTCAAATTAATATGCCTGAGTTTGGTGTGGGATTGCTAGATTGGTTATTGAGGTATTGCGAGCCGGCCGTGCTGCTCGTCGAAGTCCTCGCTGTTCTTTTATGCAGAGGATGTTGGGTCTGGTTTATGATGTCAAATGCACTCACATTTGTTATCAGGGGCGCCAATTGGAGATCGAGCGCGATGGGCCGCCCTCTCACCAGCCTCGATGGGCTCGGCTTGCTCTCCGACCAGGCTTGGCTTCGTCTCCAGACTGCACTTCAGGTTGTATCGTATGCTTGGAGATTGACACAAAAGATCAGGGCCACGCATGCTGTCGATTGGCCTGAAAGCTGGTTGCTGTTCATGCGGTTAATGCTTGCTGCAGGGGAAGAGGCCGGCCAACACTTTGTCCTCAGAATCGCCGCCGTGGTTGCCCCCATCATGCTCTAGGACTGTCTGACGTTCACTTGCCAGCTCTCTTGTCGACTGTTCGTGGCATCCGGGCGATTTGGATGTACAGAGTGCCGCTGGTGGACGCCACCAAACCAGATTCCTTCCCTTTGACCAACGCGCTCATCAGATGATTTCAACACTGCAAATCTTACTTTTGGTCAGTGCTGATGTCCGAAACAGAAGCCGGATCTCTCGGTGGACAGCTTCACGGGTTGATCATGCGAAGTGCACAACTCTTCTACCTTCTCTCATCTTCGGGGTCTTCCTGGTCCACAGAACTAATACACTACATCTTGTAATGAAATGCAATTGAAGCGGAAGACCATTAGTCGTCCCGCCACCAAGGCCGGAGCAAACAGCGCTCTTTGAGCCTCGCCGGCCATCTAACACCTGAGCAGCCCACCCAAAATGAGGCTGTCGATCTGCCTGTGCCCATCTAGAGCCTTTGCTTCCTCCTCCATCACCCGGCGCACTCCGCTGATTCGCTTCCCTGGCGCCAATCGCTGGGAGCACCATGACGCCCAGCCCAAGCCGCATCCTTCCGTTCGTCTGGCTGCCTGCCTTTTGATTCCTGTGTCTGGGCTCATAAGTCGGGTTTCGAGATGAGCAGGCCCCGGAGAATGTAGCGGTCCACTTTAAAGAGTTCCAAGAGAAGCAAAAGGCGCCGCCGCCGGCCCACTCGCCCGTCGAGCCTCGCCCGGTGCAATCCAGCAACAGCGGCAGCGCCTCCAGCCCGGCGACAGGGACTAAGACCAAGGCAACCGTGATCGAGTACGAGGACTGGTGGGACTTGCCGGCGAGGTTTAGGACGCCGCCCATCGAGGAGGAGGAAATGGTGCTTGTCGAGGTGAGTTGTCCTTCGTCCGTTGCTCAGTGTACATTGTCTGCGTGCTAATATATGTGCTGCGTGTACGTCAGTCCGGGGGAGCCAGGTGCTCATTGGCGTCGGCTTAGAGGCGGTGGGCAGCGTTCTCGGGAAAGCAGGGGGGGAAGGAGCCTTCGCGCTTGGCTCTTGCAATTGCTTCAAAAGGGCTCCTTAATGCAGGAGTCATGTTTCCACTATCATTGGAGCCAGCCTCCAGACTCTCAAGATCTGGCCCAGCACAAAACGGACTGGTGGTGGAGAGCTCTCGCGCTCAGTTTACACGGCTGGCTAGAGCTGAAACGGCAAAGGTAGTCGAGTGAAATAGAGGGCTTCTCTAATTCATGCCTGTTCTGTGAATCGTTCCCCCGTCGTTGCGGCGTGGCCTGGTCTGGTGGTGGGCCGAGCCTTCTGAGCCTCCCACATTCAATCCTTCTCCGCCAGGTCCTGCAGTGCCTTGTCTATTTCCGCCTCTGTCAACTGTGGCCGCGTGAGGTCAGCATCGAGTGAACAAAGCACTAAGGCGGAGAAATAAGCGACGCACCTTTGTAAACTTTGGGTTGTCCTTTGTGACCAAGGCAATCTCGACCTCGGAAGCCTTGAAGTCGGTCGCCAGCACGGTTTGTAATGTGCTCAAAGCCAGCTGTGCAATTACCACCACGCCTCAGCACAAAACAGAATCCGAGCGAAAGGGACGGGGGTAAAGACGCACCTCTAGCACGCCCGTCTGCCCGGATTTGAGCGACTTGAGTATCGGGTCGTCGTCCTCCGAGCGCTTAAAGATCTTTTCGAGGTGGTTGGTGACCTCGGTCTGCTTGGTGCCGGACGAGGTGGCCTTAAAGCCGACGTAGTAGCCTGCCGGGTCCAGCTTGAACAGCGCCGGCTTGCCCTCTTCGTCCAGCCCGATGATGATCATTGCTGTTGATCGAGAACCAAGTGAAAGGCAGTCAGAGAGTGGGCAAATGACTAGGGTCAAGGGGCAACCAACAGATGCCCAGTGGCCGCATGGCCGCTCGCTGGGTGTAGACCTGGTTGATGTTGGCCATGCGCTTGGCCAGGGCCTCGGGGTCGATCTCGTAGCCGTACTTGTAGCGCCACTCTGCGGCCTCAGCCTGGGCGCGCATGACCTGGGAGCGGGCGTCGGCAATGAGGCCAGTCATGACACAGCCAATCGTCGGCGTGATGTGGAAGAGGTGCGTGATCGTGCTCGGGTCCAATAGCTTGTCCTGTTCGTTGTAAATGCGTGCTCAGCCAAGGGTGATGGCTATGAAGGGGGATAACGAACGGGCACTTTCTTCTGGGTGATGATGACCGCTGCGTCGCCGCCGCGAATGGCCAACGAGGTCTGGCCCGAGTTGGAGATGGCCTTAAAGGCGTATTCGACCTGGTAGAGCCGCCCCTCGGGCGAGAAGAGGGTGATGAACCGGCTGCGTGTGCGTTCAGCCTTGGAAGCCTGTCAATGGCAGGGGGACAACTTGCTCGTAGGATGACCGCGACATCTGTGAGAGCGTGCCACAAGTAAGCACACACGAGTTGCTATGGTAGACACCGCTACTCACGCTGAGACTGGAGGAGAAGGCGGACGCACTGGAGCAAGGATTCGAGCCGCGCAATGCACTCAAAGGTTGTGAGCCAACCTCGCTCATTTCAACTGCGTTCAACAGGTTGCCTTCTGGCCAGCAATGGCCAACTCCAAATTCGCTTAGTAAGTACCGAGAGATCATTGGTTCAAGAAGCGACTGAAAATGGAGCGCCCACAGCGTCAAGAAGTTTGAGCTGGACGACTCGCTCCTGCCCAACACTTTTTTGGTCGTGCGCATCGACGGCAAAGGCTTCCACAAGTTCTCTGAGCAGCAGGACTTCTTGAAGCCCAATGACCGGCCGGCCTTGGAGTTGATGAACGCGGCGGCGGCCAGGGTCATGCACAGCTCGTTCGGCCAGGACGTGTTCTTGGCCTTTGGCGAGTCGGACGAGTTCTCGTTCGCTTTCAAAAGGGACACCAGCATTTACTCTAGGAGACAAGCGTGAGCTCCATTCGCCTTGGCCCGGTCAATCGGGCAGTCATAGAATATGATGAGTGCCCACAGAAAGATTGTGACCACCCTGGTTTCCATGTTCACATCGTTCTACATCCGCCTCTGGCCTGCTTACTTTCCTAACAAGACGCTGTCGCCGGACTCGGAGGCGCCCAGCTTTGACGGAAGGTGGGTTCGCTTTCCTAGCTCCAGCAAGTTGTGGCTTGCTGATGTGCAATCTTGAACCCCACAGAGTGGTGCAGTACCCTTCCTACAAGGAGCTCATCGATTACTTCAAATGGCGGCAAGTTGACAGTGGGTGCCGTCCAGGTCATTCGCAAGATGAGCCGCTGACCAGCAATAATGCCAGCCCACATCAACAATTTGTACAACACTTGCTTTTGGGCTCTGGTCCAACAAGGCGGCCGGACAACCAAAGAAGCTCATGCTGATCTTAAGGTGCGTAACTGCTCGCCCTCTAGGCTCGCAAGCCTAAGCAGAACAATTGCCACACAGGGCACCGTGTCGAGTCAGAAAAATGAGCTGCTCTTCTCGCGCTTCCAGATCAACTACAACACCCTCGACCCGCTCTTCAGAAAGGGCACCATCCTGCTCCGGCCGCCAGGGGGCCAAGAGGCAACCAAGGAGGTTGCCACCTTGCACGAGGACTTGCTCAAGGACGACTGGTGGAAGACCAACCTGCCCAGCTTGTCCGAGGCGTGAAAATGGATCCTCTTTGGACAACCTGAGAGAGTCGATCGAACGCCGGCACCTGTCCGTCCAGCTTTCAGCTTCCGACCTTCGAGCCTCGTTGACTGGCGGGTGGCCCATCGCCAGCGATTGACTCGGTTCTGGCAATATCATGTCGAAAGTGCATCTCGCTTCTGCTCAGAGACATAAAAAATTTCGTCTGACCCGATAATGCGCAGATTGCTCGTGGCCGAGCGCACGGAAGGCGAAAGCTCTTCGTCCCCTTCCAACTTCAACATTCCCTCCAGCACAGATGGCATCCTCTTAGGAGCCAGGCATCTAGCTCGCTCACCTCTGCGCGAAAGCTCGAGGTCTACATATTAGCCAAGTTCGCACACCGTCCTCGTTTTTGTCAGCGGCACTAAAGACGAAACGGTGGTCCAACAGCAAAAGTCCGCTATGTACAGAGAAAATCGAAACGGCTTTAATCACCTAAGGACATTCTCGACGTCGCCATATCACCTCAGCAAGCCTGGCGCGCCGCAGCTGCCGGTCGATGGATTTGGACTTCTCCAGCGCGTAGACTGCCCGTTTTCGTTTTATCCTGCCCTCTTGTTCGGCGACCTGCATTCCTCTGCCCTTCAACGCGTTGGTCGGGCAGCCAAATGACACCTTCATCAAGGAAAAGTCGCGTCTCCTGGTCCTTGCTGGAATGGGCGATCGGCCAACAGTCGCGTGTTTGGCCAATCATCCCGTGACCTTTTTTTCGGTCTGGCCTGTTGTTTTGATCAACAAAAGCAGAGGCGCAAGCGGAAAATGCGCATGAAGCGGTTCTTCTCCCTTCCTCTTCCAACCCAATCTTTCTTTATTCTTTTTTCTGCGGACGTGTCCAACGCGCTTCCCGATTCCATCCACAAAGGCGTGGGCCACCTATCCATCAAGAACGGCCCTCTACATTCCTTTTAGACCGCAGCCACACTCATTCACCCTCTACACTCTTTTTATATCTCTGATTCCACCTCACTTCTATCACCATGCCTCAAGGTCACATCGCCTTGCCAATCGACTCGGAGCTGGACGAGAAGCGGCCCTTCGTTGACGAAGAAAACCCGTTCGTCTCTCGGCCAACCAGCCGGCCGCAATCCCAGCTGCGGCGCCGCCTCATCCTCGCCGGCGTCATCTTCGCCCTCGTCGGCGGCATCGCCTTGATCCCAGTCGCCTCTTCCCCCGACACCGTCATCCCGGATGCCATCTCGGACGCTTGGACGCTGGGACGTCAAAAAGTGTCCGACCTCTACACCTCTTGGACGTCGGCCGACGACGACGACATCTCTTCCAACGCGCCCGAAGTCACCCTTGACGATGACCCGAACCCGTTGGCGCAGGGCGAGGATCCGAACGAGGTCGAGTTTGCCGAGGAGGATTTCTCGCCTTCCGCACCGGCTGAAGAGTCTTCCGCACCGGTTGAGATGACGGGCGAAGAGATGGCGGAAGAGATGCAGGAAGAGACGGAGGAGGCACAAGAGGAGCTCGAGGAGTCTGCAGAGGAACCGGAGCCGGTGGAGCAAGAGTCACCGCTCGACATCCCGGCGCCGCTCAAGAAGCTCCGCATGCCCAAGTACCGACCCAACCGCCCGCGCCGCCCAGCAGCCGAAGTCGACGCCGAGTTCTGCCCCAACGGCAATTGCAAGTTCCTGCTCGCTGGCCGGCTGTTCGAGCAAGAGAGCAAAGCCGCCATGCACCTCTACGCCCTTGCCGTCCTTGCACATTCTCTCAACCGCACCCTCGTTCTACCCCATGTCAGCCGCTCCCGGATGTCGGCATGCTACGCCAACCCGTTTGATCTCTACTATGAAAAGGACGCCCTGAAAGCCATGGGTTTCTCGACCGTCTTGCAGGATGGTATGCCCTTTTCCCTCTTGTTGCCTCTAGGGAACGGTCCAAGTGACATGGAACGACGCAGATCTTTTCGAGTGGATCAACATCCGCGACCAGACCCCGACCGGCCAAACTGTCGAGATGATCAAGGACGACGAGGCCTTTGAGCTGACTGCCCACGGCTGGTACAACATCGACAAAACGGCTCCAGCGAACGCTTTCACCGCCCGCAAGAACACCTTCTGCATTGTGGAGCCATTCTCCTACCTCAACTTCCAAGGCTACTCGCCCATCGCTTTCCACGTTTGTGTTCCCTCCACTGCACCTTGATACCTGACTGAGTTTCTGCGATACATAGCCGCCTGCCAACTGGCGCACACACCGGGACGTCCGCTTGGATTACGGCGCGTTTGTCATGGATTCGCTGCGGTCGCCCAAGGTCTTGGCCGAGTCCGTCCGGGATCCATCCATCACAGAATCTGCAGACGTCTTGGTCGCAGTCTACGAAGGCTCCACCGACTACTTCGAGATCGAGACTATGGAGCACGCCAAGTCCCGCTTCGACGCGCCCCAGATGCAGCTCGATGCCATCGCGCCTTACTCCCACTTCGACTACTCCAACTCCTGGACACACCTAGCCCAGCACATTTCAGACAACCTCGGTGATTTTATCGCCATCCACTGGCGCCAAGAAACTGTCGATGACCGCAACATGCCGCCTTGCGCCGATTCTTTGTTGACCATGCTCAGGCAGGTCAACCAACAGTTCCCGGAGCTCAAGACAGTCTACCTTGCAACAGACTACCCTGTGGAAGTGCTGGAAAGAGGCGTTGAGCTTGACCATGGCCACTCGGACACCTTCCACGTCCACGCCGGCAATCACGCCGGCATGCGCCGCTTTCTGGATGCTTTCGCGTCGGGCGAGATGGGTGACATGCGTCTGACCTACCTCGAGCGCGAACTCGCCAGTAGCCAGCTCAACTTGGCTGGGCGGTTCTCCGTTGAGGACATGGACAGCGGCATCGTTGCTATCATCGACAAGCAAGTATCCATGGACGCCGAAGTGTTTGTTGCAGCGTGGGTATCATGTCTTGATCCTGTTAAAGTTTTTGTGCTGATAGTGTCTTGCATCTGCAGAACGCCCAAGGTTAGCTTGAGCCGCTTCTTTTTTTCCTCTTCTTATCTCATATCCTTCGTCATCAGGCCTGCGGACGCGATTCGTCGTTTACTCGTCAGATAAACGACAAGCGAGTGGAGAAGATGAAGAGCCAGCTCGAGTTCTTCCAAGGCGAGAAAATGCTTTCGCTAGGGACGACATGGAACAGCGTGCGCGTGAGTCGCTTTCCCTTGCTCCTGCATTCAGCTATTGTACTGATGCGTGCGCAGTACTTCGGCCTCGATGCTCGGCAAACGAATACCGCGCAGGCTTTTGAGTGGGAGAGAGAGCGGACAAAATTCAATTTGCCCAAGAACTTCGCCCTTTCGCTTTTCTAGAAGAGGATGAGGTGATCCTTTGTCTACTGCTCATGGGGCGCGTGGGATCTTGGGGGAAGAGGAGGACCGTTGGGAGTGTTCATAGCATCATACGCAACTTGCATCGGGTGCAGACCTTGTTCTGTTCTCATTTTGAGTCTGAGGCTTGGATTCTTAGCTTGAGACCTGGATAATTTGCCTGATCGCCACTTACCGCAGGCGGCGCGATGAACTCGCTGCTCGGCTTGCATCTCGACGATTCTGGCTCTGCGCCGCCATCAGACCTCATCTTTTTTCGTTCCGTGACTGGCTGTCGCTCAATGTTCTGACCTCTTGGCTCCGTGATTGGACCCCCTGGCTCGAGACTGTGAGGCAATCCTTCTGCCCGATGATCTCGAAACATCACTCACTCAAAGTCTGCAATGCCAGACACGCCTTCGGATAGAGAGGCCTTGGCTTTCATTGCTGCCAATCTTGACCTGGGCTTGCAGAAGAGTGTTAAAGTTGCTAAAGAGACCAATCCGACTTGGACCCTTTCCGTGTCGAGGCTCAAGAGGCTCAAGGCCGAAATGGAAACGAATCTTGCGGCGCCCGAAGATGTCGAGGAAATCGACTTGCTCATAGATTGCTTCACATTCACTGGTTCAAAGTCCGACCTTTTTACAATCAAAATCTCGATGGCTTCGCCGTTAAAAGGCGAACTTTGGGAAGAGTGGACGACGTACGGGCGGAGGCTAAAAGAGGTGGCGGACGGCTTGCTACTTGCTCTAGAGCAAGAGTACTACAACATATCGTTCGTTCCGGTGCCTCCGACCGTGGAGGAGTTGTTCCTAGGGCTTGACCCTTATCCTCATTGCGTCAAGTGTGGTGAATGGGCAACGCGGTTTCTTTGGCGTGTGCGGACAACGAAGGAGTGGGCCGTTTCCCGGTCGGATTTCGAGCTCCGCGCCCTGGGAGTGCACCTGCATGCGCTGTGCAACTCCAAACTTTGCCAGCAAAAAGTGCTCTCCTCCAATCGAAACCATCTGCCATTGTGGGCCTCTTATCTTGGTATCAGAACGACAACCTTATCTTTCTGTCTAGCTTTGGCCCACTCTGTCTGACGGAATAGGATATTGAAGAGCGGCCGGATGTCCTGAAAGATCGGTCCTGGGCAGAGACGCGTCGGCGCCCCGGTAAGTCTCCTACACTTGAGATTCCAAACCACGTCGCCAAACTCTGGACGGACACAGTTCTTTTTGAATATCCCGTCTTACTCAAGGCCTTGGCGGAAAAGGATCGAGTTCGAGACCCACCGTTTTCCGTGCTTCGAGACCTGCTCACTGCGCATCCCAGATGGCGAATCGAAATTGGCGAGATACGTGCCATCCAAGAGCAAGTCGTGGAATGCGACGAGCTTATCCGCAACAATAGAATGCCTGAATGGCTTCTCCAACAGGCCGCGGAAGCTGAGGTGCGCCATATGTCATTTAGCAATGATGTCTTACTCAACCTCTACTACAGGCATGGTTTGCGTCCTGGTGGAAGGCAGGGGTTAAAGAAACGATCAGCCTTCGCATAGAGCTCAGCGATTCGACGCCATCAACCTCATCTCGACCGCACCTTTTCGCAACCGGCTATCATCTGAGGTCCTTGCAGCCTCTTTTGCCCAAGCGCGGACATTTCACGCCGCTCGACTTCTCGCAAGCCATGAAGACATCACTCGGATTCGAGAAGAATATCCAGCGTGTGCCCCTGAAGCACAAGAACGGGTCAACCTACCCGATCCTGTACCCGGCTCTTCGTGAGCGCATCTTGAATCCGCGCGGAAGAGGGAGAGGTGCCATCCAATGCTGCGGATGTCAAGAGGCAGCTGTTTGCGTCGCGTGGATTTTTGTGCTCGATGTGGGCTCCACGCTGCGCGACTCCGTACCTGGGCAGCCTGGAGCTCCTGGGCGCTCTTACTTGGTAGAGGCAACAGCATTCTAGCTTTGCAACACGTGCAAGAGGCCGGTCATGTTCGAGGTCAAGAGCAGAGTGTTTCGGCGGAGGAAAACAGACCTCGCTGCCAATTGTGTCGCCTGCTGGGTGTAAGATCCCATCTGCGCTTGTTGATTCAAAGATTCTGATACCCTCTCTCAGCCTGGATGACGATGAGATAAAGCAGAGGACATCCGCCTGAGGCATACGAGAGTGCGGTGGCGTTCTGAGGTCTCCGCTTCGCTACTTATTGTACAATATCAAATTGCACGAGGCCTCTGTTGCGGGGCGTGTGCACGCCACCGACCGCAGGCAGCGCACCGGGACCCAGCTCCTGCCAGCTCAACTCCAGCCCACAGCCTTGCTCTCCGCCGCCGCCAACTTAACTTCGTCCTTAATGCCACCTGTCGCTTGCGGGCATACTATGTCATTTTGAGCATTGCTATCTGCCAGCCATGTCTCGAGACTGTGGGCGGACCTACTCGCCCGGCTTCAAAACTTCATTAAGGCAGCCTTTGCAAAAGATTTGCCCTCTGACGAGGAGATTCTCGCTTTCATTGCTGCCAATCCAGAGCTAGGCTTGCAGAAGAGCGTCAAGATTGCCAAGGACACCAACCCGACCCGGTCCCTTTCCGTTTCGAGGCTTAAAAAGCTCAAGGCCGGGCCGCAGGACGATTCGCCAGATCTGAAGGTCTTGCGCATGCTCGTGGAGTGCTACTCCTTCTCGTCGATTTCGAGTCAGCATCGTTACGTGTTCGACAACTCGGCAGGGCAGACTTTTACGCCGCCGCTCAAAGCCGATATTTGGGAAGAGTGGTCGACCTCTGGCCGGAGGTTGAAGGACATGGCCAACAGTCTCCAACAAACTCTGCAGCACGACTTTTGCGATACTGTGGCAAACCGTGGGCTTGTGGAGGCATCGATAGAGGAGAGCATCCTGGCCACCGCACCGTTCAACCCTCGCTGCGTCAAGTGTGGTCAATTGGCGACGCGATTTCTTTAGCGCATACGGCCAGCAAAGGAAATGTCTCGTTATAAACCTGACAAACGGTTTCCTACTTTTGGCGCTCACCTCCAGTCGGTGTGCAGCGCCAACCTCTGTGCTCAAAAAATGCTCGCAGCCAACCGGAACCATCTACCATTGTGAGGCTCCCCTCTAAATTAAAGTGCTTGACTGATCGTTTTCTGCGAAGTTTTGGTCCGCTCTGCTTGCTTCAGCAAGACCTTGATTTCCGCGCACGCCAACCGGAGGGGAAATACAAATCTATATGTCTTGGACAATTGCTCGCGGGCAAATTTGTAAGCCTTATAGATCTTTGGAGTCTGTCTTCTCTTCACTGAGTCTGTCAACTCTTCAATTTGTGACCGATAGTCCTTCCAGCGTGGTCTGCCGTAATCCAATTCTTGAAGGAGAAAACCCGACTGCTAGACCCGCCGCTCCAGGTTTTGTTGGAGCTGCGTGCCGAACACCCCACGTGGAATTGCCAACTAGGTCAGATCCGCGAGATCCAAGATCAAGTCGCTAGCGGCATTGGGCGCTCTCCAGAGCTTCTACATCGAGCGGCCGAGTTTGAAGTCAGTGGGATGTTTTGGATTTGTTTTTGTCTAAGTGTGGATCTTAACAGACTTGGCAATCAACATGGAAGGCGCAGCCCAGCCCCGAAGTTATCGACGTCCGGATCGAAATCATGTGCCCTTCCGGTCACCCTTTGCGCAAAAAAAAAGGGACCTATCGAGTTCATCTTCGTCGACGAATTGGTGTTGAAGTTGATGCAACCTCTCCTACCCAAGCGAGGTGACCTCACGCCGCTGGATTGTTCGCGCGCCATGGCCCTCGCATTTGGTTTGGAAAAGATGTTTCCGCATGTGCTGCTGAGGCAAGACAGCGCACAACCAGCGACCGCTATCTCGCAGCCAACTCTTCGAGAACGTGTCCTACAGCAGCGGGGCCGAGCTGAACCGTCACTCCCTTGCTACCGCTGTCAGAAGGAGGCTTGCCGGCTCGCCTGGTATATGCGCGTGCTTTTGACCCCTTATGAACGCAAAGTCGAGGAAGAAGAGCTGCGATATCGCGTTGAGGCGACCGCGTATCCTCTTTGCTCCAATGACGCGTGCAAGAAACAGGCCTTGTACGAAGTGAAGGGCAGAGTTTTCCGGCAGAGGAAAGCCGACTGGGCAACCAAGTGTGTCTCCTGCTGGCTGTAAGCTCCTTTCTCGCTCGTCGAGAAACGAATTTGAAATTTTTCATCAGATGGGACGAGGACAAAGGTCAAGTCTGAGGGATTGCGTGGCGGGCGATCAAGTGAAGGGTATAGCCTTGCGCTGCAGGAAGGCGGACCTGGCTGACAACTATGTCACATGCTGGTTGTGGGTACCGGTTCTCACTCACATGGAGCTAGGGAACTGACTTGATGGCCAGGATGGACGAGCCGCCTCCTCGTGCCTGACATTCCGTCGGCGGTGGCGTTTAACGTTGTGTGCTAGGAAGCCTGGCCTTCTTGATGCGCTGCTTGTAAGACCGATTACTTGTTTCAATGACAGCATGCCTGATCTTGCGCCTTAGATGTGTACAGAGATTTTGTATGTAAAGGGGGCCGAGGACCAAGCGAGCGAGACGTTTCCCATCGACCAGCTGTATGCCTTGCAATACCGCTATAGAAACCTGCAGTAGTAGATGGGATGCCATGCATTGTACAATGTTCGAACGAGGAACATAAAACCTAAGAAGCAGAGCCGCTCTCCCAATGATAAAAATCGTTCCGCTACCCGAACAAGTTGTCCAGCACGCCCTGGAGTGCCTCTGAGCCTTTGGCCTTCTCTGACACTTTGACCGTCTTGCGCTGCTGGAACGGCCTGAGCTTCTTCTTTGGTTTTTCCCCTTGGTCCTCCTCTTTCCTCTCCCCAGCCCCCTTCTCCCCCTCCTGATCGTCGCCCAGTGACCCAGCTTTGGCCTTCTGCTTCTTCTCCTTGATCTTCCTCTGCACCCTCGCCTTCTCGACCTGGTTGAGGTAGTTGGACTGGATCTTCTTGCTCTGGGAGATCTCGTTGCGCAACAAGGCGGCCTCGGCGGCGTGCTGCTGGGCGATGGAAGCGGACAGCATCGACCACTTGAACTTGGGGAGGTACTTGAGGGTCCAGATGTCGGCGTAGAAGCGGGAGGAACTCTTGCCGCCTGTTCGCCACTCGATTGCTCGAAAAACAAACCTCAGGTTTGGGGGAACGAAAGACGAACCTATAGGCTTGGCGTTGAGCAACTCTGCGGTCTCTCTGGCCACTCTCTTGTCCAGGAACTCGATCCAGCCCTCGGCGAACCGAAAGCTCTGGTGGTTCTTGGTCTTGTTCTTCTTTTGCTTTCGGGTGTCTGTTCATCCGCCGGGCATTGCTCAGCCGTGGAAGATTGGCTATTGGAAGGAGACGAACCACGAGGGTCTTGAGCCAAGTAGACGCGGCCGGTCTCGCCGTATTGGGACATCAAGTGCTTGACTTTGGAGGGGCCCATGCCTGGCGGGATTCTTGAGATGTAGACCACCCTGCTCGCACTCCTGGCTTCAGTTCCTGCTTCGAAAATAGCTTGAAAAGCAAAGGCACTGACCCAGACTTGTCGACTTTGCTGTTGAAAGCAGCGAGCGAGTCGAGGTCGATGACTTTTTCGTGCGGCTCCTCGTCCTCCGCCTCGACCTCGTCTTCTGGCTCCAGCGCGGAAGTGGAGGCGACTGGAGCATCTTCGCCCTCGAGAATAGCTTCGTACAAGTCCTCAGCGGGGCGCTTCATGACTTTTGAGTTCGACGTCGCAGCGAAAAACAGGGTCTTTCGCTCTCGTCCAGTTGCCCGGTCGCAGTCATGGGTGTTCCAGGTGTGTTGTCCTGCCTCTATATATACACTCTACAGTATGCTGAGGTACGTCGACGCCAGCACTGTTCCGGTGGTTGTCGCGCAAGTATCCCAAGATCGTGACTTCCGTCCAAGAAGATGGGGAGCAAGACCTGGCCGCCGCTAACCCGAATGGCGACGCCGACTGCTTGTACTTGGACATGAATGGCAGTGCGTGTGCCCTTAACCCTAGCCCCGTAGCCTGGAGCTCAGTCGGATCGAGCGCGCTCAGTTGTTCACCCTTGCACGCACCCCGAAGGTAAAAAAGCACCGGAGACGGAGGAGGAGATGATGGTCGAGGTCTTCAAGTACACCGAGCGGGTCGTCAACATGGTCAAGCCTCGCAAGCTGTTGTTCATGGCCGTCGGTGCGTTGTCGTCCATCAAATTTCAATCTCCGCCACCGAGGGTGATGCTGAGAGTCGATATGCACAGACGGGGTGGCGCCGAGAGCTAAGATGAACCAGCAGCGTAGCAGGCGTTTCAGGGCAGCCCAGGAAGCGCGGACTAAGGAGGAAGAACGATTGGAGGCCATTGCCGAGTGGGAATGTGCGTTGGGCCTTTCCACTTTAAGCTGTTCACTCAGCTCATGAGGCCGGCTGTTCTGCACAGCCCGAGGGAGACCTATGTCAGATGCGTTCAAGACGGAGAAGGCGTGGGACAGCAATGCCATTACTCCAGGTGCGTCACCGACCTACCTTTGAGGCCACTCGCTGTGGACTCATCGCCATGGGTCGTTTTCGGCACAGGCACGCCGTTCATGGACTTGCTGGCTACTTCATTACGCTACTGGGTGGCCAAGAAGATGAACGAGTGCCCAGGCTGGGACAAGGTGCGTTTCGATACCTTGTTTGAGGATGTGCCAATGTGCTCAGTCTTGGTCTATGGAACGCACAGCTACAAGTCATTATCTCAGACGCCTCCGTGCCGGGCGAGGGCGAGCACAAGATTATGGACTACATTCGCCGCCAGCGCTCCCACAAAGAGCATGACCCCAACACGCGCCATGTCATTTACGGCCTCGATGCCGACCTCATCATGCTCGCCTTGGCAACGCATGAACCTCATTTCCGGGTCTTGCGAGAGGACGTCTTCTTCCAAGGCAACCGGCCGCGGGGGTGCCACAATTGCGGCCAGCCCGGCCACCATTCTTCCATGTGCACCAACCCGCCCAAGAACAAGGCCGACGAGGAAGCCAAGAAGGCGAACGAGGTCAAGCCCTTCATCTTCCTCGATGTCGGCGTCCTCAGGGAGTACCTCGACATTGAGCTCAAAGTGCCGAACACGCCCTTTCAATTCGACGTCGAGCGCGCCATGGACGACTGGGTCTTCTTGATCTTCTTCGTCGGCAACGACTTCTTACCCCATTTGCCCTCGTTGGAGATCCGGGAGGGAGCCATCGACACCTTGCTCAAGATTTGGCGCAACTCGCTGCCGTTGATGGGCGCCTACGTGACCAACCACGGCACCGTCAACCTGGCCAGCTTGCAGTTCATCCTCGACGGCCTGGCCTCGCAAGAGTTTGAGATCTTCCAAAAGCGCCGGGAAGCCGAGGAGCGGTCGGAGCACTCTGAGAAGCGGCGGCGGCTGGAGATGGAGGAGCGCAACCGAGACACTGGCAACCGAGAGACGGCCAGCAACTTTGTCGCGGTCAGAGCGGTCCTGCCCACCAGGCCGGAGCAGGCGGTCATCAAGCAGGGTGAGGCTTTGAAAACTCGATCCGCTAACCTCTCCGCCGCCGAGCGGCTCAAGGCCGAACTCATGCAAGACCTCCTCGACCCCACTCCCTCTGAAGACACCTTTGCGGTTGCAACGACGGAGACTAACGATGTTTCTAATGCGGATTCAACAGGTCCGGTCGTTTCGCCGACGACAATGACCGGATCGCCAGCAGTCGCCCAGGAGCTCGATGTGGGCTCGACCACGGCTGCTACCGGTGTGGCCGAAGAAGATGAAAATGCGATCCCTGGATTTGGCCAACTACCGCCCCCGACTTCGCCGAGGGGCACAAAGCGGAAAGCGGACGAGGCTGACATCCCCGATGGGCCGTCGGCTGCCGAGCCCGCGGCTGAGGTGGTCGAGCAAGAAGCTTTGGTCCCTGGCGAAGATGTGGATGAAGAGGAGGACGAAAATGATGTGGAAGAGGGCAACTCCATCTTGGCTTCCATCCCCGTGGCCGCCGTCGTGGAGCCGCACAAGCCGGCGCCGATCAAGGTCACGGGCAACATGGCCGAGCAAGAGGACACCGTCAAGCTGTGGGAGCCCGGTTACCAGGAGAGGTACTACCGCCAGAAGTTTGGCGTTGAGCTTGGCGATGCAGAGTTCAGAAGAAGCCTGGTCAAGTCCTATGTGGAGGGCTTGTGCTGGGTCTTGGCCTACTATTATCAAGGTTGCCCATCGGTGAGTCTTGCCTTACACTCTATCTCGTGTGAGAGTTGTTCTAAGCGTTGCCACAGTGGAACTGGTACTATCCCCAGCACTTTGCGCCCTTCGCCGCCGACTTCACCGACTTGGCCTCGCTCGACATCAAGTTCGAGCTGGGCACGCCTTTCAGGCCGTTCGACCAGCTCATGGCCGTCTTCCCGCCCGACTCCCGCAAGCACATCCCCGAGCCCTTCCACAAGCTCATGATGGACGACGACTCGCCCATCTCTGACTTCTACCCCTCGTGCGTGGTCTTTTTTTCCTTATATCTATGGTATTGATGACAGGGACCGTGAGACAGTGACTTTGCGATCGACATGAACGGCAAAAAGATGATCTGGCAGGGCGTCGCCCTCTTGCCTTTTATCGACCAGGCCCGCTTGTTGGGCGAGCTCGACCCTTTGCAAGAGCTGCTCAGCGACGATGAGAAGCGCCGCAACGCTCGCGGCCAGGACAATATCTACGTCCACGAGGAGCACCCGCTCTACCCCCAGATCGTGGCGCTTTATGCCAAAAGAGGACAGGAAGTCACTGTGAGCGCTTGCCAACCTCAAATCAGTCTCCTCTGCATTGGTTCTGATTGGGCTGGGTTGTGTTCCACAGCCGGTGACGATCGACTACCGCCGCAGCTCTCGCCTGCTCGGCGCGCTCCTGCCCGACCCAGAATGCGTGCCCGGATCGACCTATTTCTCGCCGTTGTCGGTCGAAGGCCAGCCGGACATTGACAACGACCGGTCCTTGACCGCTTTCTACCTCATGCCCTCGCAGGCCGTCCCGCACCGCAGCGTGCTCTTACCTGGCGCCCAGCCCGTGTTTGGCAGCTTGACGAACCACGACGTGGACCTGGTGCGCCGCGGCGGGGTGCCCGATCGGCGGCCGCAAGGCGATGGCTTCCACGCCACCCGAAGGGACATTGACGGCGTGGGCGTCAAAAGGGCGCAGGACAACCGGTTCGGCAACGGTGGCCGACCAAGCTCGCCATACCAACCCCAACCACACCAGCAGCAACAGCGACAGCCTAGCTATAGCAACGGGGCCTACAACGGCGCCTACAGCGGCCAAGCTTCGTCTTACAACCCGCAAGCGCCGCAGAGCCGGCCTTCGTATGGCTACCAACCGCCGCCGCAGTCTTCCTCCTACAACTCCAATGGCGCGTACGATTATCGTTCTCAGCAGCCACCGCAGCAGCCAGCCGCCTACCAAAGTTCTTACAGCCCGGCCGCGCCCTCTTATGTGCCGCCTCAGCCGCAAGCGCCGCAGTACGGCTACGCAGGATACGGCCAGCCTCAAGCCCCTCCGCCCGTTTACCAAGCTCCAGGGTTGAGCAACCACCAGGCCATCAACCGGAATTTGCCACCTCATCTGCAGCACCCCCTCCAGCGCCAACCTCCAGCGGCGGTCCCTCCCCCTCCCTCTTCGAATAACAATGGCTATGTATACCGTCGCTGAAGCGCGCGTTATTCTCCAGTGTAACAAAAAGCCTTTCAAATTGGGCGAACTAGTTTGCCCTGACCGAGACTTCCGAGTTGAACGTTGAGCGCGTGGTTTGAAATCGACCTTAAGTTGTCTTTTTGGCTTGTCCTGCAAAGACCAGCACCTTGGGACCCAGCACGCTTGGTCCTACTGTTAATTTGAGCTCCAGAGGACCAGACCGCCCAATAGCGCAGCAAGGCCAGCGCTCTCTCATTGGCCACCAAATGCTCACAGGTGAATTGCTGGCCTGTAAGCTGCTGTACGTCTCTGTAGAAGGTCCCCTCTTTCGTTCGTTGCCAAAGCTCCCACCACAACCGGCTCTCCAACTTTGAAAAGTCTCCGTGTCCGACGGCGGTGTCGCCACCGAATTCTGTTTACTCACCACCTTGACATCTAACCTGGTAACTTCTTTCATATACGGCCCGCCGCGCCGAAACCGAACCTCGCCAGCCATGGGAGCGGCCGCCAGCATGCAGGAGCCTGAATGGTGGTTCGACGCTCTTGACCGCCACACGCTTGCGACGCCAGACAAGACGGCCATCTACACCCCAAATGACATCGGCGAAGGCCAGGAGCAAGCGTGGACGCCCATCTCCTATGGCACTTTCAATGCCGACCTGAATTTGGCCGCAGCATATTTCCAGCGCCTTTTACCGCTTGCGCCTGGGACAATGGTGTCAATAGTCTTTAGAGGCACGAGCTATCTCGACTGTGTGACGGTCGCTGGGTTGCTAAAGGCGTCGTTCGCGGTTCACTTGCTCCGCCTCGATGCCGAAAACAGCCCTGAAGCTGTCCGGAAGGAGTTAACTCTGGCGCCCGACAGCGAAGCGCTGCTCTGCTCGCCTCAAGAGTTCGAGAGATGCCAACAAGTAACCAAGCTTCCGCGTTTTCAGCTCCCGGCTACTCTGTCGACCTACCGCGAGTACACCGGCCGGCCCTTCACACAGCACCCGGTTGATCTCGATCGTAGGGTCGTCTTGTATTGCATGAATTCAGCTCGGTACGACCAAATGCAACTTCCTTCGGTACCGTGGAGCTGGAACTTCCTTTGCACAAGCATCCACGCCACCCATCAATTTCTCGGCTCGCAACAGAACAGCCTCCTCTCTGGACCGCTTTCGAGCTGCTATGGCCTGGCTTTCGAGCTGATCGCACAAACGTGGTACGGTCTTGCGCTTGTCATTCCCGCCAGAATGTCGATTGGCATCGAAGGTGCAATTACCTCCATTCGAGCAAGCTGTTTTAGACTGACCGCCGGGAACGGTCAGATTTCGTTCAAATCAAGCGACATGTGCCAGTGCACATCTATATCAGCTTCAAGCACATCTTTGAGGATTTCGTTTCTGAAGCACGCGCCGCGAACTGCGTGGATGCTCTCAAAGGAACTCGTTTTGTGGCCTGTAGGTCATCAAGTCCTACATGCATTGCCCTCTCGCTAAATCGCAACATCTCATCCAGTACGGTGCACCGATAACGACTCCCGCCCGCAAGACATGTTCGCTGCTTCGCCCAACGCCGACATCTTCCGGAACTACGACTTTCTCGCAGCTTACTCGCGAGCAGCGTTCTGGCCAGCATTAGGGTCAACGTCTCGTGATTTGGATCGATTGGCACCGTGAGTGGGATACTGTGCGGTCAACCACTGGCACTGACTCTGTTTGTGGCAGACTCCTTCCGGGATCGGCCTATCGATTCGAGCCTTTCTACCCTGGCAGTGGGCTCTTCCGGCTGGTTCTTACGCCAGATCACTTAGCTATCAAGCACAAATGCGTCAAGCCCAACGCCAAAGGCGAATACGAGGCTTCCGACTTGTACGTGATCCAGACGCACTTTGAGCGAGCAGGGTAACTCAACCTGGTGACGCCACAGGTTCAGTCAACACCGTGATCTTGATACTGGCCATGCGTTCTATACTCCTCGAATCAACATTTCCCAGTTTGATTTGGCCAACATTCCATGTCGAGATGCGTCGTAAGCTTGATTTCGATCAGCTGGTCGAGCGGCTTTGATAGTCGTCACAGAGCTATATACGAAGTCCTTCGAAATCATTGTCAAGACCTCGTTCGGCGCGCCGTTGTTGTTGGTAGCTTGAACCCCAGCTTCGCATTAGTGGTGGAGCCGTCGATCCCCGGCGTCGACACTTTGAGGTTGCGACGCGCCCTCTTCGACCGCATCATGACGTTCCAGCCCCGCTTTTCTCCTGCTGCCTTGGACTCGGAGAAGCGGATCGCCGTTTTGCCGCAGGGTCATTCGCTGCCTCAACGGGTAAGCATACGGTCGTCGCTACGAAACGCATGCCCCCTCTGAAATATTCTTTCTCATTCTAGGAAGATGGAAGCACGGACGTGGACTTGGTCCTCGAGTCGTTCCGGCACAAAGTTGCGGCCACTGTGATCGAGCGCCGAACCTACTCAATGACCGCCACCCTGTCGAGAACCCCGGTGGCTTGAGGATTGTCAATTGATTGGACTAAATGGCCTGGCATACTGCGCACACTGTTTTGCTGGGCAAGACTTGGTGGAGAACTAGAAGTGGAATTGGGATTGGTTCTGGCTGATGTGGGCAGTTCTGTATATTAGAGGCTAGGTCGCGAATATTGACGAGCAAACAGCGCACACAAGACATCGGAAGCACACAAGAGGCAACCAAGAGCCGCGGAGCATTAGCCGGCTGATCATGCGTCTTCACGATCGTTATTAAAGCGGTGGCAAATTTTTGTGCTTCGACGTCCGCCTTGCGCTGTCGATACTAGCTTTTTCCCCTTGGACCGATTGCCTCGAACTTGTGTTACGGCGGCCACACAAAGTGCTTGTGGAGTTTCCTTACCTATTTGCAATTGCTCTTGCTTTGGTCTCCCAAAATCGTTCTTGTTCTGGTTGCCCTTTTTTGTTGCCTTCTTGCCGACTGCGCCCATGACCGACTTGATGGGTTTCAAGACGAGAGTGGCCTTAGCATGATTGTCGGGGTTTGAAGAACTCCTCAGCATCAAGCGCGTCCAAAGCAAACTGCTTAACTGCTTTCGCCAGCATGCTTGCTAAGCACAAAGTACATTGCAAGGTTCCGTCCTAGCTGACACTGGTGGTCGCTCGTTTGGCAGGCCAACGAAGCCGGCCTTGGCGAGACTTGGTCGACATCTTCTTTGGCCTGGATGGGCCTGCAAATGCAATACAGATGAGCAAGCCGTCCTTTCGGCATGCTGACGGCGATCCTCCAGGCCCATACGAACGCCAAGCATCATTTTTGCGTCCACATGCTGCCATTTTTGCAGATCGGTAAGCGAGACCAAATTTAGCACGTGCCGAAGCTTTAATGCTCACGGTTGTGTCTGACGCGCCACCTACCTACAGAGTTCCGATGGCAAGCGTCTCGTCTCCTGACTCGCTGTCGCTAAGTGCAAATGACGCGCCCCCGACCAAGCGGAAGCGTAGCAAGGGAGGATGCATCGTCTGCAAGACACAGAAAAAAGGTGCGGAACCAATGAAAGGCTGCACTAGACGATGTTTCTACAACCTCGGGTGTATAGGCTGCGACCAGCAGAAGCCCAGCTGTGGCCGATGTGTAAGCTTGCGATACTTGTGCGAGTGGCCGGGTTCGTGATGTCTCCACCGTTTCTGCAAGACCTGTTATTGATTTAGGAAGCAGCGCCTCCAGCTCCAGGTCCACTCAAACGGTCCAAGCCCAAGCAGAGTTCAGGCTCGCTAGCTTATGCTGGCCCGGCCGTGTCAGAAGAACTGGGAACGCAAGCCGACCTTGGCCCGCCCTCTTTTGTGTACGAGCCTATTCTGGCGGCGGCTACGTTTCTAGAGTCCTGGCCGGGATCTAAACTACCGCCATTTGATACTACATCTGCTGGCTTGCTGCCCAACTCTTCCGCCGGCGCGCCTTACTTCGACGGGTTTGCCTTTCCGCCTCCTCCCACCAACTTCTTCCAACTACCGCCTTCCATGCCCCAACCTCAGGACCCACCAGCCCCACAAGATCAAAATAAAGCTTGTACGTGCTACTGCGATACACGCTCCTAAGATTGATCATGCTCACTGGTAGTGGGCCCATCAAGGGTTCGTGGCCCAGTCGCGGTGGTTCGGCGGCGCGGAGCACTACGTCGACCAATGCCTTAAGGACACAATGCCGACCTTTCAGTCCAGCCCTGTGATCGGTTTACTCACGGATCTCTTAGACGTCACCTTCGTGACTAGATCTCAGCCCATTGCCCTGTCCTCTCGGAATGGCACGGACTTATCGGCCTACCCTCCGGTACTCAACGAAGACGAGCTGTCCAGGGCGATCCTCGTCCTGCCGAAGGACAACTTGGCTCAGCTACAGCAGAGGGCGGAAACTACGATTGAGGAAGCGTTGAATGGGGGCCAATTATCTTTGGAGGTCAAGCTCATTGCTATCTTGTTGTTGGCATATTTCCAAGTGCGTGGTGCTATCAGCCTTGTCTACGTAGGCTAATGGCTCGCGTTTCCCAGTATGCGAGTCGCCGTCACTGCTGCCCGATCACACCAGTCTCACGTCTTGTTAATTTGCAGGCGTCCAGCGGCTCAGTGGCTTATCGTACTTACATCCGCCACGCAAACCAATACTTGGTCGGCGCCATCCCGCCAGGCTCGGTCATCAACGTTGCCGACTATCACGGATTCAAGCAGTTTGGCTTTATCAACTGGATCTGGCTCGACATTGTCAACTGCATCGTTTCAAAACAAGCGCCGAGCTACACGTATGTGTATTACAAGACCAATAAGTCGGCGGCGGATGCAACAGCTGTCGGTCTAGAATGTATCAGTGGGGCGCCAAACGAGCTGCTGTACGTTGTGACTATTAATCTCGCCCCTTCAACGCAACGGATCTTATGGCGGCTGATTTCAACAGAGTTGCTATGGCCAAAATCAGCTCACTAGGCGCTCAGATGGACCTGGACCGTCAGTCTTCCTTGAACTGCGGCGAACACAGCTCATGCGATATTCTAATAGCTGGTTGTCAAGAAGACGAAGTTCCCCTTGCCTATGCTAACCAAGCCAAGACGATCATCGGTTCGATTAGCGCCTATGAACCTGGTCGCGAGCATTACCGTGCGTCCAGCGTTGTCACGTTAACACGCCACACGCTTCAGGTATGAACAAAGATCTGAATCCATGGCCTTCACTCTCGTTTGACCTTTGGATGTAGGAGATATGGCGGCTCAGCGCAACTATACACTGCCACTGCCGCATCTTCAACCGAACCTACCTCTGGCCGGAGCTGCAAGAAGCACTGAAGAACTTGATTTCTCTGTTCACCTCTCTAGAAGTGCTCAATGTTGATTCCTTGCGCGGGCCTACCATGGCGCCGCTGTTCTTGGCCGCCACAATCTGCCCTGCTGGACCCGATCGCGCGAAGCTCCGCCGGTGGATTGGCATGTTTGGGAGAGTGGAAGCGGTTCAAGACAACTTGGAGCTCATTGACCGCATCTGGTGGCAGAGCGATGGAGGGTTGCCACCCGATTGGCGCACCCAGCTGAAGGACAATAGCTTCGCGCCCACGTTTGTCTAAGGGTGCGACCACATTTTGTTTGTATATTCCCTGGAACTTGAATTGGCACCCCTAGAGCGCGTTCTGCGGCACCACTTGCCCCAGTAGCTGACTGCTGAGCCGGTCCAGGGGACAAGCTGGCCCACTCCTCTTCCTGTTCAATCTTCCAATGCCTGAAAACGATCTGTTCCGACTATTCTGATTGATTGCACGTCGCACTTTCTGGGACGACACCCATCCCTAACCTCGCCAGCGAACCCGGGTCACCCGTCCGCAATTCCAGGCCACCTCTGTTGCCTGCACATCAAGCGGCTGTCCAACAAAAAGCCCACTCTCTCTCTCCATGCCATCTTTCCGTCGTAAGAGTATTGCAAGCCTCCATCTCAACCACCAATGCCGGAATGTGCCGTCGCTCCGCCATCGCATAATTTTCCAGTCCGCCCGACTCCTCAGCGACCCGCCGCGCTTTGTCCGGCCTGTATGAAAGCTCTCGGTATTTTTGGATGGTCTATTTACTCAGCAGATCAGAAAATGGATGCTGCCGACGTCGACGACGCTGAGTAATTGAATCTCAGCAAAGGCCAAGGCAATAGCGCTCCTTTGCTCAGATTGGCGAGCCTAGTCATGGTGACCGACATTCGAGAGCAAATTTACGAAGGATTGGGCACCGACGAGCACCCCTTCGTGGTGTCGTTCGCAGATGACGATCCTGCCAACCCACTCAACTGGCCATTGGCTCTGCGCTGGGCCATCATGATGTGCTACGCCATTTCCATGATGTCTGGTAAGAGAGGTAGCACAGCCCTCGCCATGACTAGCTGATTGTTTGAACTAGGAACATTTGCTGTTTCAAGCTATGTTTCCGGCTTCGGTCCCATGGGCAAAGAATTTGGGGCTGGGACTGAGCTACTCGCCCTGGGACAATTCACCTTCCTGATTGGAATTGGGTTGGGTTCCTTGGTGTGGCCGTCATTAGCCGATATCTACTCAAGAAAATGGATCATCGTAATGCAAGTTTTTCTTCGCTCTGATGGCCTGCACTGTCCGGTCGGACTGACCTTTAGCGTAGTACCATGACAGTATTCACTGGCTTCTCAGCCGGTGTGGCCGGATCCTCGAACATCGCCACATCTATTGTTCTCCGGTTCTTCTCTGGCTTCTTTTCGTCATGCGTTCAGACCATAGGCCCCGCCACTGTCTCGGCCTTGTTTCGCCCTAAGGACCTCGCGGTGCCCTTTACCATTGGAGCGACAGCACCAGTATGTGAAATTTTGAAGTGAATGCCTCGAGAGATGCACCACTAAATGATCACTCCAGTTCATGGGTCCCTCTTTAGGTCCTTTGATCGGGTGCGAGCTCGCCCATTGCGCCACATTTGGATGCACAATTGAGCTTATTTACTGAAACAGAGGCTACGTGGTTCAATATAGCGGATCCTGGCGAAACATCAACTGGGTCGCTACCGCCTTCGCCGGCGTTATGACACTGGCCTGCTGCATGGCGTCGGAAGTCTTCCAGCCGACGCTTCTGAGGGCAAAGGCTCGAAGATTGTCTACGGAAACCGGTCAGGTGTACGTTTCGATTCACGACAAGGGCAAGGTCTTTGTCGTTTCCCAACAAGCGAAGAGGTTCTTTGTGCTGCCCCTGGCATATCTCGTCCGAGAGTAAGTTTTTGATGTACAATTCCACATCCTGCGCTCACTAACAGGTCTTAGACCCATTGTGATCGCCTTCTCTCTATACGTCAGCTTTCTATATGGCATCCTCAACCTGTTCTTCTCCGCATTCCCCTACATCTACCAACGACAGCGACGTTGGTCCTGTATGCCAATTTCTTCCTTTTCTACTCGATGTAGGCTCACTCTGGTGTGCCAGTGGGAAACTCGGGTCTGCCGTTCATTGGCCTCGTCATCGGTCTCTTCCTTTCGGTGGTGAGCTCTCCTACGTATTTAGCTACTCATGCTTAACAGTTGTTCTGGCGTAGCCTGCTGCCATGGTAGCCAATCGGCCCTTCGTCAAAGCGGTCCGCCGAGGTGAAAAGCCCGCACCCGAAATCAGGCTCTATTCAGCTATGATCGGAGCCATCCTAGCACCAATTTCCATGTTTTGGTTGGGCTGGACGGCGAATTCTAGCATTCCATGGCCAGCACCTGTCGTGGCTGGAGGAATTTTCGCCTTCAGCCAGATCGGCATCACGATGTCTGCTTTCACCTATCTTAGCGACATCTACAAGTTCAATGTCGGAGCAGCATTTCAAGCCCTTAAGTGAGCCCTTGCTGCATTCCCTGTAAACTTCCGTTCAAATGAGGCATCTTGACGATCAGTCTCTGCCGGTTTGTCATCTCTGGCATTTTCCCGCTGTTCTCCACCCAGATGTACGACACTCTTGGTGCTGTAAGGTTTCAATTGCTCTGCCATAGGGTCTGAGACTGAAGGGTTGCCTCAAGGGTCGATCCTGCACCATTCTCGGATGCATCCTGATTGTCTTCGCTTTGGCGCCTTTTCTCTGTCAGGTACGTATAACTCTGGAGGTGGTTTAAGAGGTCAATGAACTGATATGATCTGTATTCAGAGCTATGGCCCAGCATTGAGAGCTGCTTCGACCTATGTGCCTATCGCCCCAATGCCGGCACCTTCTCTCAAGAAGCTTAATGCCTGAGGCTTCTTGCTGCATGCACACGTCGCTCTTTATACTCTTGCATTCATATTCACATTCTACGCGGCAATCATAGCTTGCCCCCAACTCAAAGCCTCAGAGACTTCAGGCCGCGACTTGAACTGAAATACGCCTCAGCCACGAAAGCTCCCCGTTTCAAAGGAATACAAGGAGAATCGAAACATAATTGTATAACCACATTGCGCTTGGAAATCAGACTTTGTCTTTACTGCGGAGTTAACTGGCCTTCAATACCATCCAAAGTATACTCCTTGCCAGAGTTGGCCAGCGTGAGGCGGTTCACAAACGCCAACTGCTTAGCAACCGATTCTTGTGGCAGCAAAGGCGCCTGGAAGGAACAGCCAAAAGGCGGTCAGGCTGCTGTCGCAAACTACAAAAACGAAACGTACTCCAGCGAAGTCATCGGGGTCTTTGAAAAGGTTGGTTTTGACCCAGCCCGGAGACAAAGAGATGAATATGATGTCACGAAACCTGCGAGAGCCCCAGCGTAAAGTGTCGGCAAAGGAACAGACATACGAAACAACATACTCTTCGGCATACTTCAAGTCTGCCATGTTCAAACCAGCCTTGGCGGCCGAGTAGGACACAAACTGGTAGGCACCGTCGATCATGCGATGGAACTCGGGCTGAGCGAGGAAGGTGGAGATTGTGACGATTTTCTTCTCCTTGCCAGCTTGGACTTGAGGAATCAGAGCTTTGGTGAAAAAGATGGGAGCAATGGTGTTGACAAGCCACTTATAAAGAACATGTAAATGGAGTGGCCGTTATGGAAAAAGTACAGCTGGACTGCTCACGGTCTCCTTCCATTCTTCGACAGTCGATTCGGTGATGAACTTCGTTCTGTAGCCGCCAGCGCCGACACTGGCCAAATAACTGCATGAGATGATGGGAGTGAATTTCTCCGCAGCTGGACCAGCTCACAATGCGCCCGCGTTGCTGATAGAACGAATAAGACCAGGATAGGCAGAGCAACAAGTTTCAGTGGACCTACTTGATCAGGACGTCAATGCGACCGCCGGTAGCTTTGGAAATCTCTTTCGCGATAGCCTGTTGCGGTTTACATCAGTTTGCTTTACGATGAAGCAACGTTAACATGCACCTACATCAAAAGTCTCTGGCCTTCCGAGTTCTACCTCTACGGCGATGACATTCTTCTTTGACTCCAGAATGGAATTAAGGTCGGTCGCCATGGGCAGGTTGCGAGCGCAGGCGACGACAAACGTGTTGGGAGCGGCCGACAGCTGCTTGATCCATTCCAGCTACACAACTCTCCACAATAAGCACGCCTGCGCTTCCCGCTAGTGATGAGTACTCACACCAAGGCCTTTAGAAGCGCCAGTGACTACAACGACACGCTGATCAGGAGTGGCAGACAGGGCAGACATGGTCAGGCCTAGGCAGCTTTGTTGAGAAAGCAGACAAGAGATGCGTCGAAATACGAAGAGCCATAGCAGTTCCCCGACGCTGGATAGCGCTGATTAAAACTGCACGTTCCCAAGGCGCAGCCTGCGACGTGGAGAAAGTCCGGAAATGGACCGCTTCCGAGTCGAAGCGACAATGGCTTATAGACAATTTACCTGCGGAGCCACTTCGACGCCGTGTCGGAAAATGTGCGCTTGTGAGAAAGGCAATCGAACCCCAAAATGGCGGGCCCGTTGATCTTTCGGAGTCCAGAAGTCAGACCCGGCAAAAGCAGAACGAGCTGGGCTTGGCGCCTCCGTTCAGGGATCGCAAAGGGCCGCGACTGGTCACAGGGAGTTCACAGCAGGGATCGACCAAGCCAATCTTTTGCCCTATCGTCCTCCTACATAAGAACGCTGCAAGGCATGCATTAAAATGGAAGACTTCAAATTGAATGTTGGCCGCCAGATCGGTGCTCCGGGCCACTCGCTCCGCAGTTTGAGCATCATATAGCATTATTAAATGGCCTTTTTCAGACAGACTTGAACGGACAGAAGCAAAAGCGACCGACTCTTGCACAGCGAGCAATTGATCGAGGCGTTACGTAAAGCCCTCAACTTGCACGGTGGCGTCTCTCTTTCACCAACAGCCTTCATCGGTACTACACCATGTGTGACCATCAACTTATAAGAGTCTGAAGAGCTGCCACATCGCACCACATTGTCGAAATTCATGCGCATTGGCCGTTGTGCGACCTCTGCCTCCGAGTCCGACTCTTGCCCGGCACTCTGCTTGCGTCGGTGCGCTGCGATCGTGGCTACGTTAGACGCCAAAACTGCTTGCGACTTGCGGAACGTTTGACTTAGATGCAAGATAACAACGGGAACAGTCTAAAGATCGCCCCTTGCATGCCGAATGCTAAGCGATCCCCGAGCGACGGCCATGTTGGCTTGCATGCGAGCTGCGACAGATGCCGCTGCAGCCTCACGGGCGTTTCGGTGACTTCTTGGCACAGCGATTGTGATCGAGGAGCGATCCATTTGGATTAGTTGCGCTATTACCGATCTTTTGTTCGCAATCCAACCTGGAGTTCAACAGCTGTGCACAAAACCTGTCCACGACAAGGCCTCGCTCGATTCTTTGAATCTTGTCTGAACTCTGACACTATATGTCGCCATGGCAGCTAGCAAAGAAGAGCCGGCACCACGTCCTCTCTTCGAAGCGATAGAGCACTTTGCTCGAGTGCAGCCGTTGACTCCTGCTTTTACCGTCCAGGATAACGGAACTTGGACCTATGTTAGCTATTCCAAGTTCAACAGCCTCTTGGACGCAGCCTCGACACTTTGGGCCACAGTAAGTCGCACTTATCATGCCAGCCTTGCGTACACTCAAATACAAGCCGTTGTCATTCAGCGCTTGAAACTGCCTCATCTTTCAACAGTCGCCTTCTGCGTGGACGGATCCAGCTACATTGAAATTCTGCACGCAATGGCTTTGCGGAAATGCGGCTATCTTGTGCAGTTCTTGCCTCTGGCAGTCCCCGGCCGCGCCCTTCCCAAGTACTCCGAGCTTGTGGAAGATGCTTCGGCTTTGGTTGTTTCGGAAGCGGTGGCCAAAACGTTCCCTTTTGCACGGCTCGGACTACAAACACATTACCTGCCACCTATGTCAGCGCTGGAATCATTGGGGTCGACTTCGTTCAAACAACCTAGAGAACAGCCTTCTGATATTGTTTGGGAGGTGTACTCCGTGGACATCATCTTCAACAATCCACGCATAGAGTATACGTCTCGCTTCTTTGACACATCGACGGCGGCGGCCGTACATTCTGGGTCCATTCCCAACCCACTTTGCGCCTTTGGTCTCATCAGCTCTCCGGCCATGTTGTTTGTAAGTCATTCCCACCACAGATCACCTCCATCGTTTGCTTACCCAAACGTCTAGTTTTGTGAGTTGGTCAATAGGATTCCACGCTGCTCAAACGACAACTCAAGTCCATCAATTCAGTTGCAGCATGCATGAGAATGGGCGGAACCCTCATAATCCCCCTTGATTTTCGACTTAATGTTCAAAGTGGGTGGCCTTTGCACTGCAATACTGGTACATCCATCCTCAAATCAGCGCTTTCTTCAGCTCTGCTGGAGCTTAATCATGCATTTGGTCTACGGGAGGTGAGCCCATGGCTGGTAAACATGGAAGATCCTCTTATGGGCCAGCTCTCAGATCATTGCCTTCCAACCATTTCTGCTGGATCTTGTGGAAGAGTGCGAACGTGATCGAAATCTCGTACAGCGGTTACACAAAATCACCTTGACGGCGTGTGAGCTGTCTTGTTGGCTTCTCCAGCTTTGTAGAGGGGATGCTGAGATGTACGGGGGCAGTGAACTGTGTACAAATGCCTTCCATGGAGCCTGCACGGAGGATAGGATTAAAAGTCAAGGTGTGTTTCATAGTCTTGATTTCTTTTGGCAATCATCTCAGTTTGGCGCTTTAGAATTTGTTTGGATCTGCGCGATTCAGTAAGGGAGCAACGGACTAAGGCCTCTGTCATCTAGCTTAAGCAGAGCCTCTACACAGTTGCCTTGATGGTTTCTTCCCCGGACGGTGAGCAGTCTAATCTCACTGAATGGAAGCTCGATTGACTTGCTTTTTGCAGCCTGCGATCATGCCGACTTGCTCTGCCCAATCTTCCCTCCAGAAATGCAAGGGTTCGTGCAACGGGACAACACATCAAGACTACTGGAGATGGTTTTTCGGCCCAAGTCGCTCATTGCGCAGTTTCATTGGGAGAGATGCGACGGAGCTGGAAATCTGCACACTGGCCTCTTGTTCGCTCCTAGTGAGTCGACCGGTCACTTGAACCCACAGAGTCTGATTATGTGAACAGGCACCAATCGTCTTGGGAAGACGGTCTTTGCCTTCAAGGGCAAGACTTCAGACGAGCACAAGCTGGAAACGATGTGCCGGATCTTACCGTGCTCCACGCTAGAGGAGTTTATACGGCAGTATTCAAGCGATCTGGTCTCCTGTTTCTGTGTGGTGGTATCGGAGACCCATGTTGCGGTGCTAGCCGAGGCCAACTCAACGTGCCGACTCTTGCCTCACCAAATCCGACTGGAACTGTTTGACCGAATCAAGCGCTTCGTAAGTCCTCGAAATTCCCATTTGAAAGCATCGGTGATGTGGTAACTTCGGATGGCAGCAAGAGAGAACCAACTTGACGCCAAAGGTTGATTCGTTCAAGCGCATCTGCATCACTAGCTTCCCTCCAAGCGTCAAGCAGCCGGGTCAGTGGTCACCTTCACACGAATTCGCTGCTAGACACTGAATGGTATTAGCTGCAGGCAAAGGGTACGCTGAAGAGAAGCTGCTCGACTGGTTCGTTCAAGGCGTGGAGCAAGCTGCGAGGGACAGCACGCTCTTCATGCTATCGGGCAAGCTGGCGCGAACGAGGATCACCATGTAGTATCTTAACGAGATTAATGAAGTGCGAGAGCTCCAATTCGAGGGATCTGGCACCCACTGCCAGCCGACGTCTCGAGGCTCGAGCTCAGGCTCAGCCTGAGCGCAGCAATTTGGACGACGGCGACCACTGTGGACGCCACAGCAGCGCGGCAGCCTCAATAGCGCCTTCAGTTGATTCTTAAGATAGATCTGGACTTCATTCTTGCCAAGGCTACTGATCCACCTGAAATGCCTTTTAATCTTACGGGCGCTGGCGTGCCGAACGCCGAGCTTCTTGTCGTATGCCCTGTTCCTGTCCTCCTTGCCTCCCGCCTTGGTGTCTGCCCTTGAATGCTTTACTGATGCTACTGGTGCTGTTACTGCCGGAATCGAGCCAAGGCGCTGCTCGCCAGGGCAACTGTTTGCTGCATTGTTCCAAGTCGAAGCTGCCTGCAGGAAGCTTGAATTCTGGAAGCCCGGCGTTATCAAACGATCCCTTCCAGGCCACTCTTATCATCATGGCGATATCGTATGGCTGGCTTTGTACCGATCTGTTCACAACTCTGTCGTGTGAAAGCTGCCTTCGAACTTTCTACCACCCATCGCTCGCGGGCTTCCTCCCACTCATCTGGCCAGCATCTGCCATAGCAAACACCCCCGATATGCTAATGTATACCAGACACACCGGACATCGCGGACTTGAGTCGCTTGTCGAATCTGCATCGCTTCAATGTCGCTTCACACCACCCTTCGATGAACCTTGGCGGCGGCCCATGCGCGGCGGCACCGCTTGCTCAGCCCAGCCAAATTGAGGGCTAGTAGTGATTTGTCACGTCGCAAGGTTCCCAGCGCTCAGCAACCCCGTCGACCGTCCGAGGCCAAGAGAGTCCGACCTCTGCTTGCCTGAATACCGCCATACATCCAGTATCTCACCCCCTCAGCTCTCACAAGCTATATAAGAAGAGCTGAACACAACCGCGAGCACCAGAACCAGCGCCGAAAATGGCTCTCCAGCTTGCTCGCCATACCTCGTATATCGAACCGCCCGAGCCCCCTAAATTGTCACTGGCTCATGAGTTCACCGTTGCTGCTACGCTCGCTTGTAAGCTGAACTCAGCCTCTTGGCCTCGCTGTGCCGATCCTGATGATCTGCCTCATGCGCTCGGTCGCCGCAGTGTGCCAACTTGTCGCATTCTCTGGCCTGTGTTAGTCTCCTTTGTCCTCCTTCTTAAAGTAATGCAACGAAAGGTCATCCCTGGATAGTCCAAGGCGTTATCACCATTGGCATCCAAGGCGAAAGCTTTTCGTCGATCACTCCCGCACAGCTCACCTGGATTCCTGCGGGCTACGCATTGACTGAGGGCGTCTTCATCCTACCGGCCGGGCGCTTTGGCGACGTGTACGGCTACAAGAAGATGCTGCTGGTTGGATGGTCGATCACCAGCATCGGCTCCGTCTTGGTTGGGCTTAGCGTCTTTACAAAGTCAGTCAAGCATTTCCGTCCGCGGCCGAAAGGTTGATCTTATGCTCTTACAGCTCGGTTGCCTACTTCTCCACCATGCGTGCCATCCAAGGCATTGGGCCCGCCATTCTCCTGCCTAACGCCCTGGCCATTCTTGGCCGTACTTATGAGCCAGGAGTCAGGAAGACATTTTTCTTCGCCCTCTTCGCTGGTGCTGCTCCAATCTCCGTCCCTCTGTCGGCTACCTTCACCTCGATATTCGCCCAACTGGCCTGGTGGCCTTGGATGTACTGGTCCATGGCCTTGATTTGCCTTCTCGGCGGTGGCGCCGCCTTCTTGGTTGTTCCAAATGATCAACATTCCGAGAAGGCTGCCAAATCTTTGGACTTGGGCGGCGTGGTCCTGGCCGTCATTGGCCTCGTTCTGTTCAACATAGCTTTCAACCAAGCTCCTGGGGCGTCATGGGGCGACTCGTTTGTTCTGAGTACCTTGATCCTTGGCCTCGCCTTCATCGGTCTTTTCCTCTGGTGGGAGACGCGGGTAAACGACCCAATTCTCAGTCCGAAGGTCTGGAATCGAGCCACTTGGTGCGTGATGCCTGGCTGCCTTGCCCTCTCGCTCTCAAAAGAAGTCTCTGACTCTCTTGGTGTGGCCAACAGTTTCAACTTTGCTTGCATCGCCCTTGGTTGGGGGAGGTGCGCTTCACTCAGCGTTCGGGTCCAAACACTATGCAGCTGACACTGGAAAAAAGCTTCGCTGTCTACCTCGTTTACATTATCAGCTTCCTGGAGAACATCAAGGGATACACTCCGTTGTCGGTTGCGGCCCAACTATCCACTGTCGCCATCGCCGGGGTGGGAGCCTGCGGCTTCACCGTCTTCGTTCTTCCCAGAGCCGGCACAGCTTGGGTGCTGGTCATGGCCATGTGCTTTAACACCTCAAAGGACTGGCTCGCTGCTTTCAATCCGACCTACCTTGGCTACTGGGGACGTGAGTTGGATGTCTGCTCTCTCCTCATCAAGCGGGAGCTGACTTTGGGCATCAGCCGTCTTTGTGGGCTACATCTTGGGTCCTCTCGCTTTGGATACATCTTTCACGGCAGCGAGTAAGATGCTCTTCCTCGGCCAATCAGGCTGCGTCTGATCACTACTTACCACCAGCGGTGGCCGTTTCCAACTCTGTGCCTAAGGAATCGCAGGGCACCGGCGCCTCTTTGATCGCCACCGTCCTCAACTACTCCATGTCCATC
Organism: Cystobasidiopsis lactophilus; assembly: GCA_001599975.1. Classification (NCBI taxonomy): domain Eukaryota; kingdom Fungi; phylum Basidiomycota; class Agaricostilbomycetes; order Agaricostilbales; family Chionosphaeraceae; genus Cystobasidiopsis; species Cystobasidiopsis lactophilus. The sequence continues at coordinate 4,033,940 of BCIO01000002.1, forward strand.
ACTTTGGGATTGGCCGGCACCGTAGAGTTCCACGTGAACGAGGGCGGCAACAACCTTTTGGCTGGCTACCGCGGCGCCCTTTACTTCGCCTGTGGCCTGTCCACCGCCGGCCTGGCCACGGCCTTGGTCAACGTCTATCTCCAGAAGCACCACCCCCTTCAACTCACCGACATCGAAGAGGTGCCAGAGAAGGAAGGGGCGTACGGCGCCGACAGCCCTCCCAAGACGCCAGCTGGCGACGGCATCATCCCCGCGGGTCAGCAAGAGTCGGTCTAGCTTTCCCCGCTCCCGTTATACCAGGCTCCAGGGTTTGAAGCAACCCACCAAGGCCATCAAACCGGAATTTGCCACCTCATTGGCCAGCACCCTCCTCCAGCGGCGGTCCCTCCCTCCTTGAATAACAATGGCTATGTATACCGTCGCTGAAGCGCGCGTTATTCTCCAATGTAACAAAAAAGCCCTTTCAGATTGGGCGAACTAGTTTTCCGAGTTGAGCGCGTGATTTGGGAGATCGACCTTGAGTTTTGCTTGGCGCCAAACAAAACTCGTTCTGCAAGGACCAGCAACTTGGGATCCAGCATGCTTGATTCTACTGCTATTGTGAGCTTGATGCCACCCCAATAGCGCCCCAAGACCAGCGCTGACCTCGAAGACCTCTCACAGGTGAATTGCTGGCCTGGAAGCTGCTGTACGTCTCTGGGCTGTCACTCGAGCCGCACAATTGGCTCACACGGGCCAGGGGTGTACAGGCTCGATAGGTGTGCTTTGGTCTATTAGAAGGCGCTAGGCTAGCATTCTGAAGTCTCCAGAGGACACAGGCGACTCAGGTGCGTTGGGCGTGTTCCCCCTCAAATCTCGCTTTGCAGATTGGTAATGTTGCCGCCGACGCACAGCTTCACACTCGTTAAACCACTGTGTGGGACTACGCCAAAGGCATCCGGACGGCAATGCGTTCGCTGCTTCTTGGAACGAGCTCGTACGTCCTCCCACTTCTCAGCCTTGCTCGGGCTAGCACAAAAAGGAGGCGTACAGGCGTATGGGACATGTGATTGATGAGGTTCGTGTGCTTCGCATTCCTCAGCTTTGGGTTGGAAGCTCATCGACAGAAGTTGTTGAACAGGATCCGGTTCTGACAAGCTGCTCTATCGCTCGTGCGTTTCTGCTCACCTATCATTCCGTTGGAGGAATGTTTCAATCGGCTGAGTACCACAGATATCCACCAAGGCTAAAGCAACCTCAAGATCCCATGCAAGTCAGTGGCGCTCCCTCGAAGTGGCCAAGTCGAAAAGGTGCGATGGGAGCACCACCAATCAGTCTCTACTCTGTTCTGATACTCGGAGTCTTCCTGTTCCCACAGGGCTATCCGGAGACGGTGGAGCCGCTTTCAAGCGCTAGAAGATCCCGTTCGTTCTCCGCCTGACCTCAGCTTTTGCTTGGACGCAGAAGCTGAGAAGTGCTTTCTAACGAACAGTAAACCCAAGCAAAAACGGGCTTTTGGTTACTCTGGACACACGCAAACAGTGCTTTCAGCCAAGTCTCGACCGGAGGGTGCGTTCGGGTGCTTTGCTTTTGAGAGACTCGACAGCTCACCATGTGGAATTCGATGCACAGATGACGGTTGTGATCCTCAAGTACATCAAAACGGCGATCAACGGGGTCAAGCGGAGTAAGGTGCTGTTCATGGCCGTCGGTGCGTGGTCGTCTTCAACTCTTCAATCTCCGCCACCGAGGTTGATGGTTGGGAGCTGCTTCGTACAGACGGGGTGGCGCCGAGAGCCAAGATCAATCAGCAACGCAGCAGGCGGTTCAGGGCGGCCCGAGAAGCGCGGATCAAGAAGGAAGAGCGATTGGAGGCCATTGCAGAGTGGGAAGGTGCGTCAAGCTTTTCCACTTTAGCTGTTTATTCAGCTTACTGATCGGGAGCAACCCGCACAGCCCGAGGGAGACCTATGTCAGATGCGCTCAAGAAAGAGAAGGGGCGACACAGCAATGTCATTACTCCAGGTGCGTCACCGACCTACCTCTGAGGCCACTCTCGGTGTTCTCATTGTCGTGGTCTTGATGAGACACAGGCACACCGTCCATGGACTTGCTGACCACTTCATTACGCTACTGGAGGCCAAGAAGATGAACGGCTTGGGCAAGGTGTGTCACTTCGCTCTGAGAATTCACAGCTGAACGCTCACATCACTTTGTTTGACGCGCACAGCTTCAGGTTACAAGCTTAGACGTCTTCGTCTCGGCGAGGGCGAGCACACAATCATCGATGTTCTCAATTTGCGATGTGTTCCTACATTCGAATTCGTCGCCTCCCATTTCAAGCAGCTGCAATGCGCATCCCCTCATGTCAATAATGAAACAAACTTAGTTGTGAACATGCAGAATTCAAATCGTAAAGTAGAAAAAGTTCTCCGAAAGCTCAGACCCGGCCCGACTTGGCCTCCTCCTTTGCGTCCACCTTCTTGGCCTTGTGATCCGCCTTCTCAGCGGCCTCCTGTCCCAGACCTGTCATAACGAAGTCAGATTGGGGGCCGGCTCAGTTGGGGGACAGGGAAAGCTGACCGCCAATGGCACCGTCCTCAGTGAACTGCTTTCCAATCGCTCCGTCCGCTGCGAATGGCCCTCCAACTGTGCAAATATGACTGTATGAGTGCCTGCCAAGATGCGGCGAAGGAGAGAGAACGGACCCTCGTTGGCCTTTTTTCCGACCTCTCCAGAGACAGTGAACCTGGAAGTGACAAGGTAAAGCCAATCAGCACTCTTTGCCACCAGCCTCTGTGAAGCACAAGCTCACTTCTCCCCGACTGCACCGGTGGACTTGAAAGCGCTGGCGACTTTTTGTGCTCCCTCCGCAATTTGCTCCGTGACCGTCTTGTCGCCCGCCCTGGCCATCGAGGTGGTAGCGAATGCGCGTCTGGCAATAGTGCGGTACATGTTGAAAAGTTTGATGTTTGGTAGTGCAGGATCAAGAGGCCAAAGGCGCAATCCGAGAACATAGAAGAGCTCCACCAAATCCGCACGTCATGCACATCGAGCGGGTCACATTCTCGTGACGCCAATTTGAGCTCTATTCCCGTAAGCCAAATGTGCACTGAGGTGGATCAAGTGTTGCACAAAGGGTAGCAGGAGCTGTTGGCCGATCTTTTGCCTTTACAAACACGTATCTCAGCGTTGACGGTGGCAAATGAAAGGGGAAGAAGGGGCGCCTGGTGTGGACCGCGACGAGAGGCACACCGAAGAACATGTCACTTTCTATAGTGACGGAGCATGAGCTGTGCAGATGGCACGAGACCAATAGGCAGCAAAGGGCAGACTGGTCGCCTCCAGTCCACTTCGCAAGTCTTTCAGCCTGGAGATGGCAAGCTCGGCAACCACACGATAGCAACATAACGGAGAAGCAATCGAGAGCATCAATCAAGGAGCCAAGTCGGCAATCGGCAAAGCGAACAGCCGGGGAGCACCAGGTTGGACATCGATGCGCACGAGACATGGAAACAGAGCAAGTCGGGGTTGCTTTGCGCTCTCTACCGATTCCACTCAAGCAGCTGGTTACTCTGACGCGCACAAGCAAGCCGCTGATTGGGAGCAAGAACGACAAAGCGAGTTGCCAGTGGATTTTGCGGAATTCCGGGCCTTCGTCCGCTGCCTTGTTTGCGTTGCCTTTTGCCCTGCGAGGACCAGGGTTGGTGCAGCAGGACCATCGTTGGTACGTTCATCTCTCACTCATGTTGCGCCCACAGTCGCGAAGAGAGCCTGAGGGTCAATGCAGATCTTTTGCCCGTTTGTTTTGATTCCATTCCAGTCCTTGGACCGCACCCACCACTAACTGACACTTTAGCTCGACCGAATCTGCAAGAATGTACTTCTCAGATGACGCAGAAGAAATGGCCGCCTACATTCATACCAAGTGGGGCCCGTCAGGACTGCAAAGTTTGTTTTGTTTTGATTGACGCGCCTTAAATGAAATAGGAACCTCTTCCGCGAGAGCTTCTTTGGCGGCATGGGCAGATCAAGCGGTTGGGGCTACGACGGCGACGTCGACAGATCGTCCTTCAGCACGATCAGCAACAAGGCTTTGGCCACCGAGAAGAAGGCATTGGCGGACTATCACGAGTTCTTGGTCAACACGGACTGCTCATCTGGACCAGTGACCGCAGAGATGTGAGTACTGACGCTTCCCGTGCCGAGCGCCGAAAGCTGACGGCCCGTGAAGCATCCATTATCACCTGGTGCCATATCGCGCAAGGCGTTCGGCAAAGCAGTCCGCCAAGAAGGCAACAAGTGGGCTCATCCTGCTATCTACAACAGTTCTTGACTCACGCCAGTATCGATAGCTGTACGCATCGACAGCTGAGCAGAGAGGAGCAAAACAAGCTCGGTGGCAACTTCAAGAACCGCAAGAGCGTAAGGCCTTCCAATTTTGCCCTTCCTTCGCACCTGAACGTTACCACAGCTTATTTTCTACACCTATGTCATCATCAACAAAGCCGCCAAAGCCAAATGGATGGCAGCCAACCCGGAGGAGACCCAGAAGCTCCAAGACGCTTCTGCCGCCAAGCAAGCCGCCGCCGCCAAGAAGGCCGAAATCGACAACATGGCACCCATTCTGGGCAAACGAGATGCCAATAGCATGGCTGGTGGCGCTGAAGCCGGTCCCAGCAAGGCGAGCAAGAAGGCCAAGGCTTGAGGCCATCAGGTGTTTCCAGAGCACTCACCAATCTTGTACATGTTAGCCTTCACACTCATACTTCTCACACAACTAGAGCTGGTTTAATTTGAGACGAACTCTCCCCGTGCTGTTCGACTCGCAATCGCTCGCGGTATTCTGGCTCAATTGTCTTGTTCAGTCCAACCGACACTTCAGCACCATACTAGCAAGTTGGACTATAGCATTGGCATTGAATATCGAGCAGACAAGAGAAAGCTGCCTTCGCGGATCCCCTTGCTGGCTCCAAAACAGCCGGGCAGTTGCGAATCCGTCCCGCATGTCTAGACTGCGTCACCGCTAGCGTTCATCTTCGTTTTGCATTGGTTGCAAATACGATCTCTCGTGAACATCTTCCACTTCGTTTGAGAGTCCGAGTCGAGGAAGGCTGAGATCAAGTCGATAATGCAAATGGCAACGCCGCAGGCCAGCGCGGCGGCAAACGGGGCTACGACTGTGGTGTCAGTGGTCGTGGTGAGCTTGATGGTGACGAACAGTAGCGAGTTACCGGTGTTGCTGTTCGGCACGGCTTTGGTTCAGGGAAGCCGCGCTGAAAGAAGGGCTCTCACAATGGTGCCTTGCGACAGGCAAAGATGATGATGGCTGCAATGGCGACTCCAGCGGCGCAAAGAAAGGTCGCGAGGACGTGAAGGATTGCTTGCACCTTGAAAATACGGCGAGAGATGCAGCATTTTGCTAAAGTTTGGAAACCCTCCCGGCGAGCGAGACCCGGCCAGAAGAGCAGAAGAGCAACAGGAAAGCGCCAAAGCAGTAGGAAGACCCAGATAGCACAGGCTATAAAAATGAGATTCAAGCAGGCAACCTCAAAGCCAACACAACGAACAAGCATAGAACGCTTGAAGAGCACGGTTTAGCAGTTCTTGCGCTGCATCAAACATGCCGGTGATGACCTTGGGCCAGTTGGAATCGTCGACCTGGTCCCAAGAGAAGGAGAAAGTGTAGTCTTTGCCGTCGCGCTTGGCCAGCAAGCGAGGCGCTGTGGGAACTGGCTCAGCAGCGGTTGCACGTTTCTTCATACGCGGAGCTGCAGTAATCGTCGGGATGGAAGTATACGTAGATCTAGCGTTGTATTCGTGCAGGTCGCGCTCCTTGAAGCCGCCAATGATGCCGCCCACGCCCTTCGTGATCTGAGACGGTCCGAAATCAGAGGCCTTGCATCTCAGATTGGAGGTAGCAAGGTGTGAGCGTACCGCATTTCCAGCATCAATCGCGCCTTGTGTCACCTTCAGGCCGAGTCAGCTTGCAAAAGTTAACAATGAAAGAATCCAACTTGCCTGACCCGCTGCCTGGGTCGCGACGGCCTCGACGGTGGCAGCAATGCTTTCACCTATGCTCTCGACTGCTTGGACTGCCCCATTTAGGTTCTGCTGCCAGCCTGCTCGGAACTCAGATGCATGAACAAAGACCCGAGCTCCAACACGGACTTAGGTCTCCCGTCGAAAAGTTGTGAGAGCGTTCTTTCGTGAAGCCAAAGATATTAGAGGCAATGGCAGCAATCAAGAGCAGGCAGATCAAGAGGGCTTGGATCTTCTCGCGCAGGGAGGCCGGTGGCGGACCCAGCCCGTCGTTATCAAAGCCCGGGTCGTACGTTTTCTCGGCCGGATCAATGCCACCGTAGATCGTCTCGCCGTCCATCTTATCATCGTCGTAGACGGGAGCTTTGGACGACGTGTTCGTTCGAGAGCGCTTCAAGCTGAACGTCCTCGACAAGCCTTCTTCGGCGAACTTGGAAGCGCCGTTCACCAGACTGGGTGCCATTCGGAGCTAGCGATGATTACAAGCCTTGCCAGCAAGGGAGATCGCGTCGAGCGATGGGGCCGCGTCAAGCGAGCGATGGAAGAATGAGAAGTACGAGTCGCGCAGAGGTTGCCAAGAAAATCTGAACAAAGGGAGCTGCACCATGGCGAGAACTGGACGTCGCCAGTGAGAAAACTTTGCTACAAGTGCTGGAGAGCAGGGAGGTAAGGAGAAGGCGTGGAGGCGCGAGAGCTAAGGATTCCAGATCAAACAGGTTCAACGCCATGGCTCGCCACCAGTCTTTTAGCAGTCCCTCGAGTCATCAAGACCATCTTCGTCATCTATAGCCGCTCCAGTCCAAGGAGATAAGAACAGCCTCCACGAGATTGTGGCCATTCCAGTCATGCTGGGCTCGAACTTCACGCGAATGATGGAAGGGCCAGAGCGCAAAGGACACGATTTGATCAGCCATCTCGACGCAACCATTCCAAGCAGATGCCATCACATAGCTGATTGCAACAGGCGCGCAAGGCAAACGAATCGCCACCACAAATCATCGAGCGCGCTGAAATCCTCGAAGGCAGCGAGTTGGCTCTTTGTCCCGGACCAAGCCTTGCCTTTGACTCTTGATGCGAAGTGGTTGCTAGCAGAGTGAGCTCAGGAGCGTGTAACAATTAGCGACTGCAGCGCTGACAGCGGAGCGTCCGGTCACAGCGATGAGGGAGCGCTCAAGTCTTGAGGCTGCTGTGCGTCTCTCGCCTGTCACTTCAAGCCATGATCTTGGCTTAGACTCGACCTTGCGTACAGGTTGACCTGCAGTGCTTCTCACTACAGCCAGAAGACCCTAAGACGGCATTCTGATGGTAGAGGGCATGCAGCAAAGCCAAAGGTGTGTCCGACCTGTCATCATCAGTCAAGCACTGCCATTGACTGCCGACCCCTCGTCCGACCACAGGCATGCTATTGCCTAATGATGATGAGCCAACACGAAGCCCGGCGTGCGTGAAGAGCAGCTCTATACGGTGCATCGACGTCAATAACATCAGGTTCGTCCGGCCTGCCCTGTAGCTCGACTTCCGTGAGAGCTGAACACGTACATGGGAACAGCTCTATGCCACTACACAGACTGAATCATCAGCTTGTGCTCCGGTCTCACCATGGTGGCAAGAATGTCGTGTCCGAGCCGGTCGCGAGGTGCGTGGTGGGCCTTCCTCTTGAGAAGCTCTCCAGCAGGTTGCTCAACGATATCGGTTTCAATGCACAGAGAATGCAGTAACCCAGCAAGTCGCCGACGTAACCGCTCGCTTTCGCTTAACGCGAGTGAAGGTCGGTGGCCTTTCACTCCTTCAGATGTTTAGCTCGTCACTCATCTGCGTCTCTCATGCCATAAAACCCGACAGAAGAATCTTGCTCTTGCCTTAGCGCGAAACACGGCCACGCACCACTTCCCAGACCGGAGTAAACTTGCCTTTGCGAATCTTGCGACCGACTGCCTGCACTCTGGCATCTCAGACTTTATCGCGCCTTGCTTTGCTTCGTTGCGGCCTTGCCTTGCCTTGCCCCTCCGTGTGATCTTGATATGATGAACTGCCCGCCACGCTACACAAACTAAAATGCTGCTCCGGAGCGCTGGCTAACGAGCTACTTGGACAAAGGTGCATGCCGGTCTTCTACCTCAGCCAAGCTTTGTTGTCTTAGCTGTCGCTGTACTCGGTTTGCACAGATCAATGGGCTTTCCGGCTTTCGAACGAGCTTCAATGGCCAAAACTCCAAGGCAGATCTTAGAAGGTATGGACGGCCCTCGCCTAGCTACTGTTCTGCAGGAGCTCCAATTGCTGTCGGTGCATACAGATGTCTAAGATGATCTACGCAGTATCAGATTCGTTGGCCCCCTCCCCTCCATGCCTCTCTCTCTCGTTTTGACATGTGGGGTTCGTCTGCCACACAGTCGTCGAGTCTCCCTGGCGCGCTCGGCCTTCGCCCGGTTGCTTTGCTAGACTGCTTGAACGCTTACACCGACCCAGAGACCAATCCCGGCTCTCATCCCCCATGCTCCACCACCGCTCACCACTTTGAACCCCTTCCCAATCCACTGTTTCCTCATTCCTGCTCCCATATCCCTCTTACATAGCTCCCATAATCATTTCCATGCTCTAAGAGGACTCTGCAAGTCGTACCATAAATTTTGCCACCCCGAGCACCACCTGAGACCGCGCTGCGAAGCAGTTTTGTTGTTCCGCACCCAGCCTTCCTTCTGACTTTTGATACTGTGGATGCCGACAGAGTGAGCTTAAGATCCGTTACAATCAGTGAACGCAGCGCTTATCGCAGAAAATTGGGCCACAGAGATGGGCGAGCGCTCAGGTCTGGAGCTTGGAGCTGCTGTGCGTCGCTCGCCTGTCACTTCAAGCCATGTCCTTGGCTTATGGGCTCTGATGGATCCACAGGTCGCTTGGTAATGCTCTTCGCTACCCTTAGAAGGCCCCATGACAGCAATCTAAAAGGCTGAAGGCGTCACAGGTTGCCAAAGGTGCGTCCGCCCTGTCACCCTCAGTCTAGCACTGCCATTGACTATTCCAAGCACTCGAGCGCACAGGCATGCTATGCGTACCTGGAATACGCTGATACGAATCCCGGCGCGTGAACATTGCCAGCTTTGTACGGCGCAGCGAAGTCGATAACATCAGGTTCGTCCGGCCTGCCCTGTAGCTCTACTTCCCGTGAGAGCTCATTGCACACTCGTGGAACAGTTCTGTACCACTACACAGACTTCATCAACTTGTGCGCCGGTCTCGCCATGTGGCTAGTGTCCACGCTGGTCTCTCGAGGGTGCGTGGTGGGCCCTACTTTTGAGACGCTCTCGAGCAAGTTGCTCAGTGGAAGGTACTTGTTCCGCACAGGGATCTGCAACAGCCAAGCAAGTCGCCGACGTAACCGCTCGATTCTGCCGAACTCGAGACGAAGGTCGGTGGCCTTTTACTCCCTCAGATGTTTTGCTTGTCACTCATCTGCTCGCGGCGGCGCCATTCGACAGATGAATTCAATCGCTTAAATTAGCGCGCAAGACGACCAGGCCCCGCTTCTCTGTCCCCAAGAAATGCTGTCTTGCGGATCCTGCGGCCGACTGCCTGGACTCTGGCATTTCAGACTCTATCGCGCCTTGCTTGGCTTCGTTGCGGCCTTGCCTTGCCCCTCTTCTTGATGTTGATATGATGAACTGGGCGTGGCACTATACAAACTGAAATGCTGCTCCGGAGAACTTGCTGTCGAGCTGGTGGTGGAAAAGTGCGTGCCGGTCTTCTACATCAGCCAAGATTTGTTGTCTTAGCTGTCAGTATCCTGGGCGTGCACAGATCAATGGGCTTCCCGGCATTCGAACGAGCTTCACCGGCCAAAACCCCAAGGCAGATCTTAGAAGGTATGCGTGGCCTCCTTTAGCTACTGTTCTGCAAGAGCTATCTTCAGACAGCTCTTCGCATACAGCTTCTGAAGGCGATCAACGCAGCATCAGGTTCGTTGGCTCCCCTCCCCTCTATGCCTCTCGCTTTGACATGTGTCGGATTGGTTGTCGAACAGTCGTCAAGTCTCTTTGGCGCGCCCGGCCTTCGTCTGGTTGCTTTGCTAGACTGTTTGATCGCTTGCATTGTTCCAGACACTAATCCCGGCCCTCATCCCCCATGCTCCTCCGCCACCGCTCACCACTTTGACCCTTCCCAATTCGCTGTGTCTTCTCATCCATCGGTCCCATAGCCCTCTTAACATATCTCCCATAAATCCCGCGTTCACATGCTCCCCAGAGCAAACCGTGCATGAACTAAGCGTACCATAATCCTCGCCCCCTGCTCCCCGAGCCGGCACCACCTTTGAGCGCGCGCCCTTTCTCCCCTCCCTAGATCCTTGCTGCTTAACCACCACCAATCAGCAACTAGAACGCAGAAGGGATGGCCCCGAAGAAGGCGAAAGGCAAAAAAGCCAAAGCTGGCAAGGATTGGTATCGTCCCCCAATTCTCTTAAGTCATTTTTACAAGTGCTCAATGCCTCAAACAGGTCTGACGATGATGCCGACTCTAAGCCAACTTTGGATTTGTCCAATTTGAACCTGGACGACGACTTCCCTCCTTCAACTCAGCGCAAATCCGCCTTCTCCCTCGCCATCGACCCCGTCAACGACGACGACGACAACGATGAAGAAGAGGAGGAGGGAGGAGGGTTGATGGCTGCTTTAACCCAAGCTGCGTCTGCCCCTCCAGCATCCAAGAAGAAGAAGAAGGCCAAGCAAGAAGAGGAAGTGGATCTGGACGCTCTCATCGCTCAGAACTCGGTCGTTACCGCTGAAGACGAGTGGGACTTGCCAGTCAAGAAGAAGAAGACCCCTAAGCCTGCGACTAAGGACGTGGACGCAGAGGACAAGGAGGAGGAAGAGGGGGAGAGGCCATTGAGTAAGAAGGAGAAGGAGAAGCTCAAGAAGCAACGCCAAAAGGTATTGTCCTCTTATACACTATGTGATTCAAAGGAGTATTGATTTGAGTGGTGGTGGCAACAAACAGGAAAAGGAAAAGGCCAAAGCTGCTTCGTCCAAGCCCTCCCCTGCCGCCCCTGCCGCAGCCCCAGTCGTCGAGACAGAAGAAGCTCAACCGACTCAAGCTGAAGATGCCGAGGGTGACGATGAACCTGCTACTGGAGCTGCTTCCAAGAACAAGAAGAAGAAGTTCGTCCTCCCTTCCCCATCCCTGAGCCCTCCCACTTTGGGCTGAGTTGGTGGTTTCGAACGAACAGGAAAAAAGCCACGCCAGCTACCCCTGCCCCAGCCCCGGTGAAGGAAGGCAAAGTGTCCAAGCAGGTCCTAGCTATGCGCGTGCGTTTTGCTTTCCTTTACTCTTTGAGAAACTCTCGCTCCGTGGTTGCTCAGCCGCGATGGGAACAACGCACAGGAAGCTTTGGCGGCGAAACAAGCAGCGGAAGAAGCCGCTCGATTGGCAGAAGAGGCCGAACGAAAGTTCGTCTTTCTCCACTTCTTAAGATGTCCTTCCCCCGCTCATCTTTGGGGGCGGTGAATGGCGAACAGACGAATCGCAGAGGAAGAAGCACGCGAGGCGGAAGAGAAAGAGAAAGCCGAAGCTGCCCGGTTGGCTAAGAAGCAAAAACAAAAGGTTCCTCTCCCTCCCCCTTTCTCCCTTTCTCCCACACTTGAACTCATGGTGTGTGGTTTAGGAAAGAGAAGCAGCGGCCAAAGCAGAAGGCCGGTGGAAATCGCCCGCGCAAAAAAAGGAGGAGGCGAGGGCCGAACAAGCTCGATTGGCCCTGCTGGCTTCTGGTGTGAAAGTGGCGGGGTTGAACGCGGACGGCTCGCCAGATCCGGCTTCGGCACCTAGGAAGGTTTCTTATGGAGCTAAGAAGAAACCACCCCCGAAAAAGTCGAGCGAACCACCTTTGCCGCTGCCTACGCCTGCGGTGGAGGAAGTGAAGGAGGAGGTCAAGGAGGAAGTGGCCAAGGAAGAGGTCAAGGAGGAGGAGCCGAAGGACGAGTGGGACGCGGAGAGCGAGAAGGAGGACGTCAAAGACGATTGGGACGCTGAATCGGAGGAGGAGGAAGGTGCGTTGGCTCTCTTTCTCTACTTCATCCAATTTTGGATTTTGGTTGAGGGGTGATGCACAGAAGTCAAGTCTGCGCCTGCTGCTGCCGAGAGTAAAGGTAGGGCCGAACACTTTACTTCATCAGTTCAATTCTGATATGTCGGGGTTGGGCGTTACAGATGCCAAGCCTTCGACTTCTGCTAAAGGTGCGAAGAGGCGCTCTACTTCATCAGTCAAGTTTTCATCGTCTGATCACCTTGAGCGTCGGGTACAGATGCTAAAGCTCCCGCTTCCGCTGCTGCTACTTCCAAAGGTGGGATTCGCGAACCTTACTTTATCAGTTCATTCTGATTGTCACGGGGGAAAACTACAGATGCTAAGGCCTCTGCTAAAGGTAACGGACCTCACCCTTACTTCATCAGGCCCTTGTGTCTGATGCGCTCCCTTGAATGTGCGTTACAGATGTCAAAGCTCCCGCTGCTACTTCTTCCAAAGGCAAGCTTCCTTCCTCTACCTAAATCAGTTCGTTTTCTGATGCGAAGGGTTTGGTGGCATTGCAGATGCCAAGGCTCCGAAAGGTAACGGCGCGCCCTACTTCATCAGGTCTGATCTGATCTGCAAGGCTGTTATCTCGTTACAGATATCAAGGCTGCCGCTTCTACTTCTGCCAAAGGTAGGCGACGTGCTCTCACTTTATCAGTTCATTTTGATACCAAGGGATCGTGGCGTCTACAGATGTCAAGGCTCCCGCTGCTGCTGTTGTTTCCAAAGGTAGGGAGATCTGGCCTACCTTATCAGTTCATTCTGATATGTACAGCGCTCCCTACAGACGCCAAGGCCAATGGCAAAGCGGCCGCCTCGTCCGACGAAGAAGACGATTCTGAAGAGGACGACGACGAGTCGGATGACTCTGACGATGACTCTTCTGACGAGGACGACTCAGACGATGACTCAGAAGACGACGACTCGGACGAATCCGACTCGGACGAGGAAGAGTCCGGCCGCAAGCTGGCCGAGCTCAAGAGGAAGGCCGAGCTGGCCGAGCGCAAGAAGAAGCGCATCGAGGCCGCCATGGCCGCCCGCTCCAAGGACGACCTGCGCTCCCCGATTTGCTGCATTCTTGGCCACGTCGACACGGGCAAGACCAAGCTTTTGGACAAGGTTCGTCGAAGTCCCCCCTTTTGACCCTATCAGGAGTTCTGTCTGATTGTCTCCTTTCTTCGACGAACAGATCCGGCAGACGAACGTGCAAGAGGGCGAGGCGGGCGGCATCACCCAGCAGATCGGCGCCACCTTCTTCCCGATGGAGGCCATCAAGCAAAAGACCGAGGTCCTCGGCGACGACAACCTGTCCGAGTACAAGCTGCCCGGTCTGCTGGTCATCGACACGCCCGGGCACGAGTCGTTCACCAACCTGCGCACGCGCGGGTCGTCGCTGTGCAACATCGCCATCCTGGTCGTCGACATCGTCCACGGCCTGGAGCAGCAGACGTTGGAGTCGCTCCGGCTCCTGCGCGACAAGAAGACGCCGTTCATCGTCGCGCTCAACAAGATCGACCGCTGCTACGGCTGGAAGCCGATCCCCAACGCCGGCTTCAAGGAGACCATCGCCCACCAGAACCGCGCGACCCGGTCCGAGTACGAGGATCGCTTGAAGAAGACCATCCTCGAGTTCGCCGAGCAGGGCCTCAACGCCGCGCCGTACTACGAGAACAAGGACCTGGGCCGGACCGTCTCCTTGGTGCCCACGTCCGCCGTCACCGGCGAGGGCGTGCCCGACATGCTCATGCTCATCGTCAAGCTCACCCAGGAGCGCATGGCCGGCAACCTCATGTACCTCTCCGAGCTCGAGTGCACCGTGCTCGAAGTCAAAGTCATCGAGGGCCTCGGCACCACCATCGACGTCGTCCTCTCCAACGGTGTCCTCAAAGAAGGCGACCGCATTGTCGTCTGCGGCCTCAACGGCGCCATCGTCACGCAAGTCCGCGCCCTGCTCACGCCGCAGCCGATGAAGGAGATGCGCATCAAGGGCTCCTACGTCCACCACAAGGAGGTCAAGGCCTCCCTCGGCGTCAAGATCGTCGCGCCCGACTTGGAGAAGGCCATCGCCGGCTCCCGCTTGCTGCTGGTCACCGAGGACGACGACGAGGAGGAGCTCAAGAAGGAGATCATGCAGGACTTGACCTCTTTGCTCAACTCGGTCGACCGCTCTGGCAAGGGCGTGTGGGTCCAGGCCTCCACTTTGGGCGCGCTGGAGGCCCTGCTCGACTTCTTGAAGTCGTCAAAGATTCCCGTTCGTCCTTCACCCTTCCTCTGGGAAAATGGGCTAATCTCAACACCAGGTCGCCGGCATCAACATTGGCCCTGTCCACAAGAAGGACATCGTCCGCGCGTCGGTCATGCTGGAGCGAGCGCCCGAATACGCCGTCTGCCTTTGCTTCGATGTGCCGATCGAGAAGGAGGCGGAGAAGCTGGCCCAAGACATGGGCATGAAGATCTTCAAAGGTTCGCCTTTGTCTGCCCTCATCTCACAGATAGTCTCTGAACCACTTGCGCACAGCCGACATCATCTACCACCTCTTCGATGCGTTCACGGCGCACAACGCCATGGTGCTCGAGGCTAAACAGAAGGACTCGGCGCCGCAAGCCGTCTGGCCTTGTCGCCTCAAGATCCTAGCATGCTTTGCCAAGCGCGACCCGAGTGCGTTTTCGTCTCCTACCTCCAGCTCAGCTACAACACTGATGTCAATGCGCAGTCATCCTGGGCTGCGACCTGATTGAAGGCACCCTACGAACTGGTACGCCGCTTTGCGTCATCAAGAAGAATGCGGAGACGGGCAAGAAGGAGATCATCCCGATTGGCAAAGTGTGAGTCGCACCGCTCGGCCAAAAGGCGCTTTGCAGTTGGCTCATCCTTGCGCTTTAGTGCTTCTTTGGAGATCAAGTACGTTTTGCTGGCAAGCTTCAAAGCTTGGCCCTAACGAGGATTTGTCAGCCACAAGCCGTTCACCAAAGTCACCAAGTCCAACATTGGTGCCGGCGTCGCCGTCAAGTAAGTCCTCCCCTGAATTCGAGGTGTCAAGGCGCTCAATGCGGCTACCCAGGATTGAGCACGCCGTTTATGAGACCGGCAAGATGTTTGGGCGGCAGTTTGACGACAAGGACGAAGTCATCAGCCTGATCTCGCGCAATTCGATCGATGTCCTCAAGGTGGGCTAGCTTCTTCATCTCCCCTCAAGGTGGCAGTCGAGACTGAAGTCTTCCCCAGAACGTCTTCCGGGACGAGGTGGCGAAGGAGGACTGGCAGCTGATCATCAAGCTAAAGAAGGAGCTGGATCTGTCGTAAATATTTTCGTCAAATGAACATGCAATTCCATCGTGAACGTTTCGTTTCGTGGCGATCTTCCGAAATTCTAAGTACAATATGAAGTTACAAGTCTAAAAAACCGAGTACAACAGGCGTGCGGGAGAACGACAATGCATTTTTGCAAGGGAACGATTTCGACAGATGATCTAGCGCTGAAGGCGTCAAATGGTGGAACGCAATGCCGAAGTTTCGTAGTCCCAGGTCTTATTGTGACAATTAGGGGAGAGAGCCTATCAGTCAACTGATAAGTTCGGATTGCTTGTGTAGGAGCAGTCTTACCTCTTGTTGGGAACTATTGTTGGCGACAGCAGTAGCGTGGGTATCAACAGGCGGGCTTTGCGCCAATGAATCTCGAGCAGCGGGCAATGGTTCTTCAGGCGTCAAAGCACGAGAGGGAGAAGGCGCCGCCGCATTGTGTCCTCCACGGTCTCGGAGCAACTGAGCGCGAAACTCGGCGGCACTCGGTGGCTGCACAAATTGTAGGCCGAGTCCATTGATGACGGGTATCGTACGGTTGACATTCTGTGGTTCCTCAAAGCGCTGCCAAGTGCGTTGGACCGGGACTGCAGGCAACAAAGTGCCGCTGGAACCTGGTCGCAGTGGAGGAGGAGACAGCGAGTAGCGCTGAAGTGAGGTAGCGGGAGAGTATCCAAAAATTGGGGGCAGTGTAGGAGTGCGTTGAGTCATCGGCGATGGTCCGTTGAAGGGCTGCTGTTGTGGAGTCGGCGGAGTCATGTCGACCTGCCGCGACGTGTCAACCTGCTGCGTCATGTCGACCTGCGGCGTCATGTCGACCTGCGGCGTCGTGTCGACCTGCGGCGATCTCCCCGCTTTCCTCTCTTTCAACAGCCAATCGCACCGCTGAGCAATTTCCGTTCTTGATCGATTGGGGAAGTGTTCGCGGATCTCCGTCCATGAGGGACCCAGAGCCCTGTGGTAGCCCAGCAATTTCAAGTCTTGCTCGGGAGTCCACTCGGCTGGCCGAGGCGGAGCGGCTCTGAGAACGGCTCGAGCGGGAGCCGCAAACGTAGCTGTGACCAAAGAATGAAGTCAGCCAGCGTGTGGGAGGGAAGCCGTTGGTGCCTACCGTTCAATGGAGGCTGCACACGCGGTAACTTCGCCTTCCCCCGTGACTGTGGCGCAAAGTGAAGCTCATCCGGGTTCGCCGCTGCTTCAGCTTCCCTCTGGGCTGAGATTTCAGAACATGAGTGCGTTGTCGATGGGGGGCCAACAACTCGAGAGCCTTACCTTTCCTTTCGAGCGTGTTCCAGCGGTCTCGGCAAGAGCGGTCATCGCGACCCTCAATAGCCTTGGCCACTTTGCTCCAGTCCTTGCCGTAAGTTTCGACACCACGAAATAGCAGCTCGTCTTGGTCTTGGCTCCAGCGAATCTTCACCCCACCGGGTCCTGGGGTTTGAGGAGTCGACACGAGCCGTCCAAGTGCAGGCTTCAGCGAATTGGAGCCCAGCGGTCGGTTGAGTGACGATGGGCTCTGAAGCCCTGCCATGTTCTGGGGCGCGGTAATGAGTGAAGGCCTCTGAGGAGTGGCGAAGTGTGAACTTACGGCGCCGCCTTGTTGCAATGGAGGGCTGTTATTGGGAAGACCTACGAACCAAAGAAAACGTTCGTCAAAAAGGCAGGACGCGCGCGCGAAAGGCAAGCCCTCTCACCGTTGGGCGGAGGCACACTGGCAGGCGGAGGCCGAAGACCTGCGTTGGCTGAAGTGCTGACAGGCTGTGGCTGTGGAGGCTGCCTGGTGGTAGTGCAAGGAAGCTGTGTGGATCGCGGAGTAGAGTCAGTGATTGACGCAAGTGATAACGGCCGCCTCGAGTTGGAAGGGGTCGCGCTGGCCGGGTGGCGGCCGCCCTCGCTCCAACTCGAGCCAACGAGGCTGTCGCCTACCTTGCTAGCTGCCTTCGAGGTTTGGAACATGCTCGCAATGGATGCTGGTCAAGACGCAGATAATGGCAAAGGACCCGCACAAAAGCTAGCAGAAGCCGTTGAAAAGTTTAAAATGGTCCAGGCAAGAGCGCGCCCATTTCACGCGCGTTCGAACGATGTCATGTGGAGAATAACAACCGTGGGCTGTTGTATGCATGTGAAAAGCGACAGGAGGTTGACTCGAGAGAACCTTGGCTGCTCCGAGTCAGCGGCAACTTCCTTCACCGGCGGTGGCGACATCGAATTCTATGTGCAATATTGGTCCTCAACTCGACTGTTGCAGCAGCGACCCGCCACATCCTTGAAATGCACGGGCAGCCAGCACGAGTCGTTTGCGCCCAAAGCTCCACAACCCGAGCCGACATACATCCAGCGCTTGTTCTGAGGATCATGAGAGCTTCCTCTGTAATGAAAAATGGAGGCAATATCAATCAGGCTGTGGACGCCAGTCTGTTAAGTACCACTGGATACGTACATCATCCATGTCCGTTTCTTCGAGCGATGCAGTCCGGGTGGGAGCACAATTCGCCTGTTTCGGAAACGTACCACGACTTTCCGGCACCGAGCACAATGCTCATGTTCTCTTTGAGATCTTTGGCAAGTGCTGGTCCGGCCATGCAGCGGCGGCCCCTGCGGCGCTTGGCGAGCGCGGGCTCGATGATATAGTTATCAGTCAGAGTAAAAGGCGCAGAATATCTGTGGCCGCTTGTCCCCGTCAGTAGTCAGTTTGCACTAAACGTGTTGTGAAGTGTTACTCGAGTGCCACGTCTGGGTTCGGAGAGCGGGCTGAGACGCCGAAAATGCCAATAGCAAAGCGATCGATCGGAGGCTGCCGCCGATGCAGCATGGCCGAAGTCACGACGTAGATATCCAGCAGCTTGAACGAAGTAGCGATGTCTTCGGACGAGGTGTCCTCTTCAATGCGAAAGACCAAAGACTGCGGGGCGCCCACCGCTGCCCCTTTGTCATCCAGGCAGCCTGGTACATATGTGTTCGGCTCGAACTGGGCGAGGAAATGTGCAGCGCTGGCAATCATGAGGTTCCAGTGTGTGCTCGTATCCAAGTGCTACCCGACAACCTCGTCAGCTGTTGTCAGTCAACGGAGTGGCGAAGCAAACGGAAGCCTACAGACAAGAATGCTGAAAGCGATGCTGCTCTGGGTCTTCTTCCTTCAAGCGCTGATCATCTTTGCACGCGGGCTTCTGTAGGGGTGTCAGAATTACAGCCAGGTGCGAGCGGAGCATCAAACGGACATGCTTGGGCCAGTCTTGCCGCTGGCAGGCTTTCGAGCAGTATCGAATCAGTCTGCAAGCTGAACAGACAGGGACTGGTTACAGAAACGAAACGAAGCAGATGAGTGAGCTTTTGGCGGAGCGGGGGCATAGAGAAGAATGAATGAATCGTACAGCTGGCGGACTGGGTGAGAGAAACGAATTGCTCCTCCGTCGCACCACAGCACCCGCACGTAGGTCTAACTAGTTCATGACGGGCTGGAGCCAGCGCAGGAAGGGCGGCTTGCACTTCTTGTGGACTGAAATTAGAGCGCACTTCGAATCTCAAACCGATCTTCCAGTGGCGACACCCGTGATACGGAACTTTACCTCTTTGATATCAAAAGGTCCACAAAGGAGCAAGATGGGAAGCGCTCGACTTCAGCCATAATGCCACTGGTGGTGGCGGTTGCGGTCTGACCGGCGACGACCTCAGCTCTCGAAGTCGTTGGAACAGCCCCACCACGCCTCTGAACTTTATCATCCATGTCCCAGCTAAAGAACGTATATGTGGGTAACCAAAGACGAGGAAAGCCCACTCAAGACGCTGATTCAACGCGCACCAGTTCCGAAGGAAAGTGGGAACAGCGAAGCCCTGCGGTGAGCATCCTTTCACTCGCGTGGCCTACTCAAAGCTGATATTGCCGTGTCAGAAATGTGCTATAGAGAAACGACGTGTTGCCTCGGTTAGTGGCCTAGCCAGCTTGGTGGCGAACTGACCACTGACCCAACTTCGGCGCCTCTCCCAGCTACAATCGATGTCTCCGACTTTCTCTACGTCTGTGAAAGCCACCTCACAGACCCAGGCTTTTGTACGCCCATTCTAGAGCCCAAGGAGCAGGCGGCTGAACCGACCGTCTCCCAGTCAGAGGTTCGTTGCCCGCTACTTGCCTGGCTCTTTGTCCGTCCCTCACAATGGACCCAGATCGACCGGGTCAAGGAGGAGTGGGAAGCTCGTCAGGCAGCAAAGAAGGACAAGGGCCAGAAGGAGGGCGACACCAAGGACAAGTCGACCAAGGACCCAAAGTCATCGCCCACCGCGTCTTCCAAGAAGCCCGCGTCGCCAGTCATACCCACACCAGAACCCCCTCGCAAGTTCCAGCTCCATCGACAGATATTTGACATGCGCCTGGACGTGCAAAAGAAAGCTCAAGCTCGCAAGATTGGCAGCAGCCTGCCAAGGACCCCGACTTCTTTTGGATAGGAGCTTCGTGTAATGCATATAGAATGATGGGGTATTGGACAAACAATCAACATAATATGCGAGTGTAGATCGATGAGGTTTTACAAAGGGCAAACGAGGGTCGTGGGCAATGTGTCGTTGGTTTTGGAAAGTGGGGCCGAGAATTTCTCTGGGACGGCGACAAAGGCGTGTAGGATGTTTTCGACGAAGCGAGCGGCATCTGAGGAAAGAGGCAATCTCAGCACGAGGATCGGCTAATACGTGATGCCCTGCTCACATTCGTCTGGCTTCAGAATGGTGACCGCTTCCTTGGGCTGGCGCGCCGCACTCTTCAAGGCCTGCTTGGACTTGCTTTCAAGAAATTTCTGCAGGTTGAAGACGGAAAGAATGTCGATGATGCCAGTGACGAGAACATTAGCCGAGTCGTCGACGCCAATCAACAGCGAGTAATCGACAATGCCTTGCGACGACAGGAATTGTGCATCCGAGTTGATGGCATCTGAATAAGGGGAGCGTCAGGAGCTGACTTGATCACCAAGGCAGCAATCGCACCTTTCAACACTCGCTTCGAGTGGGGGTAAATCAGGAGCAGAGCGCGGTAGGTCTGGATCCAGTCCTGCGCGCGCGTTGAGCCCTGTTCAAGCCTAAAGTCTCTTGAAGCTTACTTGGTCCCACAACGTCTGCTCCTGCTCTCCGTCCGCTGCTTTGGCAGAGACTCTAGTCTTGATGCCCTTCAAGTCAAACCGCCTAGTGATCGAGTAAGCCGAGGGCGGGAAGACATTCTCAAGCACAATGATGTCTTTTCGGACGGGGTCTTGGCCTTCTATCTTGATCTTGAGCGTGAAAAAGGCGAATACCTGGGCTCGCCTTCAGCAAGGCGACAGCACAAGCCACCACTACGTACCTTAGCGAGGAGGGAGGGCTTCACAGGCGTCGCCGAGAAGTGCGCAAAATACGCAGGCGCCAGTGTAAGCATGCTGTCCCTGTTGGTCCGGAATGTCATCAGGAAGAGTTTTCGGAAGAAGAGCGCCACCAAACTCACCTCTCCGAACCGCTCCAGGACCTGGTAACCAGTTGCTTCAGGACATATTTGCCGTCGGCCGTGGTGAAGAACTGCGCGGCGGTCTTGCCACCTGAGGCATCCAAGGCCGCGCAGGACGAGAGCGAGCTGATGAAGGTGTCCTCGTCGAGATCGCAATTCTTTCTGAGACGCGCAAAGTCTTTGGCGAACCAGACCGTGACGGACATGTTGGTCTTGCCGTGCCTCATTTTGAGCTTGATATGCGGGCTGTCCGAGGCATCGTGGCTGTTGCGGATGCGAGAATTTGGAGTATGGTTCGGCGGTCGCAGCAGAAACCCCGAGCCCAGCATTTGACTTCCCAGATGCGCAATGCCGCGGATAGATGAGATGGAGCTCGTTTCGGGAAAGTCGTCCTCCAGAAAACTGGGCGCCCCTTTGATGGTGTCCTGCGACATGACGGTCTCTGCGTCGGAGTGGTCGCTTCTGATGGTCGAGATCGAGACATCGCGGACGTGCTCTAATTCAAAGTCGGTGCTGGAGACGGTCAACTCGCTCACGCTGGTTGAAGCCTCTGACGCATGGCTGCGGCGGCTACTGAGCGCGGCGATCAAATTTGGGACGCTTTCCTTCTTCGAGCTCGCGGTGCTTCGAGGCAGGTCGAGGGGCTCTTCCGAGTGTAGGAGCTCTTCGAGCGCCTGATCATCGGTCAAGCTCTCGGCGGATGCCTTGCGGCTGAGCGAATTGGGGTGCCGATCCGACGACGGCGTAGACGGGCCGCTGAGGAGCGCTGCTAGATTGAAGGCATCCACAGAGCGTTGACGCTGCAGCGAGCGGAGGGAAAGCATGGACGTGTGGTTTTTGAGAAGGTTCTTCGGCTTGGCCGTGACCTCCACTGTGCCGGTGAAGGTGGCGAAGTCGCGCGACTCGTCGTCCGGGTCAGGATCGTC
Organism: Cystobasidiopsis lactophilus; assembly: GCA_001599975.1. NCBI lineage: Eukaryota > Fungi > Basidiomycota > Agaricostilbomycetes > Agaricostilbales > Chionosphaeraceae > Cystobasidiopsis > Cystobasidiopsis lactophilus. The sequence continues at coordinate 4,055,707 of BCIO01000002.1, forward strand.
GATGGGTTCTTCTATCGTGGTAGGAGGTGCGAACGCTCGCAGAAAGCGAGAGCCAGTCGCCACGCCGCTCATGACCGGTGCAGAGACGCTGCGCTTGGAAGGGCTGGGCGTCATGGCGTGCGACAGCTGCGAGGTCGGCGTGGGCAGCTTCTTGAGCTCTTGCCGAAATACAGAGGAGCTGAGGGTGTGGGCGAGGTACGATGAAGGCGACGCTTCGTGGATAACGACCGACGAACCCGGCAAGACGTGGGCAGATGAAGCGAAGTAGTCGGGTTCGACAAAGGTTTCGGCGGAAAGGGCCGCCGGCGTGCCAGCGAGATGCTTGGCCTCCCATAGGGAAAGGCGCTTGGCGTCAGACCGCGCATGATCCAAAAACAGCTTTCTGGCCGAGTTGAGGTCGTCCAAGGGGGTGGCAGCCAAGGCAGCCAGGATCTCTTGCTGGTGTTTGGTGAATGACCCAGTGATCTTGACGATCTTTTCGAACACATCTAGGTCGTCCTCCGGTAGCTTTGTCCTGTGGTGCGAAAATTCGCGTCAACTTGTGCCACCCCTCGTGGCAACGAATCAGCGTACTTGATCTTGTCCACTCGACCACTCTGTGATGATTAGTTTCAGTTCAGCACGCAGGTGGTGAGAAGAAGAGCCCTCACCAAGCTGCCGTAGAAATAGTGGATTTCCAGCTTGACTTTCTCAGCAGCCTGCGACGCGCTGAGCTGAAAGTCTGGAGTCGCCTCTCCGTCCTCCACATCCTCTGGCACATCGGCGATCGAAGTCGGAAGCCTGAGCTCAAATAGGGTTTGGGCTTCGACGTGGACTTCGATCGTCTTATCGCCGTTGGAAAATAAGCGCGTGAAGTGGGCAGCCGGATCGGTGACGTGCTCGCACAGTTTATCGGCGGTCGGAAGCAGGTGGGAGTAGATGAGCAGTTCGAGGTACTTGCCTGTAGACATGGAAGCCGACGCGGCGCTCATGGCGGAGGGCTGTGTTTTGTGCCTTATAAGACGACATTCGCCAAGGCCGAGGAGTGGGGCGACGCACCTGTGACGCATGCTTGCAAGTGTCGCAAGCTGTCCACATGAGCCACTCCTGGCTCACAGGGGACAGCGATTCGATCGGCAAAGCTTCCCGGACCTTGAGGGTGATCTTCGTGTTTTGGTGTATCAAAGCGACCGTGTGGTCCATCCGACTCCTGTCACACCCGCTCGCTTCACACTTGACGTCGGCCGACCCAGCCAGGCCTTCCACCAATTCTTTCAAGCGGACGTCGGAGCCGTTCTTAAAGAGGGCGCCATCCGAGAAGCGGTAGTACGCCATTTGAATCCAGGAGGGGGGTTCGCACGCCGGTACTGAGGGCTTGGCGAAGAGCGAGTTGCGCTCGTAGAGGAAAAGGCAGGACTGGTGGCGAAAGGTGCCGTCGAGCGAGTTGTTGTTGGACATGAGGGACTGCAAGCCAGCTCTCGCGTCGACCGAGATGCGACTGGACTTGGATATGGTGGAAGAAGGGGATCGGAGGCCTTGATGCGGCGTCACGAGGAGGTTGGGCTGGAGAGTTTGGGTGAGCTGCTGCACGTCCGCCGCGCCGTACGACCGCTGCCTGAAAATCTCTGGTCGGTCGAGGTCTTCCTGTCTGATTTGGCTCTGGTTGAGGGTGGCTTCTTGGTCGCGAAGGCGACCAAGAAGCCTCGGCGGCGGAAACTGGACGTCTGGCGAGACCGAGAGGAGGGCCGAGTTCATGCGGTCAATGACCCTGGCGAAGCGATCGGACGACGTGGAGATGTCGGCGGAGGTGTTGGCGGTGTCGGTTTCCATCGCCGGGCCGTGGCTGTCTACAGACTTGGCGTGCGATTCGGGAGAGGTGGCAGGTGAGGTGAAGGCGGATTGCTCTACGACCGGCGATGTGTTGACACTGGCCAGAATGTCCGGAGGAGACCGACTGGGAGCGATGATTTCCCAATCTTCGCCTCCAATCAAGCCCCGGTCGTGGTAGTTTGGCCTGGAGGAGATAGAAGCGGTCGAGTCCGTCCTGGTTCTGACCAGTTTCAGCCGCTGTCGTATCCGGTCTCCAACTCGGTGTGGACTTGACGGCGGAGTGGGATCGTCATCGAACGATTTGGGCAGAAACATCTGCCAGAAGGAGGTCTTGGAGCCTTTCTTGCTGTGGCCCTTGCTGCCCTGAGAGTGGTGTTTGAAGAAGGTGACGACAGGACTGATGGGAGAGGTATGGCCACTGTGTTCGTTGCTATTGGACGGGGTGGAGGAAGACGAAGGGGGCGACGGCAGGTCGTGTTCTGGCGCGGTGGGTTCGGTGGGCGTCGGCGGGAGCTCGGGAGAAGCAACCTCTGAAGGCGGTGGAAGAGGCCGCGAGCAGTTCATGTCATCGTAGAAACGGCATTCGAGGAGCAAATGCAGGACGGCGAAGACGGCAAGTTGGAGCACCTTGTGCATCTTGACGAGCTCCGAGTTGGGCGCCGTGATGAACCAGGTCCCGCCCGCCAGCGTCCACTCTTCAGCCGGGTATTCGGCCTGGACGAACGTGTCACGGCCGTCCGGTAGTGGGAAGAGCAGCGTTGGCTCATCCGCGTACTGGCTGGCCTCGAAGCGCATCGCCCTGGGCTCGGACAAGTTGCAAGGCGATTTCTTGATGCACAGCACCAGCTTGACCTTCGATGCCGGCTTGTCGTCCGACCCGGCTGCTGGTGGATCCAACACGGACGAGGTCGCAGAGCTCCGGCTGGACAACAGGCCACCCCCTTTCTTGTCGTCCCCTGCGCTCGGTTTGTCTAGCTTGGTCTTGGTGGCCGCCTTCTTGGACGCTTCTGCCGTCTGCAGGAGGCCTTTGAGCAGGTCGGGGGTGACCAAATCGGCCAACGGGGCCAGTGCGGAGTCCAACAGAGGGGCCTGCATAACATTGCGCTCTCGGTGAGCCCTGGCTATCTGCGCACGCTTCCAAGCTGGCTACGAACCAGCCAGACAGACTCCTTGAGGTGCACGTTGTCCAAAGATTGCTGGAGCAGCTTGACGAGGTGGGTTTGGCAGGCAGCGTCCAGCGCCAAATGCGAGGCCGCCTCTGGAGCGACCCGCACGCCTGCCCAGCGCGCAAATGGCGATGTGCCGGGCGTGGGAGGCAGGGCTTTATCCTCAGCCATCGTTGCGCGCTTGGCTACATTGACATCCACGCGCGTCGGTCCAGCAGCGAAACGTCGAAGCGGAACAACAGCGAGCTTGCCCCTGGACGTCCTTCTGCCCTCCTGTCTTCTGCCTTACCTATGGGTCTCCTGATGCACACGATAGCGTTTGGGACCAGCTGCTGGATCGCGGGAGCGGTCAGCTGGCCTCACGGCATGCCTATCGGCCAACTTACTCCTTTAGGCGACTTCGCTGTGCTTGGTGGCTAGACCGACGATAAGGACCCTCTGCTTTCAATTTGTTGCTTTGCTCTCGTGCAGCCACGAAGTCGCATTATTTGCCCTTGTCAATTTCATGAGTCAGAGAGATACAAGACTTGGCCCCCACGCCAGCCTGCCCGCATGAAGGTCTTGCTCCGGGCGGTCACTTCTCGTACGACCGCATCAAGCCTAGGCTCAATGTGCCCTCTTGACCTTTGCGCTCGTCCTCCACCTCGAAGTCCAGCATACTCAGAAAGCCGACGTGGAAGAAAAACTGGACGTCCTCCTCGCAGACGATCGCCGTCATGGGCCGGCAGCGGTTGATGGCTTCGTTGCGGCATTGCTGGAGCAATTCTCGGCCTGTGCTTCTTGTGCCAAGGTTAGCTCGGATTCGGCTCGCCCTTAGGCGGTGCTGAAGGTCAGAAGGCTTGCCTATGCCTTGTCCCCGGAAGTCGGGGTCGACGACAATGGTTTTGACCTCCGCGCTCCTTTCATACAGACGGTTTCGCGCGTGCCGGCTTGTGTCCTTGTACATTTTGAGGCGGTAGGGATCGCAGCCCAACTCTGCCCCAGTTGTCTCCGGTCCAGGCTCCTCTTCGTCTGTACCACGCCGCTCAGTGAACATCACGCAACAGAGTTCCGAGATCAAGACGTACGCCTGACCAGCTCTGTGGGAATGGTCCAACAAAGGAAACCAACAATCTTGGTTTTCCCTCCCTTCACCGCCTCCGCCACACAACACCGGTTCTCATCGAGCTTCAAGGCCCAGTCAAACCCGCTTCTCAGTGAATCCAAGAGGTCGGTGGCATAGTCTTTAGCAACGGGCCTCAAGAAGCGAGACACGGTCGAGTGGGTCTTGGCTAGCAGGAGAGCAACCTGGTCCGCATCGTCTGGGGTCGCTTTGCGGATGGTCATTCTGACACGGTGGTCTTCAATGAGTGAGATTGCAGTCAGTTTTTTGCGAGATCCAAGAACGTTCCTGGGGCAAAGAAGGGAGAGGGCACCCATTTTTGCAGCAGCACCGCACGGATTCCTAAAGTCAGGCGGGCCGCCCCTGCTTTTCTTGAGCAGCTCATTTGACCTCCTCATTTGAAGTCAGGCGTCGATCGGCCCCAGCTTTCGGCCCTCCCGTTTTCTCTCTCTCTGGGCTGGCCGGCTCAAATCCACACAAGGGCAACCACGTTCATGGCCCCAACTACCTCTTCGCCCGTTGCCCCAAAGCGTTTGAAAATGACACAGCTTCTCATCGCGCAAAGCGGCGACTCGCATGTGTGATTGGCCAGGCCTCTTCTGCAAAGTTTCTATCGTAACTTAGTGAGCGTCTGTACTCAAACTCTGAAGTACCCTGCTTAGCCTGATGATACAGGTTATTCCAAATGGTGATCATGGAAGTCTGATGAGCTGCTTCGAAGAGTGAAATCATGGTGGCGGCTCGCCGATTGTGGCACCGCGGATTGGCTGGCGGGTGACGAGCGCTGCGACGTCGAGGCAAACGTGCGCTGCCGCACTTACCTTTACCTCAAGAGTATCTTTCTTTTGCTGTGTAGTAATGGCGCAAGCGCTTTGTGCAATGGCGAACGTGGAGTGTCTTTCCGGCTCCAAGTCGGCAGCCGCGACCTTGTCCTTCTTCACCTTCAGTCACTCTCCCATTTGATTTCAATTCACATTGAAGCCTAGAGAGAAGTGACAGTGTTCGCCACCGCAAGCTACAGCCTGAGCCGGATCACATCCGATGCACACAATGTTTTCTGCCTCCGGCCTCACTTCCTGCTTCCCGCTTCCCCTCTACAAGTACGTTGAGCGAAGACAAGACACCGTCAGCGCGCTCCCGTCCTCGTCGTACCCAACTGTCTCCCGTGTATCCTGAATCCAGACTTCGTCGACCTGTAAACGCCACTCAGCACCAAGCCCAGACGCCGAGTCTTAACGCACCAACTGGAATCCGCACTTCGAGAAGAAGCGGATGTTGTCCGGAGCTGCAAAGACTAGGCACACTTTGCTGCTCTCTTGACCGAACTGGAGCGCTTCTGTGACCAGCATTCTGCCCACGCCTTGGTGCCATTGCGTCGGGTCAACGACCACCATGTTGATCTCGATGTGCCTTTGGTACAGCCTGGTGGTCGATGAGCCATGTTTGTGGAGCTGACAAGGCGCTCGCCCACTTGTTCTTAGTCTTTCTTAAGCTCTCCACCAGCTGTTCTGCTCGCCATTTATCGACGCTTCGGTCGTTGCCCACGTCAACCTCGAGTGGCTTGTCTGAGAAAAGCATCTAGTGTCCAGAACGGCCTGTTTGCTTATGCCCGATGGCTCACCGAGGTACAGCTCTTGACAGACGCGGAAGACAATTGCGCCAACAATCGTGCACTCCTTCTCTTCTCCCTTTTCCGCGACCATGACCTTGAAAAGTGGGTCCCTCAGCGCGCTTCCGAAATGTGCAGTGTAAGATGCGATGGCGTCTTTGGGGAAGGAGGCCAGGGATGGGCGACGCCAAGTTGACCAGAGGCTCGTAGAGAGGGCTCGGCCCGCCAAAGCTCCGAGTGTGCCCACGTCTTGAGGCTTTGCTGGTCGTGTGTTGAACATGGTCGTCTTTCTCCATGCCCTTGCGAACTGCACTGTGCCTTCTATCCGTCTGCCTCCCTGGACGGCTTCCTGTCTTTCATCCTCGCTTCAAGTCACAGGAAGCGCCTTCGATATGCATGTCTAAAGAGTGATATCAGTACAGTGTGTGATTCCCCCCGGTCCTTTGGACCAGGACAGACTATATATGCCGTGGGGTGCTGTTCTCCGACCCCTAAGCTCAAGCAGTTCGACCCGATCTGAGCAATGCCAGCTCTATAGTGTCCTCCTCTGCAGAAACGGGGACCGTGGAGCTGAGCATAAAGTCTGGCTGGAGGCGAATTTGTGTGTAGACGACAAAGCGCTTCCTGCACAAGAAGACCTCCGCTGGGGACCCGCTCGGAATGACCACCGTCACTGGCCGTTGCTTAGTCCTCCCTTCTGTATCTCGGATTCGTTGGGATTGGGACCCTCTTTCGCGATCTAGAGGTAGTCAGACGCTCACCGATCAAGCATTTGCCGACCAACATGGATCCTATGCCTTGGAGGCGGTACTTAGGATCTACGCAAAGCAGGTCGAGCTGAACATGTCGCTCGTAAAGTCTGCACCCCGACTTCATTGGCATCGAGAGACAGCGCCGCTCAAACTTTCAAGGCTCACCGGTTGCGAGTAGCTTGGATAGTCTTGTGCAGACTTGTCCAGCGATCGCCGTCTAGACTCTTGTCTGGATGCTCTTGTGGCAGCTTCAGGCTATGTTCGTCTTCAAAGGAGTCAAACAAAGGCTTCCCCGTAACACTGCTTGCTCACTGGATCCCAGTCGATCGCCGAACGTCCACACGGCGACCCCACCGATGGTAGAGTGATCTTCGCTTTCACAAACCATTATTCGGGCGCTTTTGGCGGCCTGGGCTAGCTGGAGTCGAAAGAATTTGTGGACGTCAGCCGCCACTCGGTCGTGGGCTTTGGGCCGACAAAAGGCAAAATCCGCCGTGTCCTCGTTGGCGCGTACGATGAGCTCTGCTAGTGCTAGCATGTTGCCTTCTGTTGCCTCTCGTAGCTGCCACATCTTGGTTTGCGGAAGAAATGGAGGCAAGCGCGCTTGCCCATATCTGAAGCTGTGCAGCGAGCCACCAAAGGCACTGCTTTCGGCCCTGTGATTTTCCAGCTGTTGTGTCACCGGATTGCCTTTTGCGATAGGAATTAGCGTCTCCGCCGCACATCTCCGCCTGAGCGACGAAGCGCCAACCTACAGCAGCCTCAACCTCTGCTTTTGTCAAAACTCTAACGCGCCTCAATATGACTGCTTCAATCGCCATTCCTGATGTCTGCGTCATTTGACACCATTCTCGCCCAGTAACGCTTTCCAGTACAATCCAAAGACGCCTTCTGTGTTTCGAGTTCCCTGCCCCTGTTTTCCTCTTGTATTCAGCGAACGGCCAAGAGTTGTTGCTCCGGATGACTTGCTCTTAAATCTGTCAGCTCTCTGAATCTGTGAGGTCTGCATGCACTTGACGGTACTTGCCTTTGCGTGCTTTCTCGCCGCTGCAACCTGCAACGGCAAATTCTGGAGCTTGCGGCGATGTAAACCGAGGATGTCGATCAGCGGTTCTGGCATGGACAACCTGTCTGATACGCCTAGCGACGGAGCAACGTACGATGCCAACGCTGCCCCTGGCACTACGTCGCTTAGCTCAACGACAACTGCGATGGCAACTGCTCCTACCCCGGCCACCACATCGACTCCAAATACTCCCTCCCCTCCTTCTTTGTCCATGGTGCTTGCTCATTACATGGCAAGCTGTCCGTTCGCCGGAAACTCTGGCGCAGTCTTACGCATTCCACACCGTTTCAGATTGTAACTCGCCCCCCGCAAGGGACCTACGCAGACGAGATCAAAGTCGCTCAAAGTATGGGAGTGGATGCCTTCGCTCTCAACTACGGAGGCTGGACGAATGAGTTTGATCTGTGAGCTTCCCATAGCCTTGCTTGAATCCTCTTGTCTGAATGCGCATCTAGCTGGACCGGATATCTCGACGAGCTTTACAAAGCAGCCGAGGCAGCCTCTTTTAAAGTCTTCATCAGCTTCGACCTTACGTCCGTCGACTCCGCCACTCAAATCGTGGACCTCGCAAACCGATTCAGCAACTCTTCAGCTCAACTTTACATCGATGGCAGGCTTCTTATTAGCACCTTCAACACAGTGGATAGTGTGAGCTGGGACTGGCAGTCCGACGTCTTTGCGCCAATCGAGCGAGCTCTTGATGGCAAGAAGGTAATGTTCTTGCCCGGCACCTTGGGCACGAATGCACCCCAGCTCTTTGCTTCAGCATCAAAAGATTTCAACGCGGGCGTATCAGATGGCGCCTTCACTTGGATACACAACGAGGCGACGGTAGCGGATGAAAAGGCAAATGATTTGGCCTTCGCTGCGGCGGCCGAAACGTCCGGGCAGTTTGGATGGCAGGTATTGCCCCTTGGTTTGGAAAGCATCTGTCCGGATTCAACTGGGGTAACACCCAAGACGAAGGTAGGTCTGGCATTGGGTGTGCGTTCGCTTGTTCGCTCACGATCCTCGTTCCAGATATCTTCTTCAGTCGATTTCAACGGCTGTTGACCTTAAAACCGTCATTTATTGAGCTAGGTAGCCTCACTTCGTTATCTAAGTCCCGATATCGCTCAATGGCCTGTGCCGCACAAAGTGACTTGGAACGACTATGGTCCGTTTCTGCGCGCCTAGCCTCTTGGACTAGCTCATCGAATGCGTCCAGGTGAATCGAGCTATTTTGGAGAAGGTCGGTGTCTCCTTGTGAGCTCGCGAGTCTCGCTGAGCGATGTCTCGCAGGCGATCTCACCGCTAGCTCCACCATTGCCTATGCCAACCTCTCCCACAACGGTTTCAGGGATATGGCTTCAATCTTTATCAAAGCGTGCGTGATGGTCTCGGTCGATCAGAAGGGTTCTCAGCTTAGCCAGCTTGGACCAGATTTAAGAATGGCCAGACGGAAGTAGACACTTCGGCGGCCGACTTCAAGGAGAACGTCTTCATGTTCTACCGTACCCAGCCCGCTTTAACTTCTGGAGCCACGGATTCCATCCCGCCACCGACCGACGCCAATATGACCGATGCCATCTTCGTCGCCTCCTTCCTCAAATCCGCCACCTCGATTACCGTAACGACTGGCGGCGCCCATTTTGGTCTAGACGCTCCAGCTGGTCTTCATCTTCAAGCAATCCCTTTCAAGCCGGGCGCCGTCTCCATGTCGGTGCCTTCCCTGGGCATCACAAAGACTGGCCCTCCGATCTCCGCCCAGTTCGACCTTTACAATCCCAATGCAGTGGCTGTGTGAAAGAGACGGCGTGCAAGAGCGCAATATATAAAATGCAACGAAGGCCAGAGTGTTTGTTAACAAGTTGTGAAAGATTGAACGAGCCAAAGCGTCCAAAAAAGTTGCCGCCCGCCCCGTCGAAAGCTCCTCTTGACCATGCTCTTGCGTGCCATAAATGTCCAATTAAGCGCCCGCGGACGCAACCCCCTTTCGTTTCCCCCAAATCGGAACGACGATAGTTGAAATCTCTCTAGTAGTTGGCATAGCGCTGCTGCGACTGATAGTCCTGGTATGACTGGTGGCCCCCTTGCTGTTGCTGGTATGGCGGCTGGTAAGGTTGTTGGAAGGCGGTCATGGTGTCGGACTGGGTGCTGTACTGCTGGCCCATGGCGGCCGAGTCGGCAAAGGCGACCTGCGGCGCGCGGCCGTAGTTGGAGTTGCCGCCTGCGGACTGGGGTGGGCTGTACTGCTGGGAATCGCGGGCGTATGCAGAGTAGTCCCGCGCTTGAGGTGGGTAGGCGCTCCCGTAGCCATCCCCAGAGTCGGTCCGGTACTGCCCCGGCGCGGCCAAGTACTTTTCGTCGTTGTCCAACGGGTCCGGGTAAGCAGTAGGTGGTGATCTGTGAGGTCACATGTGCATCAGAATAACGAACCAGGGAAGGTCCGCGGGCGAAGGTCAGTGCACTCACATGAAGCTCTCCCGAATGCCCTTTGTCCGCGAGTTGTAGCTCGACCGCCTACTCCGCACGCAGCAGAAGATCAATAGAGCCTGTTATCGATGCATTCGCCTTAGCATACGGGGTCAATGCTAGAGGGGGAAAAGGGGGACGAACGAGAAGCGCAGCACCCAGCGCACATGCGCCGACAATGATCCCAATGTGAGCGTCGTTGCTCAGCTTGTTCCACCCCGTCGCATCGGCCTTGGACGAGGAGGCACCTGCTGTGCTGCTTAGGCCTTGGGTGACAGCTGTTGAACATCGGAATTTTTTTAAGCTTTGTAGATCTGGACAGCAAACAAAGCGAAGAGGCAGCATACCCCAAGTGCCAGTGGGCGCGCTGTTGGAGTAGGTGGTGGTGAGGATGGCAGCTGCATTAGAGCCTAGAGTGTTGCCGCCGCCAGTAGTGACGAGCACGCCGCCGGGAGGGGTGGTCGCGAAGACGGCAGTGTCGGTGGAGGAGGACGAGCTGCTGGACGTCGTTGTCACGTCGGCTGCTGCTGTAGTTGTGGATGTCGTTGAGCGAGCAGCTGCTGTGGTCGTCCGCGTGTTGCGCCGGGTGGTCGTGGTGGACCGGTCGACGGCAGTGGAAGTGCTTGAGCGCGGCGGCATGTTTGTTTAACGAGTGTGGTGTAGTGTGATTTGAGGAGGGAGCCAGCCCTTGAGTATGTGTGTGTCTAGCAGTTTCACTGAAATGCGAGCAACGCCAAAAGCGACGTGGGACACGAAGAGCGAGCGGTGGAGTGCGGACAAGGGCTCATGAGGAGGGTGGCGGCACGCGAAGCCAGCCACTCCGCAGGTGACGGTCTTCTTTTGGCTCATGCCAGCCAACACGTCGTCGCCGTTCGCTTTTAAGAGGATTGACATGCAGATCACCGCAGCCAGGCGCTAGCCAAGCTCGTTTGGCGTTAGAAGGCAGAGGAAGCCGCCCATTTCACATGCGCATGATCTTTTCCTCTGTTTTTGTTGCTCGGCTCTCGCTGCCTTATGCGCATTGCTACTGCTTTCTGCCGGCATCTCGAAGCGCTCTAGCAACGCTCAGTGACCAGTGCCTTGACCCTTGAAGGCCGGTCTTTGTTCGTTCGGCGGTTTCGAGCAAGCTTGCTGTGCCCAAAGTGTCCGGAGCTAGCGTCTGGCTCCCCCCTTGTCTGCGTCCGACCAACACGGCTTCCATGAGCAGCATCGCGTCTGAGCCCTCCCAGGAGTGGTCCTCTAGGGGTTCGGGCTCGGATTGGACCTTGACCACCGCGCCAACTAGCAGCCGGTCCTCTCGGGGCGGTCGCGGCGGCAGGGGTTCCAATGCACGTAAACTCAGAGGAGGCAGAGGAGGCCCCAGGTTGAAGACCAGCGTCCGGGAAGAGCTGCTCAGAGTACCCAGCCCCGAGCCCTCCCGCTGGACCAATGGCACCTTTCAATTTGACCGCAACGCCGAGAAGCTGGTTGAGCCCGGGTACGTGGGTAGCACTAACTCATCTGGTTCCATCGGTTCCCAGGACCGTTCCGGGCGCCTATCCTGACTTCATGGCTAAGGAGATTTTGTCGCGCGAGGAGGTGCTTAAAAAGTACTACAAGAGCAACAAAGCTTTGGGCCGACTCTACCGCAACATTGAGCTCTCGCAGCCTAGAGAAGAGGAGATTCAGCTGGACATCACCGACGGAGGCATTGGAGAAGCGGCACCCACAGAGTCCCTGCTCACTCAGGATCTGCTCTCTTGGCTTCGCCGGCGTCGCTGGACTCCAACAGAAACCAACTCAGAATTGAAGAACTGGGCCGTCTCGATCTTTACGTCCTACTCTTGCGAGATGCGCCGGCTCTCGCACGATTATTCGCTGTCGAGGCGTCCGGGCGAGTGGCTGACCGAAGTGGGTTGCTCCCTGCCTGCGATTGAGCTGTGGCTAAAACAAAACCAGGCCGAGGTTGTTGTGGGAACCATCATGGCCCCATTCAGCGTCCATCGGCGACGAGTCGAACAAAGTGACAAGGCAGGTGGCAAACACCATCTGACTGCGAAAATTCTCTGATTGCTTCCTCAGATGAACTTGCATTCATCCTTCATTGTCTCGTCTGTCGAGAAAGAGCTCATCAACTCGGCCCACGACAGCGACATGGCCAAGCTGCCCGTCCTTGATCGCCTGTGGGCCGCCTGGCTGACGGCCGAAATGGAAGTCCACAGGAACATCTATGGCGCCAAAAGCTTCGCTCTGTTGGTTTTGCGCTTGATCATGCAGTACGGGGACGGAGGTCGCTGAGGGGCAGGTGGCGAGGCGGAAGCGGGGGTCGCCGCCGCTCTTGAAAAGGGTGTCTGACTACGACGACCTGAAATGATAACCAAACGATTGCTCCTCAATTCGACACGTCCAACAAGCTGTCTGACGCTTTTGCCTCCAAAGCCTCAGCTGTGGGCAACGCGCATGCCTCTGCCGCCGTCCAAAATTTTTGCAGCGGCGCCAAGGTTTGCTTCGACAGCTGCCTCGGCTTCGTCTAAACCTTCCGCCCAATCAGCTCCCTTAGCACCAAATGATGTAGCAATACCCACCTCTCCCACGAATCCTCACGAGCTCGTGGTCCTTTTCGACGCCGGTCCGGATTCTCTCAAGCGCACCCAGCGCTTTGGCTTCATTGCTCTTGCTTTGACCCTTTTGATCGGCGGCAACTTTACGTATTCTCTTTGGGACTTTCGTGAGTGCGCGCATTGGATTTGAAGGCGAGCAAAGGAGGCTCAATCTTGGGACCATCAGACTACTTGAACGAAGAGACGGGCGAGCCAGAGTACGCTGCATTGCCTTTGCGCTCTCTGGGTCTCGTCGGCGGCTTGGCGACCACATCTGCATGCGTGGCGATCATCTGGACCACTCGTCCGTGCCTTGTCCTCTCGATGCTGGTCTCATCGTCATCTCACATTGTCGCCTCTCACAGAATCGAGATATCTGTCAAAAATTGTGCTGCATCTCAAGAGCCCAATGCTGCCATTTGGAACTCCCGAGGTCAAGCGCATCGCGCAGTTCCGGGAGTCTGAAATGGCGTTGCACTTTGCCCTTCCTGTGCGTTCAGCGGGCCCCGCCCCACGAAGCTTTCTCTAAGGCTTCGCTACTCTAGAAATGGCCAACAGGGCCTTCCAAGGTCGTCTTGCCGTTCTCCGACTTGTTTCTACTGGGACCCGTGGGTGTTCACCTTGCGCACCCCTCGTTCAGACTGCTGAGGTTCGCTGGGCTTGGATATCTACAGCTTAATGCAACGCCAAAGACATGGCACCCAACTCAGGCTTTCTCTGAAAAGTCCAAAAAGGGCGGGCAGTACCCTCGCTTTGTGCCGATGCAGCGGGTAACGAAGGAGATGCGGGAGCGCAAGAGCCGGTTCACCTTGCCGTTCAACATTGCCCGCGGCGGCACCTTCCGCTCGCAAGCAGATTTGGACACGCTAGAGAAGGCCTTGCTCATGAACGAGCGGTTTGTAAAGACATAGAGGCGATTTGAAGCGCGGAGCGCGGTCTCTTTTGCATGAACAAAGCCAAAGCGAACAGCCACCCCAACTAGCTTTACACCCTGACATATTAAAACTTATGACATGGTGAGAACACATCGGACTGGTAACGAGGCTGAGTGTGAGGCATGGTCTCTGCCAGAAAGGGTGGGAGAAGGACGCACTGCAGTCGCCGGCCTTCATGGACTGGAAGCCCTCGTTGATTTTGGGCAGGACGGACTCGTGCGTCACAAACTCGTCGACTTTGAGGGTGCCACTGCGAGCGTTGAGAGTGAGTCAGCAAACATTTTTGCTGGTGGCAAGCGAAAGGCTCACGAAAGGTAATCCTCGACGATGCCAGGGATTCTGTGCGATGCTTTCATGAGGACGTATTCAAGAAGTTGGAAAAGGCGGTAAAGCAACGCACTCTGTTCGGCCCTTGACGCCACCGAAAGCGGAGCCTTGCCACCTCCTACCAGTGACGAGCTGGAAGGGGCGAGTGGCGATTTCTTGGCCGGCAGCAGCGACACTGTAGGTAATACAACCAGACCACATCAGCTCAATAAAGGCCGATGTGGCCGGAATCTGCCTACCCAATGATGGTGCTCACACCCCAACCTGAAGGCATTCGAGTGTTAAGCTGTCTGTCTAATGAAAGGATGACAGAACACACCCTTGTGGCAAGCCTCGAGGGCGGAGCGCATGACTTTGACGTTGCCGGTGCAGTCGCTGTGCAGAAGTCCTTGGCCTTCAGCACCTATTGAAACAATATGCTCGCGGTGAAGACAGAACGCACAAAGTATGCTCCAGGCCACCATCGGTGATCTCGACCAGATGAGCTGTGAGAAGCACAAGGCTGGTTCAGACAAGCTGTGTGCAAACTGTCAAAATGGTGGCCAAACTCACCAGTGATGTCCTTGCCGTCGGCGAGCTTGAGCGGGTTGATGAACTCGGTGGCGCCCATCTTCTTGGCCCACGCCTCCTTGTCCGGGTTGGTGTCGATGGCGATGATGCGGGCGGCCTTGCGGGCGGCGGCGCCCTGGATGACGGCGAGGCCGACGCAGCCGATGCCGAAGATGGCCACGTTGTCGCCCGCTTGCACGTTGGCGGTCTTAGTAGCCGCGCCGTAGCTGTGAAGAGACCCCAATGGCCAAATGAGACGAGAACTCATGAAAGTGGTGGGCCCAGACTCACCCGGTGGTGATGCCGCAGCCCAACAAGCAAGCCTTTTGAAGTGGCGCCTTTTCCTGTGCGTTCGAACAACTCTCGGTCAGAACAACGCTCAAGGGAAGTTCAAACAGGTGGCGAGACGCACGTTGATCTTGACGACCGAGTACTTGGACACGACGGTGTACTGGCTGAAGGTGGAGCAGCCCATGAAGTGGAGGAGCTCCTTGCCCTTGCAGGTGAAGCGCACCGTGCCGTCCGGCATCTTGCCTTGGCCCTGGGTCGCGCGCACCGCGCCGCACAGGTTGGTCTTGCCCGACTTGCAGAACTTGCACTGTGCGTTAATGACATGAGCCTGATTCAGCATGTTTGCCAAGCTGACAGTATAACGGTCTAAACGCACCTCTCTGCATTCAGCGGTGTACAGAGGGATGACATGGTCGCCGGGCGCCACATCGGTCACGCCCTCGCCCACGCTCTCGACAACGCCTCCGCCCTCGTGACCAACTGTGCGAATGCCGAAGATCAAAAGTCTATCCTCAAGACGGGATAGTGGTGAGCAGAGACGCACGAATGACAGGGAAAGCGCCCTCCGGGTCAGATCCTGTTTGCCACGGAACCATCGCTTGAGCTCCAGTCCTTTAGAGCTGCTTGTACGATCCACAAACCTGACAGAGTGTATGCATCCGTATGACCTGTACACCGACCATCAGCTAAGCCAACGAGTGGGCAAGGGTAAAAGAAGGCCAAGACGTACAGAGGCCAGAGTAGAGGATCTTGATGCGCACTTCGTCCTTGCGTGGCGGCGCGACCTCGACGTCTTCAATAGACAGGGGCTTGCCTGTGCACCTGTGTGAGACAAGATCTAGGCTAGATGAGGGAAACCAAAGCGAGCGCACCTGCTTCCTGTAGTTTCATCGGCAGCAATAAGAAGCTGCTTTGAGGCTTCTGTGTGTGGCCAGGAACATACCCAAGCGACCTGTACAATCCATCGCTGCGCTGAGCCATGATCCAGGCTGGAGTGGAAGCTCAAGACGTACAGCAGCCTTGCAGGTAATCGTCTGCGAGCGAAGGACAATGGAAGCATCTGCGCTGCGTTCGGTTGCGCTGTGTGTGTGGCAGCCACTCACCTTGCCAACAGTGTCACTCATGCTTGAAGTGGATCGAAGTAATAAGGTCTTGGAGCAAAGCCAACAAAATTCAAAGGTCGGTCGGCTACAGGCGAGCGTGACGCCCGCCGCCAAAAGCCGCCCGAGGCAACTGGCTGTGGGTGGCGAACAGGCAACTGCACTTCAAAAGCGATGGGATTTCATAAGGTAGGAAGAGCTATGAGGATCTAGAGCGGAAGGGCAAAGGGCAAGTCGTCAGGAAAGAAAGTGGCAAGTCGGCTGTCGGTGGCGGAGCGCGAATCAAGCTTGAGCTGTGGCGCGTCGCTTCCTTGTCTGTAGGGATCAGCAGCGGCAGTATCGAGGAGCGGCTTGTTAAGAATTGGTCTGGGATGACAGAAAGCGGACGCATCTGCGAAGGAGGTCCAACGCACATCAGGATTCAGAATACCTGATAATGGTAGGAGCGATCCCTTACGTTCGTCAGAAGTATAAGCAACAGCTTTGGCACTGTAAGGTCGGGCTTCTATATCAGACAATAAGACTGATATGGTGGGCACATCGATACCTTTAGGAGCTGGAGCCTTGGCATCTGCAATGGACTCCTCGACGGTATCAGAAAAAGAACTGATAGAGCACGGGAGAGCGCATTACCTTTGGAAAAAGTCGTAGCGGGAACTTTGGCATCTGCAACGAAGGCCGACAAATCAGACACCAGGATCTGATGAAGGAAGGCCGATAGTTACCTTTAGCAGAGGCTTTAGCATCTGTAGGACAACTCCAACTAAAGAATCAGAATGAACTGATAAAGTGGGGTTCGGGGTCCTACGTTTGGAAATGGCAGCAGCGGGAGTGGGAGCTTTAGCATCTGTGCGACATTCGCCGAAGCAATCAGACGATGAAACTCGACTGATGAAGTAGTGCGTTCTCTCGCACCTTTAGCAGAAGTCGAAGGCTCGGCATCTGTAGCCCGAAAACAACGAAATCAGACTGAACTGATAGAGTAAAGTCCTCGGACCTACCTTAGTCTCGCCAGCAGCAGGCGCCGGGTTGACTTCTGTACGAGCTCCTACACTACGTATCCATAATTGGATGCGGTAGAAAGAGTCAACGCACCTTCCTCCTCTGACTCGGCGTCCCAATCGTCTTTGACATCCTCCTTCTCGCTCTCCGCGTCCCACTCGTCCTTCGGTTCCCCTTCCACTTTCACCTCTTCCTTTGACCTCCACCTTTGGCTCTTCCTTCACTTCCTCGACAGGCAGCGGCGGAGGTGGTTCGACCGATTTCTTAGATGGTGGCTTCGTCTTAGCTTCATGGCTGACGTTTCCGGGCGCCGATCCAGGGTCGGGCGAGCCACCAGCGTTGATACCCGCCGATTTGACTCCAGACGCGAGCAAGGCAAGTCGGGCTTGTTAGGCCCTCGCTTCTTCTCTTTCCTGAGCGGGGGATTTCCACCGGCCTTCTGCTTTGGCCGCTGCTTCTCTTTCCTGTTTCACATCGAAGACCGACATATCAACACGGGGGTTTTGGGTTGATAAAAGAGGGCAAGAGGAAACCTTTTGCTTTTGCTTCTTGGCCAATAGGGCAGCTTCGGCTTTCTCTTGTTCTTCCGCCTCGGGAGCTTCTTCCTCTGCGATTCGTGTGTTCGCGAGTCACCGAACCCATCTAGATGAGTGGGGAGGCATCTTAGACAAGGATGGATCACGGACTTTCGTTCGGCCTCTTCTGCAAGACGAGCGGCTTCTTCCGCTGCTCGTTTCGCAGCTAGAGCTTCCTGTGCGTTTCGGCCTCAGTGAGCTGAGCAACCACAAGAGAGCTTCTCAAAGTGTAGAGGCACAAGCGCACTCGCATAGCTAAGACCTGCTTGGACACTTTGCCTTCCTTCACCGGGACTGGAGCAGCTGGAGCTGGAGTGGCTTTTTTTCCTGTTTCGTCATTGACCCATTAAGATGAGCTCAAGGTGGGAGGGTGCTAAAAGGAAGGGAGGAACGACGAACTTCTTCTTCTTGTTCTTGGACGCAGCGGCTCCAGTGGCAGGTTCATTGCCGTCGTCCGCTTCTTCGTCAGTTTGAGGTTGAGCTTCTTCTGTCGGTGTTGCATCGACCACTGGGGCTGGGACAAGGCGGCAGGGGCGGCGGGGACAGAAGGCTGGGAAGAAGCGGCTTTGGCCTTTTCCTTTTCCTGTGCAATTTCCGGCATCAAACTCTGGATAAGACAGAGTAGAGGGGAGCGGAGACGGGCACCTTCTGGCGTTGCTTCTTGAGCTCCTCCTTCGCCGTCTTGCTCATGGCTTGTCCCCGGCCCCTTCTTCCTCGGCCTCTGCATCCTCCTCGGGCACAGCCTGGACTTGGTTCTTCTTGTTTTTCTCCACTGGCACCTCCCACTCGTCCTCGGAAGAATCGTCTTCTTGGTCGGACGATGTAACCACTTTGCTGTTGGCCTTCGCGTCTGTAGATCAGAAACACAAAGGCATCAGAATGAACTGATAGAGATGGTCAGAGCTCCCCTACCTTGGGGCAGCAGCAGCAGCGGGAGGCTTGACATCTGTGGTCACGGCTTGTTAGATCAGACGGAATTGACAACGTTAAGAGCCGATCGCCTACCTTCGCCAGAAGTAGAAGCGGCAGCCTTGACATCTGTAATCACAAAGGCTACAACGATCAGACCAAAACTGATAAAGTCGGCCACGCCATTACCTTTCGGAGCTGGAGGCAGGGCATCTGCAGGGCACACTACCGCGGAATCAGCAAACGAACTAAGTAAGGTCCGGGAGAAGGCATCACCTGCGGAAGAGGTAGCAGCGGTGGCTTTAGGATCTGAGTCCGACTGGCACTAGGAATCAGAACGCAGATGGACTGATAAAGTGGGACCAGTCGCTACTTTAAGCTGAGGCTTTGGCAACCCTAGAGTATCACAAACGGCAATGGAATCAGAACGAGCTGATGACAAGAGCTTCGAGAATCCCACCTTAGGAAGCGGGAGCGGGAGCGTTGGCATCTGCGCAAAAGGAGCTACAAAATCAGACGCTGAACTTGACTGATGAAGTGGAAGTTCCTCGCACCTTTGGCAGGACTTGAAGCCTTTGCAGCTGTACGAAGAGAGAACCGATCCATCAGAATGGACTGGTGAAGTACAATCCTCATCCCTACCTTTAGTCTCGGTAGTGGTGATCGCCAGCTTAGCTTCTGCGAGTGCTAAGCAAAATTACCAAATCCAAATTGGATAGAGTAGGACGCAAGCAACCCACCTTCCTGCTCGGACTCTGTGTGTCCCAAACGTCTTCCACGCCCGCCTTCTCGCCAAATGCGTCTTCGATCGAAGTTGACATCCGCTGGCCCTTGTCCAACGATGGCGCTGAGACTTCCATCTTGGACTACTCTTCGACGTCGTGAGCTTCTTCGTGCGCTGGAGCCTTCTTAATAGCCGCAGGTGGACCTTTGTTGCCAAGTGGTAGGCACGTTGCCAGACCGATGAGACCGGCGCCCAGTTCATCCATATAGCTACTCTGAGTGTGTTGAGCTGTCCATCGTGCATAGCGCATGAGCTCCCACTGAACACAGAGCTATGGGGCGAGGCAACGACGGACCTGTTGTTGTTTACGTCTGCTCGCTCAAATCAAAGCGAATGCTCTTCCTGCGCCGGGCCTCGTCGCAGCATATAGCAAATCAGCAATAGCATGCCTGTGATACGGCCCACTTCCCTAGTCAATCGCTGCGCTTGACTGAGTGTGAAAGGTCGAACGCACCTTTGGCAACCTGTAACACTCGCGCAGCTAAGAATGCTGTCCTGGGGCCTTCTGAGGGGAGCGAGGAGCATTACCAAGCGGCCTGTGCATCTTACACACCCCAAGTGAGCCCAGTCCATGGCTTGAGTTGGGACCGAGACGCACAGCACCTTCCAAAGTGGAGCGCGCATCTGTGAGCAGGACTGGCAACCTCAGCGGCCTATTCGCTGCTTGTAACGGTCCCTGAGCTCACTCTGCAAGGCAACATCACGCAAACAGCAGTCGGACGAGCGTTGGTCTGCGAGCAAGGACATTGGGCAGCGAGCCACAAGATGGTGCTCGCCGGGTGGCGAAATTTTGGTAGTCTCTCCACGACTCCTAAACCCTTTGCAATCTACTCTAAATAACCCTCTAATACCAAATAACGATAACGCCAAGCCCAGGCGGTGAATCAAGCATCGATGAAGTCGGTCAGGGCCTTCCACCCTTCCTTCTTCTGCTGGTCGCGCCCAAAGAAGGCCAGGGCGAAGAAGTCATGCGGCATGTCCTTCTCCTCCCTCGTCGCCACCTTGACCTCCGCCAATTCCAATCGACGAATGAGCTCCTGCGCGTCCCAAGCCAAGCACTCAATCTCGCCGTAGTGCACCAAAGTCTCCGGCCAGCCTTTGAAAAGTTCTGGGGTCGCGGGAAGGTCGGGAGAGCAAGGGGACGAGTACTCGATGGGCATGTTGCCTTTGGCGGCGAGGTAGGCGGCGCCGAAGCAGACTTTCTCGTACTGCAAAAAGTCGAGCTCGCGGTTCATCTTGGTGGCGCACTGATAGGTCCAGGGAGACAGCAGGACCAATTTGGAGGGAAGAGGGAGAACAGAGGTGTCGCGGAGGTAGCGGGTGAGGCAGTTCGCCAGGTGAGCGCCGGCGGAGTCGCCGAGGAGGATGATGGAGGATGCCGGGATGCCGAGGTTGGTGACCAAGTGGCTGTAAGCCGCCAAGGCGTCCAAGAGGGCACCAGGGAAGTGCGCAGCGGGCACGCCTCGGAACTCCACCACTGTCCGTCGGCATTAGCCTGGAATTGAAAGGGGCAAGGCAACCAGTAGAACGAACCTAGAGCTCCCTTGATCTTGCCAGAAAGCTGTACGGACACACATTGTTGAGCCTATGCTATACCACCTGCAAAAGAAGATATCGCCCATACCTTCAACAGCTGTCTTGGAATTTCGGCCGGTGGAGCTTCTTCGTGCGCGGAGAATGCCGTGTATCTGTACAAACATCAAAATGATCAAAGCCCTGGCGAGAAACCTTGGCTGGTGTAAAGACATGAACGCACCCGCCGCCGTGCAAAAACAGCAACACCTTCTCCTCCTTCTCCAGCACCGCCAAGCTCTCCGGTGTCGCTCCTTTGGGCCAAACATAGCCCGCGCACTTCTCCAACGGCACTTCGACTTCGCTCTTAGCCACGCCCTGGAGCAGGTGGGCCGGGGCGGCAGGGATCCAAGTGAAGCTGGACTCTTTCAAGCTCGACTCCTTGACTTCGGCAGTGGACGAGCGGGTGAGGGCTCCCCAGTGGCACTTGCCGACTACGCCTTGGACGACGCAGAGGACGTGGTGGGCGATGGCATCTTGCAGGCGCCAGGTCGGTCGGAGCCGGTTCGATTTCGGGGCGTAGTACAGCGCCGCCAGAGGGCTGCATCGTTTCCCGATTAACCTCTGGCGCAATGGGCAAAGGGCAGCGGTAGTTCGGACGTACATGTCAAGGAAGGCTAGGCGAGCAAAGGTCAAGCCCATGTACATCGATTTCAAAGGCTGGGCCGTCCATGCTCCTGCGATTGTCTGCCCATCAGTCCTGGCTCATGCCGAATCCTGGGCGGCAACGCACCCTTCTCGTAAACTGGTGCGGCCATCTTCCGTGAGTGCGACAGGCAGCTATCAAGGGCAGAGAGCAAGGCAAGGAGAGAGCAGGAAAAGCAGGGTGCAGAGAAAGGTCAACGGTCAAAGACATTTCTGAATCCGGCTCTGGGCCATGGGTGAGCGCCCTGGCTAACGGCTTCGGACATTGGCAGGGCAGGCAGTGAAGGCAGCTTGAAGGGCATGCAAGGCGCAAAGCGAGTGGCAGATCAAGGAAGAGAGGGGAGAAGCGAAGGAGGGGCAGCCAAAAGCTAAATGGGCAAAGGATCGCTGCAGGATCGACGCGTTGACGACGCGTCTTGGTGATAAGATCGCAAGCAGGATGGCTTGCGAGAGGGCTTAGAGTACAGAAGGAGAGCAGAGAGCAGGAGCGAAGAAGACCAGAGGGTAAGGGCCATAAGAGACTGCAGATTTCAAGACGGTCTGACCTCAAGGGCCCTTGGTGGCCTTGACGCCCTGCTCGACCGCCTTCCAGAACTTGAGAGACTCCTCCCAAGCGCTCCGAGGTTGGAACTCCTTGTTGTCCGTGCCCATGACCAAGTCCTTGTTGGCCTCGATCGACTCCACCGACAAGTTCCCATCCACATAGCCTGTTCTCGCGCAAACCTCCAGAGTCAGTCGTCTGAACAGAACAGCTCAACAAGAAACAGTGCGAACCTAGAGAAGTGCCGAAAGCAATCTTGGAGACTCTTCCGCCCCAAACGTTGAACTCCTGGCCAGTGACGTCCGACTCCTCGCGAGCAAGCCAGACGACGACCGGCGCCACAAGTTCAGGCGGGAAGAACCCTTGCAGGCGCTTCAGTTGCTCCGGGTTGTCCTTGTAGGTGCCGCTGGAGATCATGCGGCTGTAGCCACCGGGACAAAGCGAGTTGACCGTGATGTTGAATTCTTCGCCTTCTAAAGCCATGTTTCGCATCAAGCCATGGATAGCACCTGTTTGAGTGAGAGGAAAAAACAGTCACAACGTCGTTGAGTAGCCTAGAAGGGCAGATGAGTCTACCTTTGGCGGCGCCATACGCCGATCTGCCATTTTGGCCCCACATGCCGCCCCCAGATGAGGTGACAATGATTCGACCATACTTTTGGGCCGCAAGATGGGGCCAAGCAGCTTTGGCGAGCTGAACGCTGGTGGGTTGGCATGCGGGTCAGCCCAATGGCCGAGGTGGCAAACGGACACTACGCCACCTACGTTCCTCCGACGTGGATGCGGATGACATGCTCGTACTCTTCCCATTCGATATCTGAGAAGGGTTTGTCGTGCAACGTTCCTACGTATGATGAGCTTTCAGCTCCCGACCTCGGTCACATTCGAAAAGACACAGCTACACACCGGCGTTGGCCACGACGATGTGGATACCGCCAAAGTTCTTAATTGCCTTCCCGACAATAGCTTCGCCGCCAGCTTTGGTCGACACGTCCGAGCTGTCGGCCACCGCTTTGCCGCCCGCTGCAATGATCTCGTCCACGACGGCCTGGGCTAGAGCCGAGTCGCTACCACGGCCATCAATATTGGTTCCGAGATCGTTAACCACCACATTGGCTCCAGCTTTGGCCAGCGCGAGAGCATGCTGGGGTGATCTTGAGCTTTGGCGGGCAAGCGACTTTCGAAGGGCCAGCACCCACCGCTCGGCCTAGAGAACGCCCGGCGCCTGACACGACAGCAACTTTCCCTTCTAGCAGTCTTGGCATAATGAGTAAGTAGGAGCTTTCAGAGACGTTGAACCGGAGCAAGAGCCGAGTGCATTGCCAGGCCAGATGAGCCGCCGGCATTGGCTCGCCCCCGCTTCTGAGGCCCAATCGCAATCACATGGCTAGCGAGTGACTCTAGAGACTCAACAAAGAAGCAGAGAGTGAAGTTGTCAGGCATGGAGTGGTCAAAGGGCGACAACAGTGAAAATGCAGAAGTGTCGGAGTCCTGAGTCTAATACAGTACAAGCGGTTTGGTGGCAAACGAGTGCTAGAGAATACAAAATGCGAAGGAGAACAGACAGAAAAGGAAAAGAACAAGACACCAAATCATAGTACACAAGAAGTGCAAGGGATGCCAACGGCGGCGGGTGTGCTGGCGGAGAGCTCTTCCATGCAGTCGTCAACTAGGCCGCCGTTCGATCATGTACATGCAGTCTGACAAAACGAAATGTAAGGGCAAGCTATGGGCGCAGAGTGAGAGTGTGCAACTTGCCTATTCTGAGAAGCGGAAAGCAATTCGAGTGTGGCGACTGGAGGGATCAGAATGGGATGCGTGGCGGCAGCTCGTGAACTCGGTATCCTTGGAACGGATTGTAGTAGTCGTCGTCCGAGTCGCCAGAGACTTCGGACCCGTCGTAATGGCCTTCGGGCTGGGGCACTTCGGGGAGCCAGTGAGGCAGCACAGCAGCCAAGAAAATGTCGTCGAGCTGGTCGCTCGTATGGTCCGGGCAAGCTTCTGGGACGAGGTCCCAGTTGTCGCGCTTGTGGAGGTATAAGATGGTCTGCTGAACCGTCAATTGACTGAAATCAAAGTCGTCATGGATGATTGGCATGCTCTTGCTCAGCGCTGCAAGATGAAACCTCTCCTTTAGCATCTTGCACGGAATGGGAGAGGAGCATGGACAACTGACCAACATCGAAAAGAATCCGAAACTGGCGCTCGCACTCCTCGACGGAGCGGCCCTCGATCTGCCTCGCAAGTTTTGGCCAGTCGCGGTGGACTTCCAGATAGGTGAGGACAAGAGTTGTATTTTCAGACTGGGTCCAAGGCGTCTCGGAATCGGCACCTGAGTTGGCGGAGCGGCTGACCGCCTGCTGCGGGCGAACGGACTTCACCGCGGCCACTGAGTTGTTGGATGCCATAGTGCGGCCTTCTCCAGTGGGATGGGTCTGGCTTTTGAGTTGAAATCTGCACCCCAGAACGGTAATGGCGTTCATCTCTCGCTCCGTGAAGCTGAAAGCAGGTTGAGCTTGGCAGTGAGGGAGGAGTAAGATCTTGAAGGCGCCGTCCAATTGAGTGCGAGACTTCTCTGGAAACATGGCCGAGACCTTATCGAAGGTCGTGCCTGGCTTTTGGTGCAAATCCAGTAAGGCAATCATTTCGCTGTTATCGAAGCCAGCCAAGACGCCCGTGCTGCCTCGAGACTTGTGTGCTTCCAAGGCTGATGAGCAAAGTTTAATCAGCTGCAACGAGAAGAGGGAAGTGAAATAAGTACGAACCGATATTGACGAGAGAATGAAACTTCCGGCTGCACTTGTCTTGGTTCCCGTCTGGCAGAGTGCCGGCGACTAGGCCCCATTTCTTGTAGTGCACCAGGTAGCTGTCGATCAAAGCAATCTCTTCTTCAGGTGTCCATCTGCTCTCGGCCCCCTCTTGCGTGGTCTGTGTGGACCAATATCGGGGTCAATGAAACGATGGCAAAACCAAAGGCGACTACTCACAGGAGTATCCTTTTTCATCAGCAATGATGATGCAGTATCAACTGCGGCCAAATTTGTCAGAACTTCCAGAACGGCTTGGAGACTAGGCAACAATCTCACCCTGGCTTTGGGTTGTGCCGCTAAGGCGACTGCTGCGGCGAAGAGCAGGGGCAGCTTCGATTTCCTGTGAGACGTATCAAAGAGCCGTTAGCATGCGGGCAAGTAGAGGCGAAGAGAGCGAAAGGGCAGCCAGCACCCGCCTGCATCCTTCGAGGGCAAGCGCTGGCGCAGAGAAGGAAGCTGGGCACTCACGTTTGTTCGCGATGAACGAGAAGATTGCATTTTGCAAAACTCGAATGCGGTAGTAGAGGAACAAGAGGCAAGAAACCCGAGCCCGTTCGACGAGCCGTTGTGGGAAAAGAAAAAAAGGTGGCGACCGAGCTTGAACCGCACCACACACTTGCGTGCGCTTCACATGGCTCCAGATGCACTTCCCAAAGGCCCAATGGCGACACAGAGCAAAAGATAGCAGACCAAAGCGGCTGCAAACGAAAGAGACAGGCAGCCGCCCAGAAATCCCCCGCCATACGTAAACGCCCGGAGACTTATCTTGCCGACCATGTCAATTGTTTGCTCACAGAACAAAGAAAGGAAGAAGCGCTTCGGCACGGCCAGAGATGGGTTAAATGAGCCGAAGCACTTGGTGGCGTTCGACCGACCAAGTTGTCCTCGCAACGGCTTGCTGACCAAACTCGTACCATGAATCCAAAGAACGCGCAAAACTTGCTCGGGAGTCAGAGTGCAAAGGTGACTTAAGAAAAATGCACCCCTGTAGTTGTAGGCTGTTGGTCAGTGGCCAAGCAAGGCTGGCCTTTGCTGGCCCGAAGAAGATAGGCAGCCGAAACCAGGGCCAACCCCAACGTACACTATATGAGGGTTCACTTGGGTGCGACATACTGTGCAGACCCTACCAGGGCTCGACTTGACTTACAACTTGACTTCTTTTTTATTGCTGTCTTCCCTCCTTGCTTGCTCGGAGACTTTATCCTACCGACCATGTCAATTGTTTACTCACAGAACGAAGAAATGAAGATGCGCTTCGGCACGGCCAGAGATGCGCGAAATGAGCCGAAGCACTTGATGGCGTTCGACCGACCAAATTGTCCTCGCAACGGCTTGCTGACCAAACTCGTACCATAATTCCAAAGAAAGCACAAAACTTGCTCAGGAGCCAGGGTGCAAAGCTACTTACCGAAGAGAACTGCACCCCTGTGAGTGAGAGGCCAACGGCTCGGGGGCGAGAAAGCTGGCCTTTCTTTGACACTTGGACAGCCGGCTTGCGGACACTCAGGGATCCAAACCCAAAGTATAGTCTTTGGCTACTGGCATATTGTGCAGACCCTAACAGGGCTCGACTTGACTTTCTTTTTTAATTTCTGTCTTCGCTCCTTCTCTCCCTTTTTTTGCTTCTGGATGCTTTTGGACCTTTAGCGGATATCTTTACATTGGATTTTATTTGCTGTAAAATGGGAGACAGAGCGAGCGTAAGGCCACGCGAAGCACGCGATGGCCATTGTCCGTCCACACGCAATTTCACTGGCGAACAACCCGCATCAAAGTCAGCTATTGGTTCAAGCAGTTGTGCACCTAGGGCAGATGGCGCACCTGGATCGCTAGTGCCCACAATGGATCTTGACTGTTTTCCTCCGAACATTGATGTGCACCATCTTTTTTTTTTTAATAAGTCCGAGCTCAGTGGATGGACCGCGACTGGGATGATGGCGCTCACCCATTTTTATTGGCTTTACCATGATCAGTCGGCTTTGCCGTCCAGAGCATTAAAGTTGATTTGGACCCCAGGCTAGTTTACCGGCCAGCATCCTCGACACCAGGTCCCCAGTCAGGATGCAGCCACGGCGCAAACTTGGACAAGAGGCATGAAGCACACACTCTGGATGATGCGCAGCGAGAAGGCAAACCGGTGAACACCCAAGCGGGAGAAGGGGCATAAAATATGACAGTGCTGAATTCGGGAGCTGGCCGTCTGTTCAGATGGGGTCTAAGATCTCATTCCTAGGCAAAACACATCCCAGTCCGAGGCAAAAGAGGTCGATAAAAGCGCAGAGTCATGAAAGCCGGGCCGATCGCCGTTTTTAGCATGCATGAAGAATTCGAGGGCAACGAGTGGGCATTAAGCATTTCTTCCATCCAACGGTGCCGAGCTACATCAAACAAGCAAACAACAGGGCACTGAGCGTCAAGAGCAAGATGGTCGTCGTCCGCTGAAAATGCGGCTCGACCAAAATTTGGGGCGGATGGTGGCGAGAACAACTCGCGGTGGCCAATTAGCCCTGCCTCCTGTCGCCGCATGCATTTGCTTGTTGATGTCGTGCCATGGTCGCTACTGAGAAAGCTGGCAACCATTGATTGCAGCGCCGGCATCGGGCCGATGTCATCAGCCTTGGCGACAAGCAATTCCGAAGCTTGCTCTGGGACAGCCAGCATTCGACAGCGGCCATCATTCGAGGCCAGAACATCAAACTCAAAGCCAGCCGTACCCTTTACCCGACCATGACTGGCAAAACTCGCGTCCCGCTCGTCCTTGGGACGATGACCTTTGCATTCCAAGGCGGCCGCATCACCGATCCTAAAGAAGTCCAGAAGGTGGTGAACTGCTTCAAGAACTATGGCCACACTCAACTCGACACTGCTCGGATGTATGGCGCAGGGACTACCGAAGAGCTGCTCTCTGAATTGGATTTGGCCGGCACGACTCTGGATTCCAAGTGCTACCCAGTCAACCCTGGTGACCACTCGCCCGAGAAGCTGAGGGCCAGCCTGCTCAAGAGCCTCGAAGCGACGAAACAAAAGAAGTTCAGGATCTTCTACTTGCATGCACCCGACCGCTCCACGCCGTTCGAAGACACCCTCAGAGAACTCAACCAGCTGAACAAAGAGGGCTTGTTCGAAGAGTTTGGTCTTTCAAACTATACCGCATGGGAGGTGGCACTGGTATGGAGCATATGTGAGAAGGAAGGTTGGATCAAGCCCACTGTCTACCAGGGTGAGCTCGACCATTTTCAGACTGCCATCTCTCTTTGTTGTCTCATTTTTATCATAGGCATGTACAATGCCATTACCCGCGTGGGCCATTCGCCCCGGCTGTATATGACCTAACTGAGCTGAGACTGCGCAGGCGCTGAGCCGGAGCTCATCCCTTGCTGCAAGTTAGCTTTCATCCAGCGCCATGCGGAGGTCTAACTGTCTCTTATTTAGGTCGCAAGCTTGGTCTCCGCCTGCTCTGCTACAATCCTCTGGCCGGCGGCATCGTGAGCAAGACCAACTCACCCGCCGAGACGATCGAGAAGGGCAGCCGATTCGACGAGACTACCAAGCAAGGGCAGCAGTACAAAGCCAGATATTGGAAGGACTCGCTGTTCCAGGCCATTCAATCCATTCGCAGCGAGCTGGGCGACTCCATCACGCCCACGGAGTGCTTCCTTCGGTGGATGCAGCACCATTCCATGCTGAATGAGAACGATGGTGTCATCGTCTGTCTTTTTTGCTGACCCTTTGCCACTCACTGACCCCAACGCGGATGCACAGATTGGTGGGAGCAGCTTGGCCCAGATCGAAGCGAACTGCAAGGATTCCGAAGGCGGACCTTTGCCAGAATCGGTCTTGAAGGCCATCGATGAGGCTCAGAAGATCTTCCTCGTCGAAGCTCCGCCTTATTGGAGATAGGCGTGCCCAAACACACGTCTGGCTATGCGCAGCCCGTCAGTCCAGAGAGATTCTCAACTCTTCGACAAGGATTGCAAGGCCAAGCTTTATGCAATAGAAAATGATTGTACAAGTGCGCGAAGGTGGAGGAAAGAGTGCGCGGCGCAAAAGCTGCACGCTGGCGAAAGCATTGACAAAAGGAAAACCAGAAATATGTCTCTTGCACAGATCTCCGCTTTCTGTTACTCTGAAAGCCTCATCTTCTTGTTGCGGGCGCTCTGCCTGCGAGCCGAAGGCGCGGGCGAGCCCTTGGAAGAGCTGGCGGCCGATTTGGTGGCCGCCTTGCCTGACGAAGGCCCGTTCGCTTCGGCTTTGGCCTTGGCCTTGCTTGCAGCTGGAGCTGTTTTTGGGGTGGCGCGACGGGTATTGGGCCTGGAAGGAGATTGCTGTGGGGACGCCTCCTCCTCGTCTTCGTCCATCGCGTTCGTGAGTGGGGTATTGGGTGTGTCATCCCGAGGGGCGCCGTCCTCTTCAGAGACATTGGACAGGGAAGAGTTGTCGTCTGAGAAGGCCGAGCCCGGGTTCTTGCGTTTGAGAGAAGCGGCCACTGACGGGGTGACAGCGATTGGCGGCGGAGGAAGCGTGGTGCCGTTCTGTGCCGGCACAGAGGTCGCAACGTCGAACGGGAAGCTACCATTCTCGCCTAGGAGTGCTGTCGGCGGTTCGTCATTGCCTCGGTCGACGCTTGGCGGGTTGGCAGCAGAGCCACCAGCAGTGGAGTCGCCCAAACGCATGTCGTCTGCGCCAAGCGTTGAGTTCTGAAGGTCGGGCACTACAAGGTAATCGCTCACTCAGCCGCTGAGAGTATGCTTCTGCGCTTTCGTTCGATCCATTGTTGATTCGCAGCGAGTCAGTGGTCCGAGCCAAAGCTGTTGCCAACGTTGGTGGTCTCGATTAAATCTGGGCAGGAGCAGCAAGGAAAGCCAACGCACAAGGCGTTCGCTCGGCAGGAGGAATTTGAACATTGTTCGGCGGCAGGATGGATAGCGAGCCGGAGCTTTCGTGACGGGTTCTGTAGTGGCCGTGAGAACAGGCCATCGAAGAGCATGCGGGCTTCTTACCTAGCTGCCTTCAGCCACGGATGGTCCAAAGCCTCGGCTGCATACCCTTGATGTGAGAAAGCGTCGACGCAGTGTGAACGGAACCTACACAAAGTCATGCGCTGTTTAGGGTCGATGGTCATGAGCCGCTGTACAAAGCTGCGGCCTGTGCATTGGGAAGTGGAATTCAGACACGTAGATTCATCGGCGGTTGGAGCGCTGCCGTCACCCACCATGTTCTGATATGCCCATGCGCTCGAGCAAGCCCATGTCCGGTCTTCGCCTGGCCATCCTCTCGCTCAAATTCTCTTGCGAGTCTGTGGCCGCTACCGTCATTGAAGACGTTCAATGGGTAAGTGAAGGGAAGCGGGCACACCTTCGTCGAACGGGCTGGCGTTGGACAGGATAGCGTAGCAGATGACGCCGATGGACCAGGCGTCGACGGCAAAGCTGTAGCCGGCCTGGTTGCGCTGGAGGACGACTTCGGGAGCGAGGTAAGTAGGGGTGCCGCAGGCGGTGCGCAGGAAGGTCTGGTTGTCCACCATCTTGGCGAGCCCAAAGTCGGAGATCTTGCAGATCGGATTGTCACCGTTGGTGAGCAGCACATTGTCCGGCTTGAGGTCACGGTGACAGACGCCCGAGCGGTGGAGGTAGTCGACCGCCAGGCAGATTTGGCGTGCAATCTCCGCCGACGTCTGCTCAGACAGGCCGTTCGACTTGATCGTATAATCGAGCAGGTCGCCGCCGTCAATCTGTGAAGGAATGGCATGACAAACGCCCCTGGGCTTGGCATGACAAAAGACTCACGTATTCCATGACGATATACATCATGTCCGGGTCCTCAAAGTAGTCCTCGTAGCGGGCAATGTGAGGGTGGTGCAAGCTTTTCATGATGTCCACCTCGCGTTCCAGCATGGCGAACGTTTCTGTTCATACATCCAGATCTTCAGTAATCTCCAGGAGCTCTTGGGAGGTAGCACAAACTTGGGTTGCTCATGAAGCGTTTTCTGGTGCTGGCTCAGAACAGGCTTCCGAATGAAGCGGCTAGGACACTCACTTCTGCATTATCTGTGGGTGATCAATGATTTAGATCAGTACTAAGCCAAACCCGTGAGGTAGAGGAACATCTGCGCACTTTGACCGCCTTGATGTTGCCCGTCGAGCGCTCAATGGCCCTCTTGACCGTCGCGAACGAGCCCTTGCCAATGGTGTCCCGCACATCGTACTTGGCATAGAGACCTCCTGCAGCGTCCGGGTCTGGCTTGACGTTGCTGCCCCGGGGCGTGGTGCGGAACACAAAGCCTGCAAGGGAAATTGGGACTGCATTAGCCGGCCTGCTACGTTGGACGACTGCATTTGGGGACACCCACGCAGATCCTCGGCCAAGTCGGTGGACGGCGGGCCAAAGCAGACCTCGAAGCCGCTGTCGAGCTGGGTGCGCTTGCCTTTGCCGAGCCTGTTGCCCTCGACGTAGAGGCCATTCGAGGAGCAGTCCTCGACGAGCACGCGGCCGTCGCCCAGCGTGGGGTCGCTGGCTTCGGTCCAGATCTTGCAGTGGACGGAGGAGATCTTCTTGTTGGTGAGCAGGAAGTCGGCCTTCTGCGTGTTGCGGCCAATCGTGTACAGCGTCTTCTGCCGGCCAAAGTCGAAGCGCGACAGGCCGGACTGGGGCGCGGCGGGGATCAGCATGGCCCAGTAGTCCTCTGAGAGCGGCCTGGAGGCAGCGGACGAGCGCTGCGAGGGGCCGGGCACTTGCTGCGTTTGCGAGAAGTAGGCCTTGTTTGGGGATTGCTTGTTAGCGCTCGCTGCGTAGCTGTCGGCCGGCAAGGCTCACCTCTTGCGTCTCTGGGATCTCATCATAGCTGTCCTCGTCCATTTGGGGTGGGATCCAAGCCAAATGGTGGACGGAGAAACACACCCTCGACTCAATTTGAGGCGGACCCGATTTATCGCCACACAATTGGGACCGTGCTCGACGTGGATTGCCATCAAATTTGGCCCAAACGGGCATGCAGCGATGTGATTCCATGCAATATCCACAGCCTGGCCCAAACCGGCCCCCGACACGAAAGCGAAGCCTTCTCCCCTCACACACTCCACGTCCCGCGTTGCCGCCGCAATTCAAACCAAACATACCCCAACATGGCGGTAGCCACCATCAGTAAAGACCCATTAAGTACGCCGGACTTCCACCAGCTGTCTACGCCAATCACTGAGGCCAATATCAGCCCGTGTTTACTTTTGACGATAAATGAAGGTCGAGGCGCGACTTACGAGCTCCGTTGACCGGCGTGCCCGCCAAGTTGAAGAAAGCAGTGACCGTCCATGCCCTGTCAGATGCAACGCGATCCGGATGTCAGCTTGGTCGCAATAAACTTTGTCAGAGCGGCCCTCTCCGAGAAGCAGATGGAGGAGCCCGCCCCTGACAACCGGCAAGGAACACGAACACTCCGCTCCGGTAGCCATAGTCTGCTGGATTCGAGGCTAGGGAGGCGATCAAAGGCGTGTATAGATTAACCATGGCCTGTGTTCAAGATGTGGAGCAAGAGTCTTTGAGTGCCAGGATTTTGGGCGACAGAGAGTGCGGCAGCTCACCGTCGCCAGCCAGCCATAGACAATGGTAAAGATGATAACCCCGGCCACTGAAGTGCACCTGTCCCAGCTAAAGAAGAGGATGGCGAGGAGGAGGATGTGCGGCGTCATCGTCGAGAAGGGACCGAGTCGGTCCGCAAGTGCATTAGGTATTAGGGCCAGCATACCGCCAGCGTTACATAAAGACAGCTGAGCGTCCATCTCAGCTTGTGCATGGGCAATCAGCTTGCAGGGACGAACCATGTAGAAACTGAGAACCGGCCCAGCAGACGTGCTCTCGCTCGCGAACACTTGAATGTAGCTGAAGCCAGTGAGACTGTAGAAGTGTGATCGGTAAGCCAGTCTGGGCAATCCGGAAGGTAAGCGATGGGCAACCGACCAGGTGAAAAACAAAAGGCAGCCTCTGAAGCTCGAATCAGAGCAGTGCCATGGCCAAAAGCTCCACGAGCGAGCACTCACGCTGCCACAGTGACCATATAAAGTCGGTCTTTCACCAAATCGCGCAGGGAAGAGCGACTGCCCAGCTGCTCGGCCGTCATTTGCGTTATCGGCACAGGTTGGCACAAAATGTTGGCGACGACCAGCATGCCCAAGAACAAAAACCCAACCGATCTTACTGCCCATTTAAATCCTACCGACTCGATGAGGTTGTTGAGCATGATAGGCAGCACGACCCCGCCGATTGAGCCACCGGTCAAAGCAGCCCCTACGGCGAACGATTGGTGGTCTTGGAAATGAATCGCTACTAATGTATAAACTGGATGATCCTTGTCAGCTATGCTCGTCGGGAAAACTGATCGATGCCGCCGCTCACCCTGCAAAATTCCAATTCACATTTCATAAGCGGGAGTTGTGTAGCGCATGCAAAGGGGAACCAACTGGCGCGAAGCTGAAGCCCATCGCAATGCCACAGCATATCGCTTGGCATAGCATCAGCTGCCAAAATTGGGTGGCGGCAGGGATCGAGAATAGAGCGATGATCCAGAAAGCAGAGGCGATAAGGAACTCGAGACGACAATAACCTCGGTCGCACAATTTGCCAGCATAGCCAGTTATGATGAGTTCGAGGAAAGAAGATATTGTGACCAGCCAGCCTAAAGTGCTGAGCGAGTAAGTCGGCAGGAGAGTCGCGTTGTAGTAGGCAACGAAGGCGCCAGCAGAATAGATGTAGCCTGTTATGTAGATCAGAATGTGCGGTATGAAGGAGCTACAGCAAGAAGAGCGAACCAATGCTGATGAACATGAGCATCGCTCCCGCGGTCAAAGAACTCCACGCCCTCCAAGGATAGCTCTTGAGACTTCGCTTCTGAACTGGCGCACTTAATACCACAGGTAAAACAGCTTCGACGGCAGCTTCCAGGTCTTTAGAGGCCTTCATGTCAGGGCTGCCGCTCGATGCGGCAGACGCGAGGGCTTTGCCGCCTTCCATTGGGCGCGTTGACGCTTTCGTGCACACTGGCACAGAGAACACAGCGAGTTAATTCTTTCGCACCGTTGAATGGGAGCAAATACCAAAGGCGCGTTTGCTGTCGCTTCGAGATTTTTCAACTGGCAAATGAGCATGCCGCCTTGCCGACTCGTATGCGAAAATCAGAAAGGCGGGGCCCCTCGCCCGCTAGAGAAGACTACCCAGAGGAGGAGGCAGACCGAGAACGCGACAAATGGGCAGCGACTTTTTGTCAAGGCGCGAAAGAGAGCGTCGAGCGTCAAACACGGTGGGCGGAAAGCGAGCTCGTCGCGGGCGCACAGATTGTCGCTGGCAGCTCCGGCTTCCTACTCGACAGGCACAGCAGTGGTCATGTAAGGGAAAGCAGGGATGTCAAGTAAAAAGAGAGGGGTGAGATCAAGAGTTGTCGCGGAGACGACTCGAGCGAGTCGCCACCCAAATTCCCAATTCGTGGGCAATGCTAGAATTTCAGGAGTTTACAATTGGAAGACGATTCTCAATGCTCGATACAAAGTGCAGGCACTACAATTAGGATCGTGAAGTTCGAAAGTCCGTCAAGAATGCCCAAGATTGATTTGCCACCGAGGAAGACTGCATCGGCCAAATGTCAGAGGACAGATGATTTCGCATCAGAAGAGAAGCTCACCAGAGAGACTCCACTATCTGCTGTTGATGGGAGGCAAAGACGTGAAGTCAGGGGCCGAGCCCATCGCCCGTTGCGACAAGGGCCGGGGGTAGCTGAACAATTGGGCAGCCGGCGTTGGCCCTTGTAGCACTTGTTGGGACGTCCAAGCTGTGAAATGGGCACCAGAGGCAGTCGCAGTCATTGTTCTCAACCGCGATTCCAAATGGCGCTTTCTGGTATAGGCGACTGGGCCAGGGCTTCCCTCGGCTGGAAGATGAGGGAGGCCAGCAGCTGGGTGCATAATGATGATGCCATCCGTGCTGAGACGAGGAGAAGACGCTGGAGCCAGCGTGGACAGAGAGTCCGAGGCCTTTGCGTCTTCAGCGGCGACCGGGCTGCGAGATGGTCCAGCCGGTTGAGTGCGAAGCCCAGCATATGGGTGCACAATGACGATGCCCTCCGTGCTGGAGCGAGGAGAAGACGTAAGAGCCGGCGTGGACACAGTGTCCGAAGCGCGGGCGTCTTCAGTAGCGGCTGGGATGACGAGTCGATCGGCCGGACGAGTGGAAGGTCCCGCAATGGGGTTGGCAGCGGCGGCACTTGTTGAAGCGGAAGTAGTGCTCGAACTTTCGAATGGTTGTCCAGGCTGGCGAGATCCGGTCACGTAGAGTTGACCGGCCGGCTCGGAGGGGAGAACGAGCTTAATGAAGGAAGCGTCGAGCTCCGCCTTGGTATGCGTCGGGAATTTGAGGTCGAACTCGCGCAAGGTGACGCAGCGGATGTTGTGGGCAGCAAGCAGTTGTTCGGCGAACAGACGCTCGCTTCCCTCCTCCAAGGTAATGACTCTTGCGTTGGCTGCGCAGCAAAGCAGATGCTCAGTGCAGTCCTGCAACGAAAAGGTCGAGAGAGCCTACCATCCGCGACAAGCTTCACATACTGGCTTCTGCAAACGGCCGCGTTTCGGCCTTCAACGCCCCTGGCCACCTTCTCCCAGTGCTTGAGGTTGATCAAATACGAGTTGACCAATTTGAGCGAGTCTTCAGGTGTCCATGCCGGAGCGCGGCCGGTGGATGATTTGTGAATCGAGTAGGGCGTGACTTGCTGCACAGCCGTTAGCCAGAGGCAAGCAGTCCTGCGAAACGAGCTACGCACAGACATAGCCCAAAGCTCATCGGCATCTGGAGCGAAAGCATCGACATGTCAGCCAAGGCTTGGGGAGGAAAGAACCCAAGGAAAGGCGCCGACCGTTGAGATGGCCACGGCTTCCAGACTGCGCTGCGACTCCGTTTAGGGCACCAGATACACCCTGCGATTCGAAATCAGTCAGAAATCTTGGGTCTTGTGCGAATACACGACGAGAGGGAAAAGATGGGAAAGCAAGTGGCGAGTGGCGTGAAGGAGCGAAGGGGAGGGTGGCAGAGAAAGGAGAGGCTTACAGCACCCGTTCCGTGCTTCGAGGACGACATAATGAAGCGATATTGAAGTATGAGGTAGAACTCAGACGGTGGTAGCAGTGAAAGAGACGAAGAAGTGGGCCGCCCTCTGCGAAACCGTTGCCAAAGTTTCCTTGGAACGGTCGCTGACGCAACCAAAATCACCACATCTAAGAAGTATCAAAAGTTGCTCGGATGTGATCTGATCAAGAACTGTAGGCAAAGCAAGAGTATGCACCTGCAGAAGACGGACACTTTAGCAGTGTCTGGTGAGTTGTTCCGAACTCACAAGATCTAGTATTGAGACCGATTCTGCGACGGCAATACCAAGAGGCTCTGACTGCTCTCAGTTTGAGGGTTAAGTTAGAGCGCCTTGCAACTTGCTCGAAGTGCCCCTTCTCTTTCTGGACGCGACATCGGACATTCTATTTTTTTTTTGTTCTAAACCGCATCGACACAACCGAAACCAGGATTGGTAAAGAAGTCGGATAAGAATTGCTGGGATAGCAAATGTCCGTCCTTTAGCCCGCTCGCTGTGCAAAATCGGTCGATCCCGCGAGCTCAGGAGCATGATGAGCCGGCTGGCGGACAGCAAGTTGACTTGAATCGGAGCGGGTCTCATTCTACTTAGTTGGAGACGCAAAGTGCAAGCAGGAGCCCTTTGAGAACCAGAGCTGAAGGGAGGCCCATCAATATCGTTCACGGACATCGAAGAGCAAAGTGGCCGCGCAAAATGAAGCCTTCAAATCGGGGTGACCTTGTTGCTATGTAAATAGCCTCCAAAACAAATCGAGATGAAGAAAAGTGAAGCAAAGTGCCAACCAGATCCAAATCCGCAACGTCAACATCGAACAGGTCCAAGAGAGCTTTTTGGCTTCCTCCCCTGGGCCGCCTTAAAACCTTCGCCAGCGAAAATGCTGGTCCAAAAGTTGTCTACCATGACAGATCTATGGCATATGTTACAATCTAGGGTCAGACCCGCCAAGTCTTGCGATCTAGAGCTAGCCGCCACCGAACGAAGGCAAGAATGCCCGTGCCAACTAACAGCAAAGTGCCGTTAAGGATGCCAGAATGGAGCCACCTGTCGGTTCCAATCACAGCACCGTTGATGGGAGTCCCTCCCCCATAGAAGAAAGAAATTGTTGTCCAAGCTCTGCAAAGGTCATCTCAGCAGCTGTTACAGACACCGTGGCAGACTTACACTCCAGCTCGAAAGCCATAGTCAGCCGAGTTCTTGGAGAGGCTCCCGATTGTAGGCGCATACAGGTTGGTCATGCAAGTGCCAACAAAGCCGTATAGCAGGCACCACACAACAACGGCTGCGGTCGAGGTGCAAGAGCTCCAGACAAAATAGAGGATGGATAGGACCAAAACGAGAGGTGTCAATGTAGTGAAGGGCCCAAGTGAGTCGGCAAGGGCGTTGGGGATTAGAGATAACAGACCGCCAGCGTTGGCGATTGAGATCTGAAAGAGATTGAGAGCAAATCTGGGGCATCGATGGCACACTCACAGTATAGAATGCTAGATTGGAACTGGAATCGGTGCTCAAGGACGCCCATAGCTGGACATAGGAGAAGCCGGTCAAACTGCGGGCTTAACTGATGAGGGAGGCACGTATGGTAAGGAGGTATTCATACCAAGTGAAGAGCAGTATGCATCCTCTGAGTTTCGCTCAGCCATGTCAAAATTAAGTAAGAGGAACAACCAACGCAATGACTGTTAGCACATAAAGCTTGTCCTTGGCTAGGTCCTTGAAGCTCGACCGGCTCTCGATCTCTTGTTCACTAAGCTTGGATGGCGGTACAGGCTGAATCATGATATTGGCTAGGGAAAGGAGGCCAAGGTAGAGAAATCCGTCGATCCGAATTGCCCACTTGAAG
Organism: Cystobasidiopsis lactophilus; assembly: GCA_001599975.1. Lineage (NCBI taxonomy): Eukaryota > Fungi > Basidiomycota > Agaricostilbomycetes > Agaricostilbales > Chionosphaeraceae > Cystobasidiopsis > Cystobasidiopsis lactophilus. The sequence continues at coordinate 4,093,240 of BCIO01000002.1, forward strand.
CCGCGTTGATCGATGAGCTGGTTGATTAGGATGGGAAGGCAAATGCCCCCGACCGAGCCTCCAACCAGAGCAAAGCCGATCGCCAAGGCAGTGCGGTAGTTTGCGAAGTGGATGGCGACGGTCGAGTAGACCTTGGGAGAGGCTTCAGCACGGCGCGCGAACGGGGACAATTGTTGGGTGCATACCGGCACAAAGCACAGCGCCATAGCAAATCCTATGCCAACAGCTTGACATAACATGAGTTGCCAGAGTTTTGTGGACTCGGCAATGGTGAATAGGCACAAGACCCAGAGAGCGCTGGAGACGAGGAGCATTTGGCGGCAGTATCCAAGGTCACTTTGCCTCTCGTTAGTCACTTCTCGGAACTTGTCGAGTAGAACGACGCACTAGAGCTTGCCAGCGACGCCCGAAAACAAAAGCTCGATGAAGGAAGCCAGCGTCCCAAGCCATGTCAGGACAGTGAGGCTGTATTCGGGCAACAACTCTTGGCTATAAAAGTCGAGGAAGGCGCCAAAAGCGTAGATGTATCCAAAGGAACAAAATGTACTGCACAAGCCTTCAGCTGGCGGCAAGCTCAGTGAGCAAGAATTGTACCGACACAAGAAAGGCCGCCACAAGGCTCGACCATGCTTGCCAGGGCAGATCCTTGGCTCTTGATGGCATAGAATTGGTGACTCTGCTGTGGATGGAGGCCTCGTTGGCACTTTCGAGAGAGGCCCTCTCCGGCGGCTGCTCCAATTTGGCCACAATCCCGTCCCTTTCTGACTTCTCCTCTCCTCCAAAACCATTAGAAACAGCCATTACAACTTATCAAGGCGACATTTAAGAGCGATATAGAAGTAGCATAGGACAGAGAGAGCAGATCAGTGTCCTTTGACCAACTTGGTGCGGGCGGCAACGGTGAGAGGGAAGCGAGGGAGCAAGGCCGCCAGTCCAGTCGTACCAGAACAATACAGAACTTCCTTCAAGGGGTAAATCAGGCAGATAGAAGAGCGAGCGTCGACGCCGCTGATCAAGCAACGAAATTTCAGGCAGGGGTGGCGCGAAGCCCCGGGTTTGATGGTAGCTGGCTCATGGTCGCAACGCATCATTTGTCCCAAGCCAAACAAGAAAGGAGAGGGAGTGGTAGAGAGCGCGCCATCAACTGGCCCTTTTTTGCATTCTACTAAAGTTTGCTGTACTCGTGCACCGCGGTCAAATAACACCTCAAGCTCTCTGGGTCCACTCCCGGTGTGATGCCTGTGTGATTGAACAGAGAAGGCTTTCAGAAGAATAAAGCCGATCTGAAGGAAGGCGGGACGCACCGTGGCCGAGGTTACCAATGTGACCACCATTCGTCCCAAACCCTTGCTCGCCCAAAAACATCTCCTTGACCTCTCTCCGGATGGCCTCGTGGCTGGCATAGAGCACCGAGGGATCCGCGTTCCCTTGGAGGGTCACTTTCCCGCCGGTCAGCCGCCGCGCGTCCTTAGGCGCCACGGTCCAGTCCAAGCCGACCACGTCGTAGCCAATCTCCGCGAGCTGGGCCAAGGCGTGGTTGGCGCCCTTTGCGAAGACGGTCATGGGCACCGAGGGCACGTTTTGAGACTTGAGCGAGGCATGCACCTCGGTGGCGATCTGGCGGAGGTAAGGGAGGGAGAACTGGTGGAAGTCGCGCGGCGTGAGCTCGCCCGCCCACGAGTCGAACACTTGGACCATCTGTGCGAACAGATCGTCCAATCAAGACCCAGAAGGCAGATCAAGAGGCGGCCAATCGAACACACCTGAGCGCCGGCCTTGATTTGGCCCACCAGGAACTGGGCAGCGACCGAGGCTATCCGCTCCAGCAGCCGGTGCACAATCTCCTCGTGGTCCCAGAGCCACGTCTTGGCCTTTTGAAACGTCTTGCTGCCGCCGCCCTCGATCATGTACGCCAGCAGCGTCCACGGCGCTCCGCAGAAGCCCAGCAGCGGCACCTCCCCCTTGAGCTCCTTCCTGGTGAGCGTGAGAGCCTGGTAGACGTAGTCGAGCTCCTTGTCGACGTCGGTGGTGCGCTTGAGCAGGTCCTCGGCGTCCTGCAAAGTGGTCAAGGGCGAAGGGAAGTGAGGGCCGGAGCCGGGCAGCATTTCGACGACCATGCCGAGCGCTTGGGGGATGACGAGGATGTCGGAGAAGATGATGGCGGCGTCCAGGAGGCCGGAGTAGCGCCTGATGGGCTGCAAGGTGATCTCGCAGGCCAAGGCCGGCGTGCGGCAAATCTCGAAGAATTCGTGGTGTTGGCGGAGCTCCCTGAACCTGTGGCCGACGTCAACAAATCTACAGACAAACTGTAGAGGGGAGAGAGCCAGCCTACTCAGGCAAATAGCGGCCAGCCTGTCGCATGCTGCAATTTCATTGTTGTCAACATTTGTGTGCGCTCCGATCAAAGCACACAGCGCGCTCACATCCACACTGGGCTGCGCTCTGTCGGCTGCCTGCGAGCGGCTCTGAGTAGCAAATCATTCTTCAAAACCGGGAATTCCGCCATCGTCGACTTTGGCAGAGAAGCGCTGGGTTCGACTTGGACAGCCGCTCCTCCGATGATGCAACGTTTAATGTGGCTTTCAAGGCCAAGCAAGCCGCTCCAGACTCCTTTCTTCACTTCCAGGCAGCTGGCCAAGCGGCCCTTTGCCATGCGGCCAACGTATTACGGCTACAATGCGCGCAAAGCGCCCCCGCCGTCGTTCTTGCGCCGAATAAGGCCTGACTACTTGGTCTATGGCATGATTGGTGTACAGCGCTTCTCTCGTTCTCAGGAGGTGGTGTTGAAGACGGGCATGCTTGCAGATTAACGTGGCCATTTTCGCAAGTTGGTCTTGGGCGACGTCGACAGCTCAGCGCTTTCGCGATTTCAAAGCGTACAATTTCATGATGAAGAACTTTATGTTGAGCAAGGGGAACTTGCTGGCTGGGCGGATGTAGGAGCCAATCTCCTGCGTTGAACTCCAAAGGGGAGTCGCTGAGAATGCTGTTTGCAGACACGGTTCGTTGGCGTCACCTGTAGCTCGTTGAAGCTTCGTGAATGCGTTTTGTAACAGTCCTGATCACCTCCTGCTTCAGCCACCTTTCAATAGACCGTGAGCGGCCGATCTTTCTTTCTCTCCACAGAGATGACAGAATTCGAACTTCTCACAGATCTCGCTGTAAACATGCTTGGGCTATGGTCTCTTGGTATCACCGTTGCATCTACAATAGGCACACCGAGCTTCTTGGCGCTCTACTTCGGATCGGTGAGTTGGGATCACCATCACATCAATTCCTCGCCGTCTTGATACAGAAGGAATCTTCTTCACAGGGCATCATTTCCGCTTTGACCTTCCTTGGCGTCAACGAGCTGTTCGGGTCCAAGAACCGGGATCGAGTGTATGCCAACGGGGCTTCGGGCGCCGTGTATGGCTGCATGAGCTTCTTCGCGTGCATGGCGCCGCGCGCCACCTTCCTGCTTTTCTTCGTCATCCCCGCTCCGGCGTGGGTGTTAGTCCCGGGCATCTTTGCTTGGGTTCGTCGCAATGCCTTTCTCTCTAGCTCTCGGAGGTGCTGACCAAGGCGCGCCATCGAACAGGACATGTATCACATCTTCAACCGAGGGGTAGGCCTTGCATTACTTTTGAGACTTATGATAAGGCTCATGCTTTGCTGTGGGCTTGCAGGGAAGCAGGGTCGCATCAGATGCTCACGGTGAGGGCTGCTTCCACTTCAGACCAAACGGGTTCTGAAGGGCTTGGTTCCATTGCAGTTGGCGGCATGCTCACTGGCGTTGCTTTCTATCTCCTCAAACGTCGGACGGGGCTAGGGTGGCGCTAGACTTTCCTGCATCTGCGGCCTCTCCTCTCAGACTTGACCAACCACGATCTTTGAGCTTTGACTGACAGCATTGCGGCCCGGCCGCGTCTTCACAGCGCGTCTTCCTTGCTGCTCAGATGATGTGTCGAGAGTTAAAGCAGCTTGGACTGTGACCGGTGGCGGCAGCGTTTCGAAGACCACATCGGCTTTTGAATAGGCGTTGTGCTGCTGCCCTTGGCGTCTATGGCTTCTTTCCTGTCCTTTGTTATAGTTTCAGGATGTTTCATATCTGTTACGTCTACAAAAGATTGCTCTTGGTCCTCAGCGGTTCCCGGAGGCGGTTCCAGACGCAGACGCTAGCAGCAGGGATTCGGCACGACCTGTTGGTTCTTACGAACCTGGCGGTCGGCTGATGGGAGTGGTTTTCTACTTTCTCATGCGTGGGAAAGTGCTGGGATTCTTTGCTTCACCCAAAATGAGCCAGGTCAGCATAGCATAATTCCACAAAAAAAGGACTACTAGTACACCGTTCCCCCTCTCTGCCTTCCAAAGACCGAGGAGAAGTTTTGTATATACATGTTGTGTGTGTCCGAAGAAACCGGACTGTTTTTGGAGGTTGTTGAAAGTGATAGTGATTTACAACTGGGCATTCGAGTGCACTTTGAGCCAAGTTGAATGGCTAGAATGGGGAAGATGAACGCACAATATCCCAAAAGTCTTCGACCGCGCAGCAGAACTTGCCGCATGCCACCTGCCATGTAGCCCGCTTCCTTGAGCCCAACTTCCAGAGCTAAAAGGTAAGAACGGAGACACTGACCGATGCGGAGAGGGAGTACTCGGAAATGGCGATCTTGTCATCCACCAGGTCGTCCGCAAAGTTGTCCGGTCTGTGGAAGGACGCAACGTCAGAGTCAATCGACGAAATTGCCTCTAAAGGTGGCGATCGCAAACCCACCCGTGAGCCATGGCGCCGACGAAAACGACCAGGCTGGCGTCCGGGCGCACGGTGGGCAGGTACTTGGAGAGCTTCATGGGCTTGGAGTCGAACGAGAGCGCTGTTCGACGGCAAGTCATTCTTCAGCCATTGCAAACGGCTAATAGCAAAGGACCGCAACGAACTGATTTTGTGAGAGTTGGGAGGGAGGTGGTCTGAAATGGGGTTCTGTGAGGATCACGAAGAAGACACGAGGGTCAGGCTTTGGGCGGTCTCGTGGGTGTGGTGATCCGAACGCACCTTGATGACCTTGAGCAGCTTTTCCGGGCCATTGACGGACCTGATAGAGAGCCGATGGAGCAGTTGAACTGTGCGCTCCGATGGCAGCTTAAGACACAATGAATGTCTAAGAGGTAACCAGACTCGAAACGCACCCATGAGGCCGGAGAAGCGCTTGAAGGTCCTGGGGATCCGGACGGCTGGGTTGACCTCTATGAGGACGCCCTTGTTGGTGTGGATGTAGATCTGGAGCCGGCCGGCCTTGTTGACGGGCGAGTCGAGGAGCGTCAACAGGCACTGTGCGGCCAACCTTGGAATCGATCCCGAGCAATGGATATTGTACGAGGCTGAATACGCACCTGATGTGTAATGTCTGGCCTGGCAGAAGAGACCTCTCGGTTCATCTGGGAGAGCAGCCGTTGCTGTGCTGGGCCCGTCAATAAAATTTCCAGCGCCGCCAAGCGAGCGAGCCTAAACAAACATGGTCGTCCGCGTTGAGGAGCATGTACTTGTCGTCCTTGGCGTCTCTGCCAGATGACACCTTGTAAGTCTCGAGGCAGGCCTGCTCGAGCACGACGATCAGCTTGGGGCTCGCATCCTCGCTCTTGATGGCCTTGATCGAGTGGGCCGGGGTGACGGACACGGAGCCGGACGCGGTCGACGACGCTGGCCGCTTCTTGCGCAACAAAGGTGGCTCCACTCCCACTTCCGTCGTCGACGACATTATTCTGGCTGGAGGACGAGGGACAAGCTTGGAGTCCATCGCCCAAAAAATTTGTGTGACATGCGCGTGAATCCAGCTGCTTGTGGCCGCTGCTTGCGATTGGCTTCGAAACGGCCTGCTTTGAGTAGTACTAGGGGCTTCAAGGCGGCAGCGCTGGCCAGAGCCAAGGCGGAGGAGCCCGGCCCATCGAGCGCTCACACTCACCGAGCTGCCACCGGCGCACGTCTTTCTCCCCATTGGTGGCCATTCTGTCTTTAGGCTTACTCTGATGAGTCGTACAGCCCTTCTCATGGCCGGCTTTCGCGCTCTTCGGACTCACAGGCGGCGCCTTGGTGCTCTACTTCAAGTCGGAGAAGCAAAAGGTGCAAGCTAAGAAGCGTTCGTTGCCTCTTTCGTCCTCTATCTCTCTTGGGATAGCTCCGATGAGGCCGATGAACAGAATCCGAATTGGCGGACCAAAAAGTCGGCAAGCCCAAAGTGGGCGGCCCATTCCAGCTCATCGACCAGCGCGGCCAGCCCTTCTCCGACGCCGACCTGCTCGGCAAGTTCTCGTTGGTCTACGTGCGTTGTTTCTTCCATTAGCCCTTGACTGGGCTTTACCCAGTCAACCATGCACAGTTTGGGTTTACGAACTGCCCCGACATTTGCCCCGAGGAGCTCGACAAGATGGGCTGGGTCGTCGACTCGATAGGTTTGTCCAGGTCCTTACCTCATCCGTCTTTTGGATGGATTTGACATTGGGACGAACAGGCTCGGAATTGGGTAAAGACACCATCAAGCCCGTGTTCATCACCTGCGACCCGGCTCGGGATTCCGTCAAGGCCATCAACACCTACTTGAAAGGTTCGCTCGCCTCCCCCTTATATCACTCGATATAATGTCTGTTGATGGTCTCGAACAGACTTCCACCCGAGCATGGTCGGCTTGACAGGCTCGTACGAAGCAGTCAAGGCCGCGTGCAAGTCTTACCGCGTCTACTTCTCCACGCCGCCTAACGCCAAGCCGACGGACGACTACCTGGTGGACCACTCTATCTTGTCCGTTGCCTCTTTCCCTTTAGACATCAATCCTTCGGGGTCTAATGGCACTTGTGGCATGGGCAGCTTCTACTTGATGGATCCGCAAGGAAGGTTCATGGATGCCTTTGGGCGGTCAGCTCCGAGGGTGCGTGCCTGATCCTCTTTCAGTACTGCGTGTACTGATCTCGGAATGGCAATGTACAGGATGAGGTCAAGGACAAGATCAAGCGGTACATCTCCGAGTACAAGGCGGCGAACCCACAATGAGCGTCCCTGTTTATTAGTGAACAGACACACCACTCTCTGCATGCAAAATGTAACAATGTCGAAAGAGGACCGCAAGTCGTGCGGCATGGTGGCAAATTCGCCCAGTGACAAAAAATCGCTTGAGCGCGGTCAGGCAGATGCCTGCTAGCGACATCAATGCCGTGATGCCAAGACCTCTGAGTACAGCGAGGCGAAGAATGGGAGCCTATCTTGTCTTAGTTCGCTCTCTTGCTCTCGACCGTCGCCCGTCGAACAGACCAGAAGATGTCTTCCCGCGGCGTGACTGGCGCAAATGGCTTCTCTTGGGTTCTTGGGCTGCTCCCGTCCACCACTACTTGGTAGCCAGCTTCGTGGCGCGCAGCACTCGACGTGCCAGAAGGCGTCTTGCGGCTCAGCACACTTGATCTCCTCGGGCCGGGCGTCGTGCGGTTTCAGCGCCTCTAGTCCTCGAAGAGGCAGACTCGCGGGCTGACTTCCTGCTGTTGCTTTGATACTCTTCGGCACTGGTCATCTGGCGGCCAAGAAGGGCCATGACATGTACAGAGACCGGCTATCGTGCGCTCAGAAGCTCCGCCGGCCTTGTCAAAGTCGACGTCGAAACTTTTGCCGCTCTCTCTTTAATGATGAGTTTGCTAAGCCATGATGATGGAGGCCCATCAGGCGTGGTTGCCGATGACAGGGACCTCAGTCCAGCTGTTGCTTCTCACTCGTAAGGTCTTCCGGCCATTGTCTGCGATGCTCTTGCCTGGGATTGACGCTCTTTCAGAGTCCCTGAACACTGCTACTCGGGACAGAACAATGACAGCAGCAGTGAGCCAGTCCCAGGCCCGAGTTGTCCTGCTCCTCCATGTCCGAATTCTTCCAGCGCTGCCGGTCCTAGTATCCACTGCACTTCTAGCGATCTGGCATCCTCACCTCTGACCTCTTTCTCTCCGCGTTTGCCTTGCACCTGGTTCATTCCTCATGTTCATGCCTGGCACGACTCGTGTTTGTGGAATCGATTTTGCCACCACGAAGAAGTCATGAATTTGCCCTCTGACTGTCCGTTTGCCTTCTTTCATCTGCATCTTGAAGCCGCCAGGCACCATGCGCTGGGCTACCACTGCATTCCTTGGACCATCTTCTCAGCTGCCGGAGCACAGCCGCCGTCCTGGGTGGCCTCTAACACGGTTGCAGCGGCGATGTCTGGGCAAAGCGTTCCATCAGTGACTGGTCCTATTTCTAGTACTGAGCGGCACTGTCCGATACTGCGACCTCATACGCATCCACGGCGGGAAGCGTTTCTTGCGAACTCTTTTTGCTCATTCGGTCCTCCCGCGTTTGAGCTGTTTGATCTGGATTTTCACGGAGGCAACAAACCCATCAAGCACTGAAGCCTCGCGTAATCTTTCAGGATTTGGCGTCAGGAGGGTTTCTGACTTCCCACTCTTGCAGTCCTGTCGTGTCGGACAAGTCATCTTGACTAATAGACTGGACTTCGGCTCCGCGGCAGTTCTGTCCGAGGAGTCTTGCTCCGCGGACTCTCTCCGTCTTTCTTCCTTACGTCTCGTCTTCTTGGCTCTTGACCACCACCTGCCTTTCCTCTTTTGAAGACTAGAAGCCAAGCCCTGTCCGTCCTCGTCGACTACAACTGTTTCAAAACCGTCTTCAGCATGGTCTTGCTTCTTAATCAGAAAGAAGGTGGCCAAGTTCATGGGGCGAACGCACGATTTTTGTGAGATTTGGCTTGTACCTTTACTTTCATCTTCCTCATTGAGGCTTATTTCGCCAGACCTGGTTCAGGGGCCCAACATGTGCCGCAGCAATATCTGACCCCTCCGCAAACTCCGCCACCTCTCCAACACCAGCGCCAGCTTAATGCTTTACAAGTTGGAAACCCTGGTGGTCGAGATCTCGGAGTCCCAGCCAATGCCCACAGCAAGGATTCTGGTGATGAACCAGCTCCAATTTGCCCCTGGCTTGTCCCGCACGTCCACCCTTGGCGGAGACATGAATTTCATGATAATTCGTTTTGCCTCCACGAACAACCTCAAACCGCTCTAGCCGATTGCCCCTTTGCCACTGTCTTCCATATACACTTGGAAGGTGCTACAGCTTACCGCCTCCATTCGGAGTACTGCATCCCTTGGGAAGTTTACTGGAAAACCGTGATGGATGACCACCACCAGAAGCCGGAGATCGTCGCCAACCTTCTGCCTGACTCTGCTGAGACAGGGTATAAGCGTACCAAGGCGTTCTATTGGGTGATGGAAAATAAGGAAGCTTTGGCAGCAGCGACTCAACGCCATGGCGAGCGAGTGCAACGAGTCTCAGAGTGGCCAGAAGGCGTCCGGGCCAGTTTTAAAGAGCGGCAAACAAAGATCCGTGTCCAAAATCCGCTGGCATGCGCAAAGTAGGTGCTCGCTTTTGTTACCGTCCCAGTGCAAGTCCTTATCCTCCCCGATAGCTGTCACGCCAAGAAGAACAGATGCGACCTCAAACCCGGCGCCCGAGTACCCTGTGGTCCGTGCGAACGCTACGGCAGGGAGTGCGAGCCCAGAAACGGCGGCTAAAGCGTGGAGACTCTGCGTGCCACTTCGTTTCGCGGCCGCGGGTGGCATTTGGACTTCAACAGCACGACCGGTGTGATGAACTTAGCGCCTAGTTTCTGTAAACAATCTCGTTTTCCTTTCCAATGGAGCAGAGTGAGAGCCAATCAGAGAGAGAGTGTGGCAAAAAACGTGCCTTGAGATTATTGCCCTCCGCCAAAATTTGGGCGGGTTGGAGTCAACAAACCAACAAATGAAGTACCTGAGCACGCGGGGCCAAACGGACGCTCGCCTATCATTTGAGGAGGTACATCAAACCCATCAGAAGCTGCAGAGGCAAACGGAGCTGAAGACAACGAACGCAGGCCGTGCTCAAAGGTCTCGCGGACGACGGCGGGCTTTTCATCCCGGCCTCGCTGCCCCGGCTGCCAGCAGATTGGGCGACAAAGTGGCGGTCGTTCACCTTCCAGCAGATAGCGCTCGAGATCTACTCGCTGTTCATCGACCCAACCGAGATCTCGCGCGCCGAGCTCGAGCAGCTCATCGCCAAGTCCTACTCGACCTTCAGAGCGCCCAACATCACCCCGCTCGTGCCCGTGGCCGAGCGCCAATATGTGCTCGAGCTCTTCCACGGCCCCACGTTTGCGTTCAAGGACGTCGCCCTCCAGTTCCTCGGCAACCTCTTCGAGTTTTTCCTGCAGCGCAAAAACGCTGGCAAGACCGGCGACCAGAGGCAGCGGCTCACCGTCGTTGGCGCTACGTCGGGGGACACTGGCAGGTGCGTTGCAATGCTTGCGTTATCCATTGCTGGGGATAGGGCTTGATTTGTGCATCACAGCGCCGCCATCTACGGCCTGCGCAACAAGCAGGATGTTTCCATCTTCATCCTGCACCCCAAGGGCCGAGTGTCGCCCATCCAGGAAGCCCAAATGACCACCATCACCGACGCTAACGTGTTCAACCTGGCTGTCAAGGGCACTTTTGACGACTGCCAGTCCATCGTCAAGACGCTCTTCTCCGACTCGGCCTTCAACAAGCAATACTCCTTGGGCGCCATCAACTCCATCAACTGGGCTCGCATCCTCGCCCAGATCACCTACTACTTCTTCGCCTACTTCCAGCTCTTGGACGCCGCGCCGGGCAGCCAACCCGTCAAGCCGCAGTTCTGCGTGCCCACCGGCAACTTTGGCGACATCCTCGCAGGCTGGTATTCGAAGCGGTTGGGCCTGCCGATGGACAAGCTGGTCGTGTCCACCAACGAGAACGACATCCTCCAGCGCTTCTGGGCCACCGGCCACTACGAGAAGGCCGCCTCTTCCTCCTCCTCAAAAGGGCCGGAAACGGCTCAAACAGACAAAGCCGACGGGGCGACGGACGGGCAGCAGCCAGACGCGGTCAAGGCCACGCTCGCGCCCGCCATGGACATCTTGATCTCCTCCAACTTTGAGCGCCTGCTCTGGTACTACGCTTTCGAACACCTCACTTCCTCTGCCACCATTGATGAGTGGGGCAAGGGCGATGTAGATGGCGCGGCGAGCAAGAGGATGGAGATGGCCGGCGCGACCATTCAGCAGTGGATGGACGACCTGAAATCAAAAGGTGGCTTCGGCGTTGGCACCACCGTCCACGAGGCGGCTTCGAGAGAATTCTCAGCGCAGCGCGTGTCGGATTCTCAGGTTGGTGCCTCCTTACTTGACAAAATCTGTTAGCTCATGTCTGCAACTTCCGACAGATCCTGGAGACCATCAGCAAGTACTACACGCAGCACCAATACATCGCAGACCCACACACCGCCATCGGACTAGCAGCGGCCACCAACGAGGCAACAGCGACCTCTGTGCAAATCATTCTCGCCACCGCCCACCCGGCCAAGTTCTCCGAGGCGGTCGAGCAGGCGCTCTCCACCGCGGCGCCTCAGTTCAACTTTGACCAGCAGGTCATGCCCACCGAGCTCCGCGGCTTGGTCGAGAAGGAGAAGCGCGTGTTCGACGTGCCCGGCACGGACATTGCCCTCACGAAGAAGGTCATCGAAGAGGAGCTGGCAAAGCTCTTTGGAGCGCAAGCAAAAGTGGCTGGGCCTTCGGTGTGAACGACGTCGAGCGCTGCTGTTGATCTTGTGGGGCCTGCTGTATGGCGGCTGCACGCGCAGTTCTCTGATTTCATATTTGCCACCTTACTCTCGCCTCTCCCTGAGAATTTGAGACTAAGCGGAAATCTCGTCGCCCTAAAGTGCCTCGTATTGAGTCGTTGTCAAGCTGCGAAACGGGGGATATGTGGGGAGAGCGGCGGCATAAAAATCGCTCGGCTCGTTTCCGAAATCGCTCTTCGCTCCAGTCCAGCCATGTTGTTCGCTCCTGCAGCTTGTTTTCGCCTGCAAATGCCTTGAAAGACGCGTAGAGGCCGACGCTACATTGCCTCGGTATGCTGTGGCAACAAAAAAGTCATTATGTCGAGTCCAGTGAAGAGAAGTTGCACTTCGAGACAAATCGCAAGCGCTTCTCACGAGTCCTGGCGCTAGGGGCGTGCTCAAGCAGCTTAATGATTGCCCTCGCAAGTCGCGGCGCGTATTACCCTGGCCTTATGGGTTTCCGAAACACCATAAGACCGCTGGCTCCACGTAGTTATCCGTCCTCTTGCGGGTGCATTCTCTTGCCTTTGCCAATACTCTTGATCAGTTCACATCCCAGCCACTTTTGATGCTTCTAGCAAATGGTGGGTTTGGTTGCGTCAGCGACCGTTCCAGGGGAGCTTTGCAACGGTTTCACAGAGGGCGGCCCACTTCTTCGTCTCTTGTCCTGCTACCACCGTCTGAGTTCTGCCTCATACTTCAATATTGATCCATTATGTCCTCCTCGAAGAACGGAATGGGTGCTGTAAGCCTCTCTTCTCCCCACTCCCCCCGTTCACTCCTTCACGCCACTCGCCACTTTTCTCCCATCTCTTTCCTCTCGTTATGCATTCACAAAGAAACCAAGATTCTAATCGTCTTGAGACTGCAGACCGCATCTGGTGCCCCGGAAGATGTCCCGATGCAAGTTGGAAGCGCTGGGCAATTGAACGGTCGGCGCCTTCCAACTTGACTCCCTTTCCAGCACCCCGTTACTGATATGTTATAACTCTGGTTTAGATGCTGAAGAGCTTGCCGCTGCATCTGTGAGTGAATTGTTTGGCTGGAAGTGTACCACTGGCCAATGCGCCGCGCCTTCTAGCCAGAACGGCCTTACTCGTTGCGGAAGCCGAAGAAAGTCGGTTTTGCCTGGACATCTCAAGAGTTGATCACCATGGTCTGCGTCTACTTGGACGAGCTGAAGCACTGGAGAAAAGTTGCTAAAGCGGTCGACGGCCGAACTGGGGCAACTTGCAAAAGCCAGTATGTGACTCTGGTCAACAAGGGTAGGCTTCCTTGATTTTTTGCTACAAGAGTCATTGCACTGACGACCTCTATTGCTACACAGCTCTAACGAGAGTCAACACCATGAAAGTCGACCGCGAGCGTTTGTTCGCTCAGCAGCTGCTTGACGTCCACGCCATTGATCACGTCACCTTGCGCGAGTTCGACCTCAAATTCCCTACCCATACGAAGGCCGAACTCGACGCTTCCTTCATCAAACTCGTCCTCCCCGAGGATCCGCTCGGTCAACTGTTCGTGACCGGATCTCGCCAGCCTGGCGAGCCTTTCCGGACTGTGATCACTGCTCCGGCTTCCACAATCGCCGCGGCCGCTAACCCCATTGCGGAGCCTTCCACTCACCGGGCTGAGCGATCCTCCCGCCTAGTCGCCACTAGCAGCATCCGCCGTTCGGAGTCGCGGCCAAGACCATCTCTTGCGACTTCCTCTCTCGCACGTCTTACATCTCATCCTTACCAGCCAGTGCCACAAGCGCCAACTCCAGCCGCCCAGTTGTTCAGCTACCCCCGGCCTCTGTCGCAACGGGCTATGGGTTCAGCTCCGGACTTTACCTCTTTGCCTCCCATCAAGCGCAGATAGTGGTGCAGTTCTAGTGAGCTTCCCTTCTGATGCGCAATGATCCTTCCTCTGACATGTGGAGAGTGACAGCGGCCGACCACCGCCAACTATCGCTCCTCAGCTACCTCCACTTTTCGATGCCAACGCGCACCTGGGACTTCACTACTCCGCTCTCGGCCCAGGCCCCTGTTGTTGCCGACTGGACCAGGGACGTGTCACAAGTCTACCTGCTTCAAGGGGCGGTCGAACCCCAGCACGTCCTCTACACCCTGAACGGCAGCGTGGTGGCCCTCCTCGAGCAAATCAAGCCCGAACAGCGACGGGCTGGAGACCAGATTTTTCCCTACACTCCCAATGCGCCACTCCCATCTCCGGAAAACAGCAATTGCCTAGGGCTGGCCGTCATCCGGTCCATCTTGCCACAAAGCCACCAGCTTCGCCTCCTTACACCCGTCTCAACGGACGATTTRCCTCGCGTTTCGGCCCTCGCTATGGGGCAAGTGGAGCTCCCTATCATCGCAATGTACGAGGACGACTTGGACCTCGAGCGCTCCAARCTGCCATACCTCAAGCTCGACCCTTATGCCGGTGCCAAGCGCAGAATCAGGCGGAACGTTCAGCGGAGAGACCAGCAAGTGTAGCTGGGAATTAGGTTGCGCTCATTTGCGCTACGTCTTCCTGCTTTCCTTTTCGCCACCACGCGTACCTGCTCCTTAAGCACGCCTTGGGATGTTTCAAGCAAGCTGATATCTTGTAAAGCCTTGCAAGAAGCCTCGACTTGAGTAACGAGAGACATTGTCGAGCGGGGAGACGCGGGATATGTGAGGAGAGCCGCGGCATAAAAATCGTCGGCTCGTTTCCGAAATCGCTCAATCGCTCCCCAAGTTGCTCTAGCCCAGCCATGTTGCCTCGCTTCTGCAGCTTCTTTTTGCCTGGAAATGCCTTGAAAAACGCATCAAGCTAATGCTGGTTTCGATTGTGTTTTGAGTGTGCTGGGGGCAAAAAAAAAAGGGAGTCGTCGATGTCAAGTCCAGCGAGAAGAAGGGGCACTTCGAGACAAGTCGCAAGCGCTTTCATAACTCTGCCGCTTTAAGAGCTAGTTCAAGCCGCTTGGTCCTTTTCGTCCGCAAAGTTCGGTGCTACAGCTACATCTTATGTGGGTTTGCCAGCGAAACGCCACGAGACTGCTGGTCCGTACCCGTCCTTTGCGGGTGCATTCTCTTGCCTTGGCTACAATTCTTGATCAATTCACATCCCAGCAACTTTTGATGCTTCTCATAAGTGGTGGTTTGGTTGCGTCAGCAGCCGTTATCAGCGACCGTTCCAGGGAACTTTGTAACGGTTTCGCAGAGGGCGGCCCACTGCTTCGTCTCTTTCTCTGCTACCACCGTCTGAGTTCTACCTCATACTTCAATATCGCTTCATTATGTCGTCCTCGAAGCACGGAACGGGTGCTGCAAGCCTCTCCTTTCTCTGCCACCCTCCCCTTCGCTCCTTCACGCCAGTCGCCACTTGCTTTCCCATCTTTTGCCTCTCGTCATGTATTCAAACAGAACCCAAGATTTCTGACTGATTTGCAATCGCAGGGTGTATCTGATGCACTGAACGAAGTCCCAATGCAGTCCGGAAGCCGTGGCCATTTTAACGGTCGGCGCCTTCCAAGTTGACTCCCGTTTTAGCACCTTTACTGATATGTGGATACTATGGTTTAGATGCTGGCGAGCTCGAGGCTACATCTGTGAGTGAATCATTTGGGTGGAAGTTTGCCACTGGCTAACGTGCCGAGCCTCTTAGCAAGCACGGCCTCGTTCGTTGCGGAAGTCGAAGGAAACCAGTAGCCCCTGGACACCTCAAGAGACGCGGATCATGATCTGCGCTTATTTGGACAAGCCCAAACAGTGGAACGAGGTCGCCAAAGGGGTTGACGGCCGGGCTGGGCCAGCTTGCAGAATCCAGTATGTGAACATGTTCAGCAAGGGTAGGTTTCCTTGGAGTTTTCGCTACGAGGTTAATCTCACTGACGATCTCCATTGCCTTGCAGCTCAAACGAGAGTCAACTCCATGGCGAACGAGGGCGAGCGTTTGTTCGCTCAGCGCCTCCGTGACGTCCACGCCACTGCCTACCTTACTTTGCGCGAGTTCGACCTCCAGTTTCCGACGCACACCAAGGCCGAGCTCGACGCTTCCTTCATCAAGCTCGCTCTCCCTGACGACCCTGCCGGTCAACTGTACGTGACCGGATCTCGCCAGCCTGGTCAACCATTCGACAGTTCGAGCACTGCTTCCACTTCAACAAGTGCCGCTGCTGCCAACTCCATTGCGGGACCTTCCGCTCGTCTGGCTGATCAACTCGTCATCCCAGCCGTTACTGAAGACGCCCGCGGCTCGGACACTGTGTCCACGCCGGCTCCTACGTCTTCTCCTCGCCCCAGCACGGAGGGTATCGTCATTGTGCACCCATATGCTGGGCATCGCACTCGTCCGGTTGAACCATCTCGCAGCCCGATCGCCGCTGAAGACGCACACGGCTCGGACTCTGTGTCCACGCTGGCTCCAGCGTCTTCCCCTCGTCTCAGCACGCATGGCATCATCATTGTTCACCCAGCTGCTGGCCTTCCTCATCGTCCAGTCGAGCGAACCCCTGGCCCAGTCGCCTATACCAGAAAGCGCCATTTGGAATCGCGGTTGAGAACAATGACTGCGACTTCCTCTGGTGCCCATTTCACAGCTTGGCCGTCCCAACASRYGCTACAAGGGCCAACTCCGGCCGCCCAGCTGTTCAGCTACCCCCGGCCCCTGTCGCAACGGGCTCTGGGTTCAGCTCCCGACTTTACCTCTTTGCCTCCCATCAACAGCAGATAGTG